>OW285235.1:208947731-209295231 GCA_935421215.2 Melolontha melolontha
TTGCTATTGCCGTGGAATTTACGAGATATCTATGGAATTATTTATTTCAATTAGTTTTGACATTTACTTGACAACTTTTAAGTCAGCTGGCTATAAAATATACATAAAATGCAACTAGTTACCATAACCTAAAATCTATTTTATTTGTGACATATGTGTACTTCAAACTACAGAAGTAAATAATTCTATAGATGGTTTTTGCACTTCATGGCTATCGCGATCCAAAGACTTTTTGATCATATATATATATTTGATATATTTTGCCATAGTCGTACATGCTCGTCATTTGTTAGCTTTTATTATTCACAATTCTTGTTTCAAACGCGCGCCAATCTATCCCATTTTCTTAAATCATTGTAATTAGCAAATATTGGCAATAAACATTTTGAAAAGAAAGGTTATCATGTTTAATTTTATCAATTTTTACATTTACGTCAAAAATGATTACCGCATAGGACGCTAATGTTAATTGCTGCGGTCAAGCTCAAGTGCAGTAATGCTAACTTGCAACTGTCAGCGTCAGTATTAATTATTTGTTTCAATCATTTACAGTCACTTGATATTCTTGATATACTTTCCTTACATAGAGTTACAGACAGAAAAAAGTAGGACAACTCTTACAAAAAAACTTGCTTTATTTTAGTTGTATTTGCTAGCTAAACATAGTAGTCATAAGTAGAGTGGACCAATCCGGAGCGATATTGGTAAATATTTCATATAAAAGCCGAAAAACTCCAATAATTTATCAATTAATATACAGGGTGTCCAGAAACTCTCCTGACAAACGAAGACCGGAGATTCCTCTGATAATTTTAAGACAATTAAACCCAAATTCACCTAGTCCGAAAATGCTTCCTAAGGGAGCTAGAGTTCTTTGAAGATGGCGCCTTGTATTTATTTTTTTTTAAATTCCTCCAGAACGCTTCTATTTAGAAAAACAAAAACTGGTATGCTTATTTATCCTCCAGAGATGAATCGATTCCATCAATTGCGAATTTCTAGTACCGGTCATAGGCGTCCGTTTTGGGTAGGTCAACGGTTATTTTAAGGCATAACTTTTTTGTCTTTAACTTTTAAGCATTTGTGACACTAGATTATTAAATTTTCAGGTATTCCACTACTAAAATGTACTCTTACTTTAAGTCGGTAGGATACACCGTTTTCTAGAAAAATCGATTTGTAAATTTTTCGTTTTTTCTTCATTAAAGTTCAATTTATTATGTACCTACTTATTTTTAGCGACGAAGTTGGCTTGGTCTATCAAGGCATGGATGAAAATTAATTTAATAAATTAAAGACAAATTATTTATTACAATGGAACGAAACTAACAAAAAAAGAACAAGTATCAAAGGTAGATTGTTACAAAAGTTGCTCGATGTGATGACCATTAGTCTCTATGCATAAGTTTACCCTTTTGCTTAGAAAACGCCGAATTCTTGCAAAAATTCCAAAGTTATTTCTAAATTCGTTGCAAGCATCTTGTATCCTTAGCCAGAGTTGTGCGCGATTTTGTATCGGAACGGAATAAACAAATGCTTTTATGTATCCCCAAACACAATAATCGCAAGGATTCAAATCCGGCGACCTTGCTGGCCAAGCAACTGGACCGCCTCTTCCAATCCAATGGTCTTCGTAGTTATTATCTAGAAAGTCTCGTACATTCCTGCTAAAGTGGGCCGGACAGCCGTCCTGTAGAAACCATAAGTTTTGCCGAATATTTAAACGCACCTCATCTAACAAATCAGGTAAAATATTTTGCAGGAAATGTAAGTAATCAGCACCATTTAAACGAGCAGGTAATTCCACAGGTCCAAGTAGATAATCGTCAACTACTCCTATCCAGACGTTTATGCTAAACCTATGCTGATGCTTAAATTCTTGAACAACGTGGGGATTGTCACCAACGTACGAATAATAATGTGCATTTTGTACATTAAAAATTCCATTTTTTGAGAATGTAGCTTCGTCACCAAACAAAATGTTCCTGAAGAAATCTTCATTTTGATTTTTCTGATTTTGTAACCATCTAGCGAATTCTACGCGAGCAGGAAAATCTCCTTCTAGCAGTGCTTGCACCTTTGTAAAATGAAAAGGATATAAATTTTCTTTGTGTAAGATATTTCCTACGGAAGATTTTGAAATTGTGGGGTACATGGCAGATAGTCTTCGAACGCTAATTTCTGGATTTTCCTCAACTTCCATTAAAATAACATCTTCATGTTCTGCTGTTACATCATTATGTCTCCCTGTTTCATTATTTTTTGGGACCACTGAACCTGTTTCTCTTAATCGTTGATGAAGAGCTGTAAATGTTGAGTGAGTGGGATGCTGACGATTGGGAAATTTTTCAGCGTATCTACGTTGCGCCGCTCGAGCGTTACACCTCATTTCGCCATAAACTAAATGCATATCGGCGTATTCCTCATTAGTAAAAACCATTTTTTTTTTAATTGAAATCGTTGTGTTTGAATAACACAAAGTAAAAAATGAAAAGATAAACTTCGCGAACTGACAACAATTTGACAATGAAAAACGTAGGTTTTACTTCTGTTGGCAGTTCAGAGCTAACTATTGCAAAAAATAAAAAATTGAACTTTAATGAAGAAAAAACGAAAAATTTACAAATCGATTTTTCTAGAAAACGGTGTATCCTACCGACTTAAAGTAAGAGTACCTTTTAGTACTGGAATACCTGAAAATTTAATAATCTAGTGTCACAAATGCTTAAAAGTTAAAGACAAAAAAGTTATGCCTTAAAATAACCGTTGACCTACCCAAAACGGACGCCTATGACCGGTACTAGAAATTCGCAATTGATGGAATCGATTCATCTCTGGAGGATAAATAAGCATACCAGTTTTTGTTTTTCTAAATAGAAGCGTTCTGGAGGAATTTAAAAAAAAATAAATACAAGGCGCCATCTTCAAAGAACTCTAGCTCCCATAGGAAGCATTTTCGGACTAGGTGAATTTGGGTTTAATTGTCTTAAAATTATCTGAGAAAACTCCGGTCTTCGTTTGTCAGGAGACTTTCTGGACACCCTGTATAGATATATATATGTATATATATATATAAATTTATATATATATATATATATATATATATATATATATCGTATTTATTGATAAATTATTGGAGTTTTTCGACTTTTATATGAAATATTTACCAATATCGCTCCGGATTGGTCCACTCTAGTCATAAGACTCATAAGTCATAACTTCAGAAATGTCATCAATTTGTCAATGATACATTTTTTTATAAAAATGTCACACGTTAATATTATTGATAAAGCGAGAATAAATGCTAATGCAGAAAATGGACAATCTATTAGGCAGATTGTGCTACAATTTAACATTAATAAAAATACAGTGTTTAAAATTGCAAGGAAATGGAGAGATGAAGGAAATATAAACAGAAATCCAGGATCAGGACGGAGAAGTGTTTTGGTGAATGTGTTAAGAGGAAATCCATTTTCAACTATGATTCAGGCCATTGAAGATACAAATTTTCCTGGACCTACTCGAACTGGTCGCCGACGTGTTAAAGAGTTTGACCTGAAATGTAGGACACAAAGACAAAGACAACCGACTTAGATTTGCCTTAGAACATATGGGCCAAAATGAAAATTTGTGAAACACGGTGATCTTCAGTGATGAGAAAACTTTTCAATCCGGTTATAAAGGTAAAATTCGTGTCTATCGACCCAGAAACACCAGATTCGATGAACCGTATGTGTCCGAAAATACTAAAATTGGCCGGTTTTCGGTTAACATGTGGGCCTGGATATCACCTCATGTACCAGGTATTCTGTGGCACATTGAAGAACGATTAAAGGGTGTTAAATACATTAGAATTTTAGAAAATATTTTGGTGCCTTCCGTGTCCTGAAGCATATAACTTTCAGCAAGATAACTGCTCAATCCATCGAGCTCATCTAGTGGTTGCAAATAATATTCTAATGTTTGTCTATTCTGACTGTAAAATTTTTGTTTTTCTGCGAGGTTCTTAAATAAAACTAACGGTAATCCAAAACACACACTATATTAAAAATAAAAACAGAATACACTAAATAATAACTTAAAAACTAATAACTAATAACATTTATTTGGCAGTATTTATTTGGTAATCACACGACGTTTATTCGTTGAATGCTCCCTAACCACCGCCTCGACGGCTTATACAAGGTGGTCCATAAAGATATTAACTTTTTGAATAGAATTAAAAACAATACAAATTGATCTAGTTGGAACAAATTTATTTTTAAGGCTTACAAAAATTACGGGAAATTTATTTTTTAAAAATTACGTTATCTAAATGTGCCCCATTTGTGTCCAGGCACTCTTGAAGACGACCTCTCCAATTTTCCATAACGCGGCGGCAAGTGTCTGCAGTTATGCCTTCGATTTATTGTCGAATATTGTTCTTTAGTTCCTCCAGAGTGGCAGGGCGGTTGCTGTACACTCTACTTTTGAGATAACCCCATAAAAAAAATCACAGGGACTCAAGTCAGGGCTTCGGGGGGGCACTCAATATCCCCTCTTTGAGAAATCAGTCTTCCCGGAAAAAGCCCCTGAACGACAGGCAAAGAAAGATTGGAAGTGTGGCAGGTGGCTCCGTCCTGTTGGAACCAGGTGTCCTGAGTGTATCCTTCAAATTCTTGAAGAGCAGGAGTGAGGAAAGTTTGAATCATGTCTACATAACGCTGAGAATTTACAGTGACTGTGCGACCTTGTTGGTCTTCGAAAAAAGAAGGGCCAATTATTCCGGATGCCGACATTGCAGCCCATACTGTGACCTTCGGATTATGCAAAGGCCTTTCATGTTTCCGTTTAAGGTTTTCACTACTCCAGTAGCGACAATTTTGAGTATTGACGTGGCCATTTAGGTGGAAATGGGACTCATCGGAGAATAAGATGTCGACTGCTGCTGGAATTCGGTTCCTTATTTCGTTAGCGAATAAAACTCTATTAGCGGGATCTGTAGCCTTCAGTTCTTGCACTATTTGAACCTTATACGGATGCATGCCTAAATCTTTGTGAAGAATGCGAAGCACCGAGGTTCTCGTCACATTTAAAGCAGCTGCGCGCTTTCGAGTTGATACGGTTGGTTGGTCGCGCACAGACTGACTCACTCTCTCGATGTTCTCAGCGGTTCTCGCCGGCCTTGGACGTCCTAAAACGCGCTTATTTAACGTTGAACCAGTTTCCTCAAACTTATTAACCCATTGCTTAATCAGCTGAATGCTTGGACATTGCTGAATATCGTGCAAATTGAAGTGTTGTCGATATCTACGGCGCGCAATGGTGGCAGAATTGTTGTTACGGTAATATTCGCGCACACAAAACGAGCGCTCCTCTCCTGTGTAGCCCTGCATGATGACTAAGTTTCCCAGAGCCGAGCTATCGTTTAAGACCGACCCCACCTCTCTACCTTGCGTATAAAATTTTCTACATCACAAGCAAATATAAACAACTTTTTGGACCACCTTGTATATCGGCCGTTGCATATTCTAGTACTATTTCCGTACTTCTATCGTGTTGTTATCGATCTTTCCGCTTCGATATCTTTCTAGACTGTGCGCGACGTGTGATATCGTCGGATGACTCATCACAATATTCATATACTTGGCTGGCCAAGTTGTACCTCAAATTTAAACCCAATGGAGAACGTGTGTGGACTACTGACTCGTAATATTAAAAAAAAAAGAAGAAATGTTCGACCTTTTTACTGTTTACTGGAAATAATTAATAATGCGTGGGATAATATTTCGGACGAATACTGTTTAAGCTTATTTAATTTTATGCCGCGATGAATAGCAAATGTTAATGTTTTGTTTTTCAAAATCCCAGCACATTAAGCAAAATAAACTGTCCTTCCCAGTTTTTTGTTATACTATTAACTAAAAATACGTAAGAGGACCAAAATTTGTTAATGTAATTCTTATAATGTATATCATGATTTTTTTAGTCGAAAGTTGGAAACAAGGAGTAGTTCCCCAAGAGTGTCCAAATTGCGGAAACTGTGGTTTACCACTAATAAGAAAACAAAGAAACAAGGTAAATAATTCTTACACATTGATATGTGTGTTTATTAATAAATATTTAAATGTAGGTGTCGAAAAATTCGTTTGGAACGCTTTGTCTGGTAGGCTGTTGGCCGTTATGTTTTCTGCCATTCCTTTTGGGTGGTTCCGATATAATGTACTTGTTTTGTCAAGAGTGTGGTTACTTTTTAGGTACTTATAATCGAAAAACCGGTGGCGTCCATCATTCTTGTCCAATTGATTCCGATGAATACGGAGCAAAAATTTGTAAATGTAAATATGAAGAATCGTAATTATTGTATATGAAATAAACTGAACTGTGATTTCAAAAGCTTTTAATTCCTTATAGATTTTTCTATTTTTTAATCACAAAAAATACTATATAAATATGTTTTTCTACGACCGCTGATGTAAATAGCGAAAATCGCACCAACAACCCTTCTAGTAAATGCTTCATTACGCACGTGTGCTGTAAATTAACTCCGCCCACAAACACGTTTAACTGTATTTACAGTTAATTTTAAAAAATTAATAAAAGTATTGAAGCAGCCCTCTTTTCATGTGGTTAACGCTCAAACATGAAATTTAAATTCAATTTATTTTAGCATTTGTAATTTTTTCAACTGATTTTCTTAGTTCTGTGTAGACTTGTTGATGCATTTTTTTGGTTCTTAAAGGTCTTATGTAAAGGAGATACTGATTTTAATATTTGATATTTGACTTTAATGAATAAAAAATACAATTTTTATTTGGAAATTTGTCGGGATAATATGGTACAATAAGTATGGAATAGCAAATGCTCCTTGCCGGCCTTGGTATTTACATAATGAATGACACACTATATGCCAACTTAAACATGCACTCAGTTCAAAAAAATGAACCACAAACATCTGTTCGACATTTAAATCAACAAATAAACCATTCTGTTGGTACAACTCACAAGTTATTAAAAGAAGATATGCAATTTTATCCATACCGTGTCACAGCAGTACAAGAATTATTAGAAATTGATTACCCACGTAGACTACAGTTTTGTAATTGGTTTGTAAATATGAACAATAATGGAGAACTTTCGCAAAGAGTCATCTTTACTGATGAAGCATGGTTTTATAAAACGGGATACCTAAATTTACAAAATACAAGAATTTGGAGTAGTGAAAATCCACATGTAATTAATGAAGAATCGCTACATCCAGAGAAAATTGGTGTTTGGGCAGCGATAAACCAAAGGCGAATCATTGGACCAATATTTTTTCAGGGAACGTTAACTGCTCAAAGATACCGTACGGAAATTTTACAACCATTTGTCATTCAGTTGCATGATGATGAACTTCAAAAATGCATATTTCCAACAAGATGGAGCACCTTGTCACTGTACTGCAGAATCTTTGGATTATTTAAGAGAATTTTTTGATGAGCGTATAATTAGTCGAAATACTGAAATTGCCTGGCCTGCACGTTCATGCGATTTAACAAATTGCGACTTCCTTTTGTGGCCTTATCTAAAAAATAACATATTTCGAACACCTATATTGAATTTGAATGATATGCTACAGAGAATCGAACAGAAATGCATGGAAATTTATAACAATCCAGTAATGTTGCAGAATATCATCAGAAATTTTGAACGGAGGATTTTAAAGTGTATTGATCTTGAAGGACAACATTTTCAACATTTGTTATAGTTTTCAATAAATAAGTACTGTCGTGAGCAAAAAAAACGGGACACTGTTTCTGCGTGGGTTTAAATTGTGACTACTTAAGTGGCTATCTTTACTCATAATAGTAAGTCAGGAATTGTAAAAAATGTGTGTCTTATTGACATTTATTAAACATTTTTAAATAAATGTAAATAAAAATTACTAAAAACGATAGAGAAAGATTATTTATTAATTAAAATAATTATTACATTAAAATAATTAGTATTTCGTCATTCTACCGTTATTATTAACTGCATCTAATCTTGCAGACATTGAAGCGACAATATTTTGTACAACATTTATAGAAATTTGATGCCAAGCATTTTGAACAATCTCCCAAAATTCTTCCTGGGTAGAAGCTCTATCTCATTAATCTCCATACATTTTCAATGGGATTTAGATAAGGACTGTAGGGTTGGATATCTCAAGTTTAAATTTCATTCTCTTGTAACCATTGCTACAAGATGAGACAGGAAATTGTGTTGTTCTTATAGCTTCCTTTAATGTTTTGAAAGTTGGTCCTAATCTCAGTAACTAATGTTTCGTCTTCCTGCATATTCGAAATTTTGTTACGTCCGTAAATTATTTTCCCATTTAAATTATCCTCTTCCCTCCATTTTTTTAATATATTCTTGCGGCTGAACTTATACCAATATTAAATTGAACCGATACACTTTTTAATGATTTCCAATTTTTCAAACTAGTAACAAGTCTGGCTTTATCAGTTTTCGAAAGATGCGGCATTTTCAATTTTAAATTAGCAACTATGATATATAATTTGACGTAGGTTTGAAAGTTAATCAAATATCGTCAAAATTACAACGCTAAAAAATAAAGGAAATTGACATATCGATTTTGACACTGTCCCGATTTTTTTGCTCACGACAGTACCTATTATTTGTTATTTATTTGTATGTATGAAACTGTCAAAATATACGACTTCGTAGGTTAAGTAGTAAATTTTAATTTACGACATACTTCAAAATGTTCTCAGTAAATCACATGCTACTAGATTGACTTTTCAAATGAACACTTGTTATATCATTATGTTACACATATTTCTACAAAATATTGTTAATTTAAAGTAAAACAAAAACGACATTTAGAATTTATTACAAAACTACCTCAAAAATACAACTTAAAATTAAAAAAAATAAAAACACAAGCACATGTTTATATCATTATGTTATCCATATTCCTACAAAATATTGCTAATTTAAAGTAAGACAAAAACTACATTAGTGTCACTTATTAACTCAACATGAATAATAAATGGTTCCAAGATATCGTCCATTAATCCATCTAGGTCCCACATTCTACTTTAATTACATGGTCAATACAATTTTTCCATTTGTTCGCTGTATTATTTGTAAGTGCTTCCATTAAAAGTTCTTGCACATTTGATATTTTGAAACTTTTATTTTTTGAAGCAACTTGAATTGCAGCTTTTTCTCCAGGAAGAAGTTTGTACCTTTTCATCTCTACATGAATGATACTCTCGTGAGCAAAAAAAACGGGACACTGTTTCTTCGTGGGTTTAAATTGTGACTACTTAAGTGGCTTTTTACTCATAATATTAAGTCAGGAATTGTCAAAAATGTGTGTTTCATTGACATTTATTAAACATTTTTAAAATATATATAAATAAAAATTACTATTTGCTCATGACAGTATGTTGCATTGTCCATCACTATTACAATATTATCCGGTAACTTTGGCAATATCTTTACAAACCAGTCTTCGAAAACAGTGCTATTCATTTCATCGTGATAGTCAGCCGAAATAAAAGTTACATATAATAATAATAATAACCACAGTCTTTCGCTTACACTTACTTGAAATTAGAAAGTTTTAAGAATCTGTGTAAAATAACTCTACTTATTTTTGGTACAGGTGCATCTCTAGTACTTATTCTGCCATGATTTTATTAAGAATCGAAAGATTTGATTTAGTACAGTGGTAAATAACGATAACAATGACGAAAAAATGCAAGAAAACGTTTACAGTATAAAACCTGTCAACCGGCCCATATTTCTAAATTATTACCGATATTGAACTAGGCTGCAGAAGAGCCAATGAAGTTTTTGAAAAACAAGTAGCTTTTGGCAGGATATTTAAATCACTCCTTATTCTGAGACACACCATAGTTAGAATTATGTTAATCTTATCAAAATTATATACAATTTTCAGAGAGTATTAGCTGGTACATCACTCTACATTTAGCTATTTCTTTAGTTTAGCCTCTAGATAAATCGTCTTACAATCTCTGAAAAGAGTGATTGTTCAAATAAATGGGAGGATAGAAAAGTCCTATCGTACGAATGTAAAAATAGATATTTTTTGTTAGACATAACCAATCTACTAAATATTCTGTCAAAATGACAATGTCGGTGTTATAAATATTCTGCCAAAATGTTAATTTTAGATAATGAGCAAAAATGATAATCAAAATTCTGAAAATGAATTGAGCGACGAAGAAAGTGATTCTGTTAAAAATTCCACATATGCCTTAAATTCAAAATCAGAAAGTTTTAATTTATATTCAAGAGGTTCCGTAAGAGTAAATAAAAATGTAAAAGTTTTGAAAGGTAACGCTAACATAAAAACTGTGATTGAAGATGTCTTACAAAAATGCGATGAACATATACTGTCGAAAGACACTGGCGAGGCTGGACCTAGTACTGAAAGCAAGCAGATAGCGGTCCTTCATTTTAAAAAATTAGATTCTCTTTCTTCTTCTAATTGTAACTTTTCTGAAACAGCATTCTCGCCTGAACATTTACTTGAAAATGCGAATATAATAAGGCCTCTTTCTCATATGTCCGATACAGCTTTTAAATGTTTTATTCTTCAAAATTTTCCATCAGCAATTGATTTAAAACGGAAAAACTCTTCGACATGGCATAATATATTACAACACATGAAAACAATACATGGACCTACAAGTAACATCAGCACGCAATTTGATTTACCGTCTATAGAAGAAAATGACGTCAGTACCTCAGTATTTTCAAGAGCTACTGTTTCACAACAAATACAAATAACACCGTCTATCATTCCACCAAGACCAATTCATGGAAGCCCACCATTACAGGGAGCGCCGCCATCTTATTCAGCTGTGATGAGAGTAGGACATACCGATGATGTTTTTCCAAGACCTTTTGGTAGACGATTAGGAAGTCATATAGAACCTTCTCCGCCCTTTATCAGTCCTTCACCACCACCATCATATGCTGAAACACAAGGCCACTTTTATCGACCAATTATTGTAGACTCAGGTATATTCTTTCTCAACTTAATAGCTGACTTACAATTTATTTTTTTATAGAGTTAATATGGGGTCCCGATCCTATGGCAGCGGTATGTCAAAGATGTGGCGCCCATATAGTAACTACGACTACCAGTCAACGATCAAATTTAACACATTTTGCGGCAGTTGCTTTATGTTTGTGTGGCTGTTGGCCCTGTTGCTTACTTCCATATTGTATGAATAGTTGTAAAAATACTTATCATTATTGTCCAAATTGTAATACTTACTTAGGCATGTATAGACCTTGGTAATTATTTGTCACGTGTTTTGGTATAAGATAACATTGTAAAACATTACCAATTGTATAAATATAATCTAATTCTATACTTAATTTGTCCGATTAAATTATGGCATCAAATAAATATGTATCAATGGGAAGTCGAACTATTTATATTCTAGAAAGTATAATTAAACATCATTTTTATGAAATATAACTTTATTTTTAATTTATTTAATATTTAACATTTGGAACTTACTGCAAGTGAGAATTAATGAATATTAAATCACATTCTTACATGTAAATGTCGACTTATTTGATGCGTTCATAACTACAATCCGACAAACTAAGTTTGTACCAGTATGCAGAACACACCCTTTCGCGACAACGAACTTCTTGGTAATTAGGTTAATTAAGAATTAAGAAATACTGAAAAAAACATGTCAATCAACGGGAGGAAACGTACAGACGGCGTTTCGTTCTGGTTCGAACTTTTCAATGTACGGCATTCCTCGAAGACGGACATTGCTTTTTCATTTCTATACTTTCTGTATATATAGTTAACATTTGGAACTTACTGCAAGTGAGAATTAATGAATATTAAATCACATTCTTACATGTAAATGTCGACTTATTTGATGCGTTCATAACTACAATCCGACAAACTAAGTTTGTACCAGTATGCAGAACACACCCTTTCGCGACAACGAAGTTCCTGGTAATTAGGTTAATTAAGAATTAAGAAATACTGAAAAAAGTAAGTTCCAAATGTTAACTATATATACAGAAGGTATAGAAGTGAAAAAGCAATGTCCGTCTTCGAGGAATGCCGTGCATTGAAAAGTTCCAACCAGAACGAAACGCCGTCTGTACGTTTCCTCCCGTTGATTGACTTGTTTTTTTCAGTATTTCTTAATTCTTAATTAACCTAATTACAGGAAGTTCGTTGTCGCGAAAGGGTGTGTTCTGCATACTGGTACAAACTTAGTTTGTCGGATTGTAGTTATGAACGCATCAAATAAGTCGACATTTACATGTAAGAATGTGATTTAATATTCATTAATTCCTCACTTGCAGTAAGTTCCAAATGTTAACTATATATACAGAAAGTATAGAAATGAAAAAGCAATGTCCGTCTTCGAGGAATGCCGTGCATTGAAAAGTTCCAACCAGAACGAAACGCCGTCTGTACGTTTCCTCCCGTTGATTGACTTGTTTTTTTCAGTATTTCTTAATTCTTAATTAACCTAATTACCAGGAAGTTCGTTGTCGCGAAAGGGTGTGTTCTGCATACTGGTACAAACTTAGTTTGTCGGATTGTAGTTATGAACGCATCAAATAAGTCGACATTTACATGTAAGAATGTGATTTAATATTCATTAATTCTCACTTGCAGTAAGTTCCAAATGTTAACTATATATACAGAAAGTATAGAAATGAAAAAGCAATGTCCGTCTTCGAGGAATGCCGTGCATTGAAAAGTTCCAACCAGAACGAAACGCCGTCTGTACGTTTCCTCCCGTTGATTGACTTGTTTTTTTCAGTATTTCTTAATTCTTAATTAACCTAATTACCAGGAAGTTCGTTGTCGCGAAAGGGTGTGTTCTGCATACTGGTACAAACTTAGTTTGTCGGATTGTAGTTATGAACGCATCAAATAAGTCGACATTTACATGTAAGAATGTGATTTAATATTCATTAATTCTCACTTGCAGTAAGTTCCAAATGTTAACTATATATACAGAAAGTATAGAAATGAAAAAGCAATGTCCGTCTTCGAGGAATGCCGTGCATTGAAAAGTTCCAATCAGAACGAAACGCCGTCTGTACGTTTCCTCCCGTTGATTGACTTGTTTTTTTCAGTATTTCTTAATTCTTATTTAATATTGTTCATTGATATTAATATCAAGAAATATTTTTTTTTCAAATTTTTTATTTACATACAAAAATCACTAAAACAGTATTGCAAAATTGTTTATTCTCTGAGAGATTCAACAAAAAAAAAATTGTTACCTAGAAAGTTATTTGAACTACTTTAAAATGGCGCCCTTCGCAGAGTCCCATTTATTTTGGATGTGCAATCGCTATGTATTTCTGGCCTCGGCCTGAGATATCATTACATTTTAGATTAAAAACTAGTTTGAAATTTTAATGAAGCCAATGTTTGGTTAAACAATTGTAGTCTATAAAAAATTATTTAAAACTGTAAAACTTCCAAATCGTGAACTGAACTGAAAACAGTGTCGTACACAAAACAAAGGCGGCTAAAAGTGGCTGGTACTAAAGGGCACAAGGGCACGTGCCCACGCAACCACCAAGATAAACACAGAAAGAAATTCGCAGTGCATTATTTTATTTTATTATTTTTACGTATTTTTATAACGATGGTATCAAAGTTTCCTTCCGCACCACAGACACTACGCCAACGCTCAAAACTATGTTCCGGAGCACGATTTTAGATGTGCCTATTCTGAGTATGAATCGGCCGGCTCCGCTTATCTTCACCATATGCGGTTTGGGGCACAAAATAGCCCGACTCCAGTTAACGTCTTGCATCCATTGTGACTGTATTGTTTTCGGCGCGTACCGCACGTGTATGATTTCAAATGCTTGAGGTGACGTTTATTATTAATGATGGAAGTTAACTGTGTGCAAAATCTTTTAAAAAACCCGCTATCATTTGAGGCAAAACTTTTAATTAAGAAGAAAGGAAGGCCTATGCCTGATCTTCAAATAAACTACAGTTCCACAAGTAAAACACGAACTTACAATAGAGTATTCAATAAAAATATATATGAAAAATATGAGTGGATTTGCGGATGTTCACTAACAAATAAACTATTTTGTTTTATCTGCTTAATTTTTACGAAAGAGTGCATGGAATAAACAAGGGTTGAATGATTTAAAGCATATCGCAGACGGGGCAAAGAAACACGAAAATTCCGTTTCTCACGTGAATGCATGCGTGGATTTTAGTGTTCTAGGCAAAGTGGACATACGTCAACAGTTAGATGTGTAAAAAAAATCGTCATATTTTGCGCCGGTTAATTATGTGTATAAAATTTTGCGGAGCTTTTGAATTGGCGTTACGAGGCCATGATGAGATTGTAACGTGGGCCGTTGGCAGCCACACAGATTAGCAGGTAGTGCGACTTATCGTTGTAAATGATACACTAGAAGTTCGGGTAACATCTTATAATTTAATCAACACTTAGAAATTGGTTAACAAACTATGTACATTATAAATAGATACAATTCTGACTTATTACTATTACAGATATTGTCTGTCTAGTTCTCTATCAGATACTGAATCATTCTGCATCCCTTTTACTTATCCTACAGTCTATATATATAATAGAGAAGACCTCGGAGAGTTAATTAGGCCATAACAAACCCTGGGCCTACCGCAGTATGTATACATAATATATACATGCTTAAGGTCGTGTTTATTAAACACTAGTTTTGTTTTAAAGGGAACGAGGATATAACCTCGTCCGAGAGTATTTGCTTATACATGCATATTGCGTTATCACACCATCCTCCTTAGGGTTTAAAGAAAACCAACACTAGGGTGTTTGCTTTTCTTTAAAACCTTTCTCTCCGGTTACCTTCCCTATTCCTATTCTAAAATATGGTGAATCATTAAAAAATAATATATATAAATGTCCTATGTATTATTATCCTTAAAATTAGTTGTTCACTCATTATATGCGTACAAGTCTATTATTTCTTACTAACCTATTTACACTTAATCTAACAATAGTATTAACTAACCTATCTGTACTTATTTCTAGGAATGATAATGTTTAAGGCGGTTTTTGTGTACTTCAGTACTTTTACCGTCTATGAAAATTGTTATGTTTGGCGGCTTGTCGGTTTCGGTTATTACAAAGGGGCCGTTATACAGTGACTCAAGTTTATTCCCTGCTTCGTTTTTTAATAAAACCTGATCGCCGACACAGAAGTGTGTGGGCCTGCGATTCCTATTTAACTTTTCCTGTCTCTTAACTTTAGATAGAATTAAATTATGTTTCGCATCGTGCAGGGCTGTCTGGAGTCTGTATTTCATTTCTGCGGCGTAATTTTCAAAATTGAATAGCGGTTCTATCGCGTTCGTTATCGATGAAGGTAGCGGATTGTGTTTACCGAAAACTAACTCGTGAGGTGTATATTTGGTTTCAGTATGCACTGTGTTATTAAATGCAAAACACCAGTAAGGTATCCAGGTAGACCAATTGTCTTTATGGTTATTTAACTGGATTCGTAGATACGCTCCGAGATTCTTATGTGTATTCTCTAATGCGCCTAACGTTTCGTGGTGGTAAGCCGTTGATCTCAATTGCTGTATTCCTAGCAGTGAGCAAGTTTCCTTAAAAACTGCAGCCATAAACTCTGTTCCTTGGTCGGAAGCTATCTGTTCGGGAATAGCGTACCTTAATATAAAATTCTCGACCAGGGCTCTGGCTACTGTGGCAGCTTCTTTGCTCTGGATAGGATATGCCTCCACGAATTTCGTTAGTTCGCATTGGAGTGTCAAGATGTACTTATTTTCCTCGTGGTCTTGGTTTAATGGACCTACTAGATCTACAAAAATCTTTTGAAAAGCGTATGACGATGTGGTCGTTACCTTGATTGGTTCCTTGCTGGGTATTGAGTGCTTGTGTCTCTGGCAATCACTACATCGTTTCACGAATGATACGATGTCGTGCTTTAGTTTTGGCCAATAATAAAACCTTTTGATCTGGTTAAATGTTCGGTTTATTCCTCCGTGTCCTCCTGTACGTAGCATATGATGATCGTTTATGATTAGTTGTTGCGTTTCGTAGTCTTCAATTCTTACTACTCCTCCTATTACATTTATTTTTAAATCGCTTGGCTCTCTATTCTTCCATGGAATAAAATTTCTCAGGAAGTCGCTGTTCCTGGAATTGTCTTTGACTATACATATTTCCTGTATGTCGTGTCCTGCGCAGAACTCCTGGAGTGTAGTCAATAAGCGCATGTGCTGCTGAGGACTCATTGTAACTACAGTCTCCTTCATAAAAATTGTGAGAGCATCTTCGTCGTATAGGAATACTTCCTTGGAACGCATGCTTGTTCCGTTACGACGTTGGAGGGAATTGAAACTCGCCTTGTCTATCACTCGAAGTTCGATAGATCCTGTTGGCCTTTTCAACAGTTCCACAACCCCGGGGTGGCCTACCCTGGAGCCGGTGGATTCCGTGATTGCTGGGTTCGTAATGGTATGATCGGCAGCTACCTGTCTTGACTGAGCTCTAGTCGTAACAAAAATGCTGTCATTAATCCCATTACTAACCTCCTTCAAGTCGTTGGAATCTATCTCTATGCGTGATAAAGCGTCTGCAACTACATTTTCTGAACCCTTAACATAGTTAATGATGAAGTCATATTCTTCTAACACTAACCTGAATTTCGTAAGACGGCTAGACGGGTTGGTCATTCCAAACAAATATACTAACGGCCTATGATCTGTAAAGATCTTAAATTTCCGGCCGTATAGGTAAGGCCTGAAATGCTTTACTGCCCAAACCACGGCTAATAACTCTTTCTCGATTGTGCAGTAGTTCCTTTCAGCTTTGTTTAGGGATCGACTGGCGTAAGCGATTGGCCTGTCGTTGCCGTTGGATAGCACTGCACCAATAGAGTAGCCGGATGCATCTGTTTTTAAAGTGAACATGTTATCTGCATCGAAATTTGGATATTGTAGAACTGGTGGTGTCTGAAGGGCTAGCTTGAGCTTTTCAAATGCCTTTTGCTCCACATCGGACCATGTAAAAATAACATTTTTCCTTGTAAGGTTGTTCAAAGGATTCAC
Organism: Melolontha melolontha; assembly: GCA_935421215.2. NCBI lineage: Eukaryota > Metazoa > Arthropoda > Insecta > Coleoptera > Scarabaeidae > Melolontha > Melolontha melolontha. Next base: position 208,964,839 of record OW285235.1, read on the forward strand.
GATGTTGGCAAAATTTGGAATGAAACGCCTATAATAATTGGCGAATGCGACAAATCGTTTTACGTCTTTTGCGTTCTTAGGAACTGTGTATTCCATTAAGGCTTTTACGTTGGAAGGGTCTGGTGAGACTCCTTCAGCCGAAATGACGTGTCCCAAATATAAAATTTCTTTTCTTAAAAAGTCGCATTTGCCTGGGTTTAGTTTAAGATTAACTTTTCTTAGCCGTTCTAGTACTCTAACTAAATTCAGATTGTGTTGTCGGAGATTGTTGCCGAAAACTATGAGATCGTCTAAATATATAAAACATTGTTCGTAATTAAGGCCTGACATAGCTATTGTCATGGCTCTGGAAAAAGCGCTACTACTCGTTTTTAGTCCCATGGGAAGTCGACACATTTGATATTGATCTTTTCCGGTCGTAAATGCTGTGTAGGGACGGCTTTTGGGTTCTAATTCTATCTGGTGATAGCCTTGTGCCAAATCTAAATGAGAAAAATAGACTGCGCCTGAAAGCGAGTCTAATATCTCGTTGATTGATGGCAGTGGGAATTTGTCATCGACTATCTGCTTATTTAACAGCCGGTAGTCGATCACTATCCTCCACTTTTGGTTTCCGTCCTTATCCTTCTTCTTGGGAACTAATAGTAATGGAGATGACCACGGTGATTTTGCCTTTTCTACAATGCCATCGGACAATAGTTTCTCTACTTGCCTGTCGATCTCATGTTTCTGCGAATGTGGCAACCGATAGGGTTTAGAATATAATGGATTTATCTGCGGGTTAACCTGTATGTCTCCCCTGTATATGCTTGTGTGCGTAAGTTTGTCTGAATCGAGGAAAAAAACGTCGCAATACTTAGCGATAATTTTCTGCATCGTAATGTTTTCTTCTTTATTGAGATGTGACGTATTTACTGTTTGTAAAACCTTGTCGACTCGGTTGACTGATTTGGGGCCACTGTACTTGAAAGTGCGAACGTCGTATTTACCGAGGTCGGTCACCGTAGGAACATAATTTTTCAATGTCGCGTCGCTATCTCTTGTATTAAGTATACGGACGGGCACTAACCCATTCTTTGGGCTAACAATAGATCCCCCTATGAATATACCTGGGGCGGCTTCCTTTTGGGAAACCACGCAGTCGCCAGATGCATTTATTTTAAAATATTTGATTACTTCGCAACGCGGCGGAATGTTAACAACCGTGTTCTCATTGGAATGCAAAGGTAATGTAATTTGCTGACCTTCAATCGAAAACGTAATACTATATTTCTCGTAGTCTATTATCGCGTTGTATTTAGCGAGTATGTCAGAACCGATGATGCCTATAAATTTGTTTTTATTTACGTTGTCTAATACTGCAAACTCGTGTTTAAACTTGGCCTCTCCTAACCTTAATGTAATGAAAGCTGATCCGCGTGTTTTCGTTTCGCCGTTTATGCCGACTATGTTTACCTTTCTTGTTTTATCAACAATTTTGTTTGTGTAATTACCATTTAAAAATATAACACTTATCGAAGCACCTGTGTCAACCAGAAATAGATTGTCGCTATTATTGAAATATGCATTAATATATGTTAAACCGTCGAGGTTAAAAAAATAATGACTGGAATCTGTTTTTAGTTGACTACTCTTCGAAAAAATTGATTGTCCTTATTGTCGTCGGACTGGGTCGCGTTTGCTGATACAGTGAACACTCTTTCGCGGTTATCGCGTTTGTCGCGTCTAAAATATTTTTTCCTATAACCATGATTATAATTGCTAGGCGTGTAATCATGTTGGAAATTTCTTCTTTTATTCCCGTTATCTGTATGCCTATATTTCCGGTACCGATTGTCTTTAGCTTGCGAATGATTAAACGCGGCTTTTGAATTGTTGAACGTAGCTTTTCGTGAGAAATGATAAATCGTATTGTTATTGCTTGCGGGGTTGAGTATGTGCTCGTTCGAAGCCTCTTGAATCGCGTCGCTTAGTGTGTTAGGGTTGCGTGCTTTTATTAGAAGCTTTATATTTGGATCGCGAAGTCCGTTAGTGAATGTATTTACAGCAACCTGTTCATTAGCCATGCGGAACTTATCTATAAGCGTGTCGTCGTCGCCAGCTTGCGTGATGGACAGTTGTGCTAGCAATTCTTCAACCGTCTCGCCGTACTCGTTTATTGATTTCGCGCCCTGTTTAACGTTGTGTAGTTGTGAAGTTAGAGCTGTGACCGATTTTTTCGCAATGAAATAGCGTTTTAAGTCTGTAATTAACGCGGCATTGTTAGGGTATGTTTTGTGTAATCTTAACTTTGCTTTTGGGGATAACCGTGTTTTTAGAACATATTTCGTTAGACTCTCCTTTCCTGCGTTATTTAACAATGCGTCATATAATTCAATTGAATCTATTAATTGCAAGGTGACTTCTTCTTTACCGTTCATAACAGGTAATAAACTTGAGGCCGTTCGTAAATCGAAATTTTCGGCCATGTTGCCAATTGTAACATTTAAATTACTTAACCTATTACTTAGAATTTCGGTAGCCTCATCTAATGTCGCGGTAATGTCTTTTATACAATTCTTAGTTGCCTCCCGGGTACTTAAACTATGAGCTATCTTATTAAAATTGTCCCTTATTTCACACAATCTAAGATTAAAATTGTCTATTAGCGCTTGTTTGCGCTTAATTACATTTATATCACTCTTATTGCTAACATTGTCTTTCCTTAAATTACTAAAAAATACCTTTACTTCGTCATGTATCTGTACGACTTGGTCTGGTGCGGACATGGGTGTTAGCCTAGACCTTCTCCTGACTCCGGTGGAACTCCATTTGGACCTGAGCGGATAGGGCCTTCGTCATCCTCTTATTCACGTGCCGGTATGCACCGTAGCAGCAGCAGGACGTTATTATAATCATAACTCCTACAAACGCCACTATGCCGAGAATGTCGATGGTGTCCACGTTGTTCCTTATGTTAGCGTCATTGCCCGCGATGATTACCTCTTCCTTTGTCGCGTAGTTGCCCATTTCTTGCTTCGACCTGCCAAACTGTAGGTTTCCTTTCTTCCCTGGTTCGTTCCAGCTTCCTACATGTTCCTTGCAGTCTTACACGACTGGCAGAATGGTCCTGAGCCGTAGGTAGGCAGAATCGCCATGTAACGTGGGCCGTTGGCAGCCACACAGATTAGCAGGTAGTGCGACTTATCGTTGTAAATGATACACTAGAAGTTCGGGTAACATCTTATAATTTAATCAACACTTAGAAATTGGTTAACAAACTATGTACATTATAAATAGATACAATTCTGACTTATTACTATTACAGATATTGTCTGTCTAGTTCTCTATCAGATACTGAATCATTCTGCATCCCTTTTACTTATCCTACAGTCTATATATATAATAGAGAAGACCTCGGAGAGTTAATTAGGCCATAACAAACCCTGGGCCTACCGCAGTATGTATACATAATATATACATGCTTAAGGTCGTGTTTATTAAACACTAGTTTTGTTTTAAAGGGAACGAGGATATAACCTCGTCCGAGAGTATTTGCTTATACATGCATATTGCGTTATCACAAGATATTGACGTCGGAAAATCCAGGTATTTGTGTAGGCTTAATCAACTTTGCAGCTGAATTGAAACGCTATGCTCGCAATACATCACAAGTGTTTAAAGGTGCCTCAAAAACTATTCAGAACGAATTGCTAGACGCAATGTGGCAAATTTACAAGCAGTAATATTGAAAGAAATTAAATCTGCAAATTTCATTGCTTCATTGCAAAATTTTGACGAAACTGTGAAATCTTATCTTATGTTGGGCAGTGTAAAATTGAAAAGTGAACTTTCAGGAATTTATTAGCGCGATGACATGTGTTGTGACTATTTCCCGCTATTTAGAAAATAAGGGTGGATTTTTGTTGCCGTTGTAACTCGGCTCCTTGTCGTTCTACGGAGAAGTTGGATTGTTAATTTTTATTCCTTCTTTTATTCTCTACAATTTGTATCATACGACTTTTTCACCTGACATCATCCGTTCTCCAGATATCGGCGAAAATAGGACAAAATTTGGGGTACAAACTCGGTTTTCATTTTTTTTTCTTCTTTATCGTCACGCATAGCGAAATAGTGATTTACGAACCAAGTGCGTGAAATCATATTTCGCGAATGAGTGAACAGTTTAAAGCGCGAGCCGCAGGCGAGCGCTTTATGGACACGAATTCGCGAAATGTTTCACGTACGAAGTTTGTACAATATTTTTTGTACGAGAACTATAATAATATTTATATAAAATATAAATATAATTTCAAAATTTTTATATTTATAAGTCTTTTTAACAATATTACTAGTATCTGTCAGGATGGCCGAGCGGTCTAAGCCACCAGACTCAATGTTTACCTTGCTCGTTATACGGGTTCTCGAGCGTTCTGGTCCTCTCTGAGGGCGTGGGTTTGAATCCCACTTCTGAGAATGTTTTTTTTAGTTTTCTATAAATTTAAAAAATAATATTTGTTGCTGTTCTGACATTGAATTACATACCTTCCAAATATAACAATTTCTATTTCATTTCCTTTTATTTTCATAGAAAAACAACGAACTGGGTAGCATATTATTAAGGTTAGGGATTTATGATTTTAAAATGTCACTAAATTAATCAAGTTCCAGGAAGTACCAACTTTACTTTTACGCACTCGTGTTTAAAGTGACTTTTTACGCACGCAAATCGAATCGTGAAATGACAGGTTTTGATAAGCGAGTACAAAAAATATTTATCGCCAATCTTGTAGAGCACGGTCGTATCTACAATTCGATATTTTTGTTTTCCCTCCATCTGTAAAATTTCGAGTTCTAGCGCGCAGGACCATCGAAAAGAAGGAAGACATTAATATCTTTTTGACCGAAAAAAAACAAATTTGCATAATAAATTTTATACGTGTGATTCATGATTTCACTATCTTATTTACCTGTGTCTCAATAATTCTATTCAGAACGGTGAATCCGTTACCACATATCTACACAATCGCGCGAGTTATAGAATCGAAACTTCGCAAGGACTTGTCGACTTTGTGGCGCACTAGAACGCGCAATTATAAATATGGATGGAAAACAAAAATATCGAATTGTAGGTACGAACGTGCTCTACAAGTTTGACGATAAACATTTACTATGCATGGATAAAGAAGAAAAAAATGAGAACTGAGTTCGTACCCCAAATTTTGTCTTATTTTCGCCGATATCTCGAAACCGGACGATTTAGGTGAAAAAGTCATAAGACACAAATTGTAGAGAATAAAATAAGGAACAGAAAGTAACCATTCAACTTCCCCGTAGAGCGACGAGGAGCCGATCTACAACAGAAACAAAAATCCACCCTTATTTTCTAAATAGCGGAAAATAGTCACAAAGGTTTCGGTCGAGAACTTCAAATTAGGCACACCTGACCCCCCCCCCCCCCCACCAACAACATATAAAAAATTTGGCTTGATGGGCTCTCGTTCCAATTAAAATGTACATAATGACTGGACTATAAATAAAATAATAATAATTAGGTTATGTCAGTTAGGCTACCAACTAAACAAACCTGTTCTTCACTCCAATCGTTCAAAAGATACTTTAATTAAAAATTAATTAAAAATTTCAAGTTACTATCATACAACTTACACCTACTCGTTCCCATTAAATTTACATAGATTTGTAAAATACTACAAAATCACCAAGATATTTAAATTGCTCGCTAGTTCGTATTTATGAAAATTGACAATTAAAACATTAAGAAGTGGTCTGCAATTCGCAAATATAGGTGGCGCTATGATCGAAAAGTATGAATTTTTTGTCAAATTATTAGTAGAGGAGCACTTTGAAAAACTAAGAATGGACGCAATAGTATATGAAAAAACAAGTTTCATAAGGCACCATTTTGCCGCACGAGATCAGCGAGTGCGGCAAAATGCCTTATGAAACCTTATAGTTGAGAGTGTTATTTTTATAGAAAGCACGCATTGGTCACTCTGATACTTGACATTTTCAAATTTAAATCTTGCTATCCGTCAAGTATATAGATTACTAGTTTTTGAATATCTTTTAAAAAACTGATGTAACCGTGCATATTTTACGGGAAACGTAATTTTCAGTTTTTTTAGAGGTAGTCTACAAAAACAACAAATTTTAACTGAAGACAATCATTGTACAGTTGCGGCCCCTAATGTAACCTGGCTTAGAGATAACCATCTCGACTTATCTCTACCTAACTGAAAGAAAGGCAGTGGCGTATAAAATAAAAAATGGAAAAATTCAAATACAAATAACGTTTTTGCAACAATATATGCGTTTTTAAAACGAAAATGCATTCCAGTTTGTTTTTCTTTTTATGAAATCTGGATTTTTCAAGATGGAAGCTCTCAAAAACCACGGCAAGATGAGAATATTAAATCTGTAAAAGCAAAACAAGTAGGTGGCAAAAGGTATTAAATATTGAAAAGGGATTCGTATGGGCAATAGATCATTGACTTTTATCGTATTTTTATCGACATTTATTTCAATTGGGATGTGCCTTAAGGCTGTTTGACACGGCATAAATTTTGTTATAAAATTTACAATAAAAATATTATAAAATACTATGCAATTTGACCTTCAAAGTTGTAAAATAAAATTGTAAGAAAAAAATAAAACTGTTTGACGCAATTTGCAAAATTTATTGAAAATTTTATTGAAAAAATTATGAGTAAGCATGCGCATTTTAAGTTCTGTGCCATGTTTTGGATATTATTTGTTTGATGTTCTGATGCCAACTTCCCACGTGACACCTAACCTATCCTCGGCACGCCGCCGGCATTGCCCGTACCCGCAATTATTGCGCACTTTTTATACTTTATTTTATAATTTATAGAACCAATCCTATAAATTCTCTAATATTTTATATAAAATTTTACATAAAATAATTGACGCGCTATTAATTTTACAAATAAATTTTATATTTTTTGTTGTAAATTTTATAACAAAATTTATGCCGTGTTAAACAGCCTTAATGCTCATGCCGTTCTCTAGCCTAGTTCTAATTATCGACTTTTGCAGTTCGTGTAATTGAGGCATTTTAAAAATTGTGTACGCTTCTGACTTACAATAAACTGCCACTAACATAACCATACCAGATAAAAGTCAAATTTACATATCACGAATTTTTTTAATTTGACGGAATGTGCCAAAAGTTGGTGTTAGTTTGTAGCGGCCGCAACTGTACATGTGGGGCAAATCTGGGAATAATAAATATCAGTTATTTTCTTCGAAATAAAAACTAGCATTAGTTTCAAATAATTTAATAAACAAAATATTTTACAAGAAATAAAATAGCAATTTGGCAATACCTCTGTTTATTTACAATCATAATTAGATATTTTAAGTACATTTATAATGTAAATGTGGACCAAGCACATTATCTATGAAATAATAAATCTATGGCACCCTATAAAAACCAAAAGACTCCTGTCTTTTGTGTATATAAATAGGTACCTATTACTTTCGTATTATATAACCAAATTCATCTAGAAATTGTTTATCACTAGCTACACTATGTTCATTAGAACAAACGTCAACATAAGAATTTTCACATTTAACAGTGACTTCTTCACTTTTAACACATTTTCGCATGTGCTTACACAAACTACTCCTTGTACTATAACTCTTATTACATTTCTCGCAATAATAAGTTTTATTAAGTCTATTTACAGTCGAATGCGTTTCCACATGCTTCTTTAAGTTACTCTGTTGTGTGAAAGCTGCGTTACACACGTTACAAGTAAACGGTTTTATTCCACGATGTAACAATTCGTGTTTCTGCATATTGGACTGCTGAGCAAATTGACGACTACAAAACTTGCATGTAAACGGCTTCTCACCTAAAAAATTGAAAAGATAAGGACTTGTTAAGTTTTTAATGCAACACTCAATTTATACTACTCCACTAATATTCAACTGTGTTATAATCATAATTAGATAATTCATATTATCCACTAACCAAAAAAGCAATTACTAATAGTTCAAATATTTTTATATGTACAGTTGAGCTTCGCTTGTCCAGATTAATCAACATCGGTTATCCGAATTAATGAATCATCTGGAATACTAGGGCATTTTAAGAGGTATTATAACAGTTTATTGCACTCATGTGTATGAAGAAATAGCACACTAAAAAAAATTTAAAATAAAATTTATTTAAGAAAATCTGTAACTTGTGTGTCGGAGGTTGTCCTGTTTAATTTTTGATCATACATCATAGTATTCGTACCATAGATAAAGTACTTCATTCATAGTTATTTGTATATCAAGGCCGCGAAAACACACTTTAACGTACAAAGAAATTGTCGTCGAGCGAGGCCGCTTGCGGCCAAGGCATGGTACCTACGTTAAAGGTTCTCGCGGACAATATATACGCAACATTTTTAGGCAACCGTGTAAATCGCTCAATCTATTTTATTTAAATTGAGATACAATTTAATACTTTTAGTGCTAAATTCAAAAGTGGCTTACTTGCTTTACATGCATTGCCATGAAAACAAGATGAATACAATAAAATACAAATACTTAATAGCTGTCAAAATAAGTCGCAAAATGTTTGAATCCCCTGAGAGTGATGATTAGAGACCGGACGCATCAGGCCGAAATTGCGATGGACCATATAAATAGTCTATAACATCGCTAAGTACAACACGCAGTTATTGAATAGTACTATTCATTCGGTTAACCGCACATCTGTTTTTATTGTTGAATTGTGACGCAATTACTTCAATATTACAGTTAAATTATTTTCTTCACGGGCGTAGGTAGAAGCATGAGGAGTTTTTATAACTTGTTTTATTTACTAGTTTATAATTCGTAAGATAAATAAAGTACGGTGAGTTAGTGTCTTTTTTTCATTGTTTTAACTGTTAATTACATACTTCGTAATTTTGTAATAGATCCTGTTTAATATCGTTTCATCGAATCTACTTCTCCCAATTATTTTGACGTAAGTGTCCAGTGAATTTCGTCAAGTTCAATAACTTACGCATACATTTTTAATTTTCAATTATTTAGTTCTAGAACATTGTTTAAGTTACTTTTTCAGATATGATATGGAACAACGTCGAGAATGGCATCGTGAAACAATGGCGAGTTGGATTAAGGGTCAAACTAATTGTATGTCCATTGCCAGTGATTTTGAAATTTATTGCAAAGTCTGCAAAATATCGTTAAAAAATTCCAAGAAATCGCACGTAAAAAGTCACTTAGCAACGCAAACACATACACAGAAATTAGACCCGTTGGAATCTGACAATTTTAACGAAGAACTCTGTGAAACTTTAATGGCGGCAAATATTCCATTAAATAAACTTAACAAACCCACCTTCAAAACATTTCTCCAAAAATATACTGGTCGAAATGTTCCTGATGAATCCACCTTACGCAAATATTATGTTTCTAAGTGCTACACGAAAGCAGTAGAACGCATTAGAAGCCATCTTTCAAATCAGTACCTCTGGATTAGTGCTGACGAAACTGAGGATATTTATCTGTCGATTATTTATCACTGTGTGATAAATGTTGTAGCTGGTGTACTATATCCAACTATCCCATATAACGCATATATAATAGCAACAAAAGTTATAAATACAGTTGATGGGGAAACAGTAGCTAAAACCATTTACAAGAATATGCACCAAATGCTTCATTCGAACAACAGGTATAAAGAAAAAATACTTTTATTTGTCAGTAACAGTGCTGCAAATATATAAAAAACACGGAGACTATTAAAGGAAACATATCCTAATATGTTGCATATTACTTGTGCAACACATGCTCTCCAAAGAATCTGTGAATATATCAGACACCTTTCCGGAAGTTGATAGATTTGTATCCGCTTTTAAAAAAGTTTTCAGAAAAGCACCATTGAGAGTAGCTCTTCACAGAGAAAAACTTCCATATTTGTCATTGCCTCCCTCTCCAGTAATAACTAGATGGGAAACATAGTTGGAAGTTACTAGTTTTTACGCAGAGAATTTCGATAATTTACAAAATTTCGTTACATGTTTAAATGACGATGCTGGAAGTGCTTCTGGGTGCAAAGAACTAATACAAATTCCAAATTTAAAAAATCAGTTGTACTTTCTTCAGGAACACTTTGGAAATTTTCCAAAACTAATCACTTATTTTTGTCTTATCAAAATCTCAAATTAAATGATAGATTAAACACATTAGATGTAGCTAACGGTGTTCATTTGAAAGGTCAATCTAGTAGCATGAGATTTACTGAGAACATGTTGAAGTATGTCGTATATTAAAATTTACTACTTAACCTACGAAGTCGTATATTTTGACAGTTTCATACATACAAATAAATAACAAATGTGATTGAAAATTCTTTCAATGGAGACTGTGGTTAAATAAAAATTTTAAAAAGGTATATAACCCCTTACCACAATTATTAGTCGTATCCTAAATACGTATTTCGACAACTAAGTTGTCATCATCAATAGGTAAAAACTACTAATTAAAAGTCGCACATGGGGCACAGTTAAACAAGAGAAACGCTTCCGCACAACTATTATACACTGCAACCCTGTATAGACTGATCAGTCTATACAGGGTTGCAGTTAAACAAGAGAAACGCTTCCGCACAACTATTATACACTGCAACCCTGTATAGACTGATCAGTCTATACAGGGTTGCAGTGTATAATAGTTGTGCGGAAGCGTTTCTCTTGTTTAACTGTGTCCCATGTGCGACTTTTAATTAGTAGTTTTTACCTATTGATGATGACAACTTAGTTTTCGAAATACGTATTTAGGATACGACTAATAATTGTGGTAAGGGGTTATATACCTTTTTAAAATGTGATTGACATTATCAAATGTCATTTGGATTTACGTTTACGGAACAACAAACACATAACGAGTGATCATTAAAATTCTCACTCGCAGCAGGCCGTGTATATAAAAAGTATGTCGTAACTTAAGTCAGTAAGATGTTAATTCAAACGTCTATCAATGTCAATTATATATCATATATATAGTTTGATAAAAGAAAAGATGTCTTTTAACGATATGCATAAACCTTGTCTGGTAGAATGTTCTTCCTCACATCTTTTATACAAATTATAAATATATTTAAAATAAAATCCAACATTTTAATTTATTTTATGACAATCATGACATTCATGACGTTTGAAAGCAATTGACTGATCTCTAGTAATTTTAAGTTACGACATGCTTTTTGTATACATGGCTTATTTGAGTGAAAATTTTAATGATCACTCGTTACTAATATATATGCGTCTTATTCTATCAATATTTCAAAGTAACCTAGATTGACTTTCAAATGAACACACGTTATTAATAATTTGAAAAATACTTCCAAGAGCCTTCGGACGTAGCCTTCGGCAAGAGTTAGACACAGTTTTTAATAGAAATCCAGATTTAATAACATTGCGTCAATTATGTATGGGGACAATGCCTCAAAATCCAACTGCTAAATACGCTGAAATAAAAGAATATGTCCAATATGCACCTATAACCAGTTGCGATGTTAAAAGGCGTTTTCTATCTACAAGGATGTATTTCATTCAAAGAGAACAAATTTTACAAACGAGAACCTTGAGAAAGTATTGTTAGTTAATATTAATACTCCTTTACTCAACTTGAACTTGAACAAATAAAAATGTATTTCGTATTTTATAGATCACCACCTGCTTGTTTTCCAATTATATAAATAAAATTAAAAACTCCTTAAAAATACAAATTTTCAATAGTACGCCCGTAGGCGATGAGTCATCGGCCTCTCGTGTCCGGTCTCTAGTGATAATATTTCCATATGTGGAGCTCCTCCGGAAATAAAAAGTGCTATCAATTCCGCAATTTCTAACTTAATACCGGCAAAATCGAAGAAGCAACATGAAAAATGTTACAAAGAGATTAAAGTCTGGTGCAATACCACCAGACTTTAAACTCTTTAACAATAAAAATATTTTTAATTTTGAACATGTCCTACCTTTTCGCGGAGCACTAGGTATTGTTTTGCAAAGCACTAAGTGCTCCGAGGAGCACAGTTTGAGAAACGCTGGTCTATAGTATATGTACAGTCGCGAGCAATAAATTCTGGTCGTCAATGTCATACAAAATTCTGACAAATTTTGACGAATAGAAATTTTACTTGACTAATTATATCTATTTATTGTCAACGATTACCAACAAGCTGTCAATAAATTTTCTAGTCATGGCACCGATTTCTTACTTTAATAAAGTTAGAGTCACTCTTAAACTATAAATAACGCACCTTATCTTTACACAAGCAATAGTATATTAACTATATGTACATTTCATGTGCACTGCACACATCGTCAGTAGTTACTATTTAAACGTTTAAATAGTAACTACTGACGATGTGTGTAGTGCACATGAAATGTACATATAGTTAATATACTATTGTTTGTGAAATTATAAGGTGCGTTATTTATAGTTTAAGAGTGTAATAATTTCACAAGTGCTCAACATATACTACTAAAGTTAGAGTCATTTCCCTAATAGAAACAGGGTTATCAGTAGCTGCTGTAGCAGGTCAGTTAGGGATGCCAAACAGTTTGGTAAATTTAATTGAGTCCTGATTTGAACCCTATAGAAAACATGTGGGGAATGCTGATCAAAAGTATACAAAACCAACGTATACATTTTCAAAACAGGGTGGAATTTTCGGCCGCTATACGTACAGCGTGTAATGATCTTCCACATGGCTATTTCAAAAATGTATGTTTGTCTATGCCCAATCGCTTAAATAAAGTTATTCAAGTGACCGGTGAGACAATCAAGTACTAAGATCTTGTTTATTTATTTTTAGTCTAATAAACTGTGTTCCATTTCTTATTTGGTATCTTTATTGTGTTGTTGTACTAATATTCATCACATTTGACAAGTATCTGACCAATGGAAAATAATGGCAATGTTCAAAGAGATTAATACCAAAACCAGATAACACTAGAGCGATGTCAACTGCAGTAAGAATGGCATTGACGACCAGAATTTATTTCTCGCGACCACAAAAATTATATGTTTTCTTTTGAAATAAGTGAAAATATATATTTTTCTTTATTTGAGCACCTCCATAACAAACTTCCTTGATAGATCTAGAACTGTTGATGTGTACAATATTTAAAAAAGGAAATTACTACATGTGCAATAGTCCAAAATAACAATAGCATAAATGTCATAATATTATTGCCAAAGATCTCATGGTATACACCCTGGAAGTCAACAAACTGATGATGTGAGAGATGCCATTTCAGTTTCTTTCTCCTTTCGTAGGCAGAGCGTTAGTTAAAGTTGGGCGTTAAGAGACAGTCTAATTTATCCGTAATGCAGTATAATTTGACCCGTCGAGCAAAATTATTTATTTTGAAATGCCGCGAAACGCAAAAAACGGAAAAAATTGAATTGGTAAACCTAATTCATGATGGATATAGTTTTGAAAGAGTCAGTGATTTGTGTGCTGCAAGGTTCCATAGGAGAGTAATTTCATCCAAAACAACGATTTTTAATTTAATAAAAAAGAAACGAAAACGGATCAATTGATAATATAAAAAAAACCGTATCCAAATCGTAAAATATCGCGCAAAGTATCTACAGTCCGCGCCCAAAAAATCGGGACAAGTAGTATAACATAATTTGGTGTATTTTCTATCGTATAAACAGGACGTATATTGTTGCTATGTTTTGTAATGGGGTTCAGTATATTTATAGTATTACAGTGAAATTCCCCTTCGCGGACACCCCTTTTCGGACACCTTCCTTGGACGGACAGTTTCTCATGGTCCCGACCCACTCCATACAATTTGCATTGTGTTAACTGCCTCTTGGACGGACATTCTCTTGAATGGACGCGGACACAAGAAAATGTTCTCTTAAACGGGCAAAATACCAAATTAAAAATAAACACCTTGTCTCATTTTTTCTGTCGCGTGTGTCGCTGTTGCATTTCTTAATTGCGCCAGAGTTTTTAAAAATATTAACATAAATAACCTGGCTGTAACTTGGAAATACAATAAGAAAACTGCAAGATCTAGATTGGAAAATGGCAAAAGAAAAAAGAAACATTTTGTTATTTTTAGACAATACAGGCTCCCCCCCCCCCTAATTGTATCAGCCTGTCAACAAGGGGATTATAAAAAATTTCAAAACTTGTTACTGAAGTCTAATACTAAAACACCTGCTAGTAAACATTGAAACTACTGGTACAGCTTTTGAATTAATTAATTAATTAATTAATTAAGAAAATTACGTTATTGGAAGCAGTTTACTTCGCAAAAACCGCTTAGGACCAAGTAACAAACAAAACAGTTAAAAATTGCTTCCGTAAAGCAAGATTTAAGCATGAAAATATGCAAAGTGAATATCAGCTAACTAAGGCTGTTACATCTGATCCAGAAGATGACTTACCACTTAACATACTTTCCAGGTATCCTCAAAAATAAAAATTATCAGTCAATTGATAATGAAAACCTCAATAATTTTTTGAACCTAAATGAAAATTTGTATGTTGGAGATTCAGAACTTTCCAAAGATTCTGATGTCGATGAGGTTCCAGTACCAACAGAGGCTATCCTAAATTATGGTGAGGCTATTACCCTAACCAATCAGCTGAAACGTTTTGCCGAAGATCACGGAGATACAGAGTCTTTGGAGTTTCTTTCCAAATTAGAAATACGATTTCTGGACACCATTTTAAATAAAAAGAGCAGACCAAAAAACAATATATGAATATATGAATTTTCACGTCATTAAAGTGACCTTTCATTTCATTTTATGTATTATGTACTAGATATATTCTATTATATTTTGTATGTACATATTTTGTAAGGTAACAATTTCTTATTTTTTCCTTAAGTTTTAAGTTTCTTGTTTATTTTAAAAACATTTACATACATGTGCGTTTTAAATTCCCCAATTTCTTTAGCTGCAGTTTTATTAAAAAAACGATTTTTTGTTTCGTATTTCTTTAACGCAGACACCTCTCTTGGACGGACACAAGGGAGATTTCAATGTATATGTCAGTATTAAGTGTATGTTACTCACTATCCGTGTTTCTTAGAATTTATCATGACACATCACGCTAATGAAATAACGAAGGCAAGAATACTTCAGGGACTTCAAGATGGATGGTCTACACCGGGGGTCTCCAAACTACGGCCCGCGGGCCAAATCCGGCCCGCCAGTGCCATTAATCCGGCCCGCGATAGCTTAAGACTAGTGTCATCAATCTGGCCCGCGACAGCCAATGTCTTATTGTTGTTACTATTGCTGTGATAAGTTGAAGAAGAAAACACAGAATGATAATTACTCGGTTTTATTTACTTGCAAGGTAAAACTTAACGACAGAAATGATGACGCAGAAAACTTAACTTAAGTATCTAAGCTTAAGCATATTAATAACTAACAAATAAATGAAATGAATCCCACTAATCACAGTAAAACAAAAAACACTAATGAGATTTATGTAATTGTGATTTTCCACCGACAATAGTTTGTAGTTGTGGATCAATTTTACTTGTACCAATTATTAAATAAGATTTAAGATGCTCATCGGTTAATTTAGATCTGTAAACATTCTTTGTGTACTTCATCTTGGAAAACGTTTTCTCACACAAGTAAGTAGTACCAAAAACAGAACCGACGAGCAAATTATAAAATTGTACCAGTGGAAGACTCTTATAAAATTCCAACAAAGATGAATTTTGATATTTGTTCTTAATCATATCACTGCACTGTAAATCAATAATTTCCATTTGGACTTCCGTAGCCAGGGTCTCAATGTCAGAATCAAAAGGATTTTGAAAAAGCTTAATTTCATTCGCAATGACATCAAAGTCTGAGAAACGAGTATCCAAATTTATCTTTAAAGCACTCAAAGTTTCGATTGCAAAATCGATGGGAAATTCAGTCTCTGTACTGTGGCTGAATATTTCACATGTTTTAAAATGTGTGAAACATTTTTTACGTAATTGCGATTGAAATAGTATTATTTTCTGCCTGAAGGATTTGATATTGGTGTATAAATCAGGGAGAAGCTGATTTTCTCCTTGCAATCTCAAATTCAGTTCGTTCATATGATTTGTCAAATCGACATAGAATGCTAACTTCCACAGCCATTCACTATTTTCTAAATCGGCAAAAGGGCGATGCTTCTCATTCAAAAAAATGTCGATCTCTGCTCGAAGTTCAAAAAAGCGCTTAAGGACTTTTCCGCAACTAAGCCAGCGTACGGCAGTATGATATGGTAAGTTTCTCCAATCTTCAAGTAATTTTCTCCAATCTCTTCAATAAACTCGCGGAATTGTCGGTGATTCAGCCCAGTGTAGCTGATGAAATTAACAACTGATATGACTGGTTTTAGAACTTCAGACATATCCAAACATTTTCCGCACAAGGACTGTTGATGAATGATACAATGTAAGACTAATGGTTTTGAACCACCATCATTTTCTACAGCCTTTGAAACAAGTGCAACCACTCCATTATTTTTACCACACATATTTTTGCCTCCATCAGTTGTAATAGATTTCAAGTTTTTCCATTGAAGGTTCTTTTTATTAATGGCATTTTCAACTCCCTTAAAAATATCTGCCCCAGTTGCCGTGCCGTGAATACTATCAATATCAAGAAGTTCTTCACTTCATAGCTTTTATCTACTCCGCGAATAAAAATCAACACCTGAGCAGTATCTGACACATCCGTTGAATCATCCAAGGGTAGAGAAAACCACTCAAGATGTCAATTTTTGTCAGACAGTTGAGATGATAAATTTTCTGCGATGTCTTGCACCCTCCGAGCCACGATGTTTGGTGACAAACTCACACTTTTAAATAAATTTACCTTTTCGGGGCATATTTCTTCGGCTACTGCAATCACGCATTCTTTTATCATTTCTCCATTGGTGAATGGTTTTCCAAGTTTTCCGATTTCAAGAGCCACACGAAAGCTGGCGCGAGTTGCAGACTCAGTATTCGCTTTGGTAAACAAAGATTGCTGCGATTTCAGTCCGGGCTCCAAAGCTTCAAATTTTTCCGTCCGAAAACTTCCTGTATATTTGGAGTAATTTTGAAGATGTTTCGATTCATAGTGTCGTTTAATGTTATATTCTTTGAGAACAGCTATGGTTTCATTAGAAATTAAACATAACGCCTTATTACTGGACTCAATCACAAAATACTGAAAGTTCCATATATCTTTGAACGTTCTGCATTCACTGTCTATTTTTCGCTTCTTTTCCATACTAATAAATCACACATAAAAACAATAAGTCAAATCAAAATACTGTTATGCACGGGTGTTACTTTATTTCACAATAGACAGTTTCGCTTCCTTCGCCTTTCCTACGCAGACTGACTCTCGGTTGCGCCGCTAGCCTTTTTATATGCAATTACTGCCATCTCGAAGTGATCGGAATACACTAGCCAGAACCAGAACTTTCTCGAACCAACGCGATAATTCCCAAATATTTAATTACAACTAATGCCACCTGTTAGCGGGTAGCTACATAGTACAATACATAGTACCACTACTTGCCACTAGATATCGTTAAGTGTCACAGAACACAATAGTAATTGAAATGCAAAAAAAGCGTATGTTTGCTTAGGTCGCGCACTTTGCGACTAGTCTAGAAATATAGTTAAGGGCAGAAAGATTAAAACTGTTTTGGCCCTTGGAACAAACTGAAAAAATCATTATGGCCCTAAGGCTTCAAAGTTTGGAGACCCCTGGTCTACACGACAATTAGCAATTGAATTTAACGTAGGCAAAAGTACTGTAAATAGAATATTACAAAAATGGAAACAGCAGCATACATTAAGTAGACAATTAAGAACAAGCCATAGAAAAATATCTACGCCGGAGCAGGATGAAGCGCTTGTAAATTTTATAAGAAACAAGCCATTCGAGTTCGCGAGCAGTTCAGTAGAGGCAGTGAATTTTTCTGACAGCGTTAGAACTGCACAAAAAAGATTAAAAGCTAGTGAATTCAAAAATTATTCAACTAGAAGCAAACCATTCTTAACAGAGCAAAACAGACAACAGAGGTGGGAATTTGCAAATCAATTTATTAATAGAGAATACTGTTGTGTTTAATGACGAAAAGATGTTTCAGTGGTGTGTTAGAGTTTACTGACCAGTGAATAGACGTTATGGTAGAGAGATACGTGCATAAAGTACGCAGGGTTTATTGGAGTCAATAAGTGGGCGTGTGTCAATTCTATGGATCCTGGAATTTGTTGGGATACTGTGGAGCGATTAACTGCAACAGTTTACGTTGACATTTTGGAGAATATAATGCTACCGTCAGTACAACAATTATACCGAAACTTTACTTGTTAACACAATAACTCTTCAATTCATACTGCGAATGTGGTCCGGACTCGGGTATTAAATAATGATAAGTGTTTGCGGACGTGCCTAATCCTGTTGAAAATAACCAGTGCATAAGTTCATCATCATCAAATTGATTAAAAGATCCCAACATAATGTTATGATATCTTTAAGCATTTATAATTTGGTCGAAAAAAGTATTTTTCTCAGAATGCCTTGTAGCTTCTCTAAAGAAATGTGGATTATCTGTTGCCCACATTCGCATGTTTTGTGCGTTAATGTAACCATTCAAATGGAACCAGGCCTCATTAGAAGAAAAAAGTTTTATCAAGCAATCATTATCACTAGAGCAGACCAATTTCAGAGCGCGCCATGTGCGCCGATGTGAGGATGATTGAATTGCATCAGAACTAAAGAAAAGCATTCAGTATGTGTTTGGTACTTGCTTAGACTGCATGTAAGTGTAAGCATACGTAATAAAATGTCGTCGACACATAAATCGAGAAAACGACCGTTGTCAGACGAAGTGAATAAGTTTATTGTGGATTTCCGGGACTTAATATACGATGGCTCAAAAATTAAATGTTTCATACACGTTCCATTTTATTTATAGGTACATACAACGCTGCTATAATATGTACTGTTCTTATTTTTCGTGTGTTTATGCATATTACTTTAATAGCAGAAAACCAAATGTATATTTAATTATTTCTGATAGAATAAATGTCTCTACTTCTATACTTATATCGGTAACAAGCTCATGTTGCGTCCCTATTTTATCGAATATTCTAATATATTACGAATTACACTCCCATACCGGCGCTCATGGCGCGCACGGAAATTGGTCTAGCAGACCAATTTCCATCAGAACATAATTATCACTTATGTTCTGATTGAACCACTAACAATACAGCATTCTTTTATTATCCAGAGGTAGGAGTTTTTAATACATTTGTACCTTGTATGGATACATATTTATATCATTCTTTAAAATGTTATCCACTGTTGAAATAGTTAAATTTAATTGTTGGGAAAGCCTTTTAATAGATGAGGTAGGTCACTCTCGAATTGGATTTCTTACTCTATATATTATTTTCAGAGCAAATGCATGGTCTTCCACCTTTTCATTTTCTGTCAGCGGATCCAGTTTCCCAAAAATTCTAAATTATTCTTTTCAGCTGCCTTGCAAATTGATTACTATTAAATGCAGCGTTTGGAAATTGCAATCTAAATTGTTGCATGTCACGTTACGGCAGAATATTGCCATTCTCCATTAACTAATCTTCCACTTTGAAAATATCTTTCCACCATAAATGCTTTTTGTTGAAGCGTAAACATTATGTCAGCTTTTAAAATTGTAGATACATTTTGATTACCAACGTTAACTAACCAAAATTTATTTGACGTTTGTTGTATTTAATTGATTAGAATTAAGTAAAGACGTATCCTTTATAAACCAAAGCAACTGAGATGTCGGGTGTTTATAAACACCTGTTACTATTTATCCTAGGTTTCTCTTTTATTTAGTGTTCCATTTTCTACTGTTACACATAGAAGAAATGTTTATGTCCATTTATTTAATCCTTAATTTTGTTTTTTATCATTCTCTATAGCTGTGGCATTTCAATTAATGAAATTAAGATGCCACTTTATTTTTATTACATAATTTCTTAACTTTATGTCTAGTTGTTTCTTAATGCATTTATGGTATATAGTGCGCCCACTCTTCAATAAGACGTAATAGGGGTATTCTATGATGATGGGGAACCTCACTTCCACAGTGTATTAAGAAACAATGACTATATTTCAAAACATTTGATAATAATATTTTGGCTATATCAAGAATATGGCACGTTAATATTTTCAAAAAATAATTATTGCAAACTCTAAAAGGCATCAAAAGAAACAACTTTTTCTAATGAAACTGTTGTGGGAAACATGCTACAAAGTTACAATCAAAATACGTCGTCCACCTTATAGGTTATCAATGTGACCAACACATATTATTAACCAAATTTTCATAATTGCAAGAACCATTTTGAATATATACTAATGTAAAATAAATATTACTTTCATTTATATTAATCACAAATTATATATTCTTATATTCTCTATGTATACCTGTATGAATTCGAATATGTTTATTTAAATTAGCTCTTTGAGAAAATGTTCGTGAGCAAATATAACATGTAAAAGGTCTCTCTCCAGTATGTATCACCATATGCTTCTGCATATTTGCTCTTTGAGAAAATGTTTTATTACATGATTGGCATTTGAATCTTCTTTCACCTAAAAGAAATTCGGTAAAATACTTGTTAGAAACTCAATACATTAATTGGCTACCAGTATGTATAAGAACATGTTTCCACAAATTGCTTTGTTGTGAAAATTTCTTGTGACATAATTCACATTGATAAGGTTTTTCGCCAGTATGTGTTCGTATATGTCTATAAAATGCTCCAGGAGTTTTCATTATTTTTTGACAAAGTGTACACTCTAATATCTTTGAACTGAAATTAACATACATATTAGTAAAATCAAAATATTCAAAATTAATATATATATACTTCGCTTTATTATTAACAAAATTTGCAAAAAACATATTGATGTTACTTAAATCTTCATCACTATGCGTGTGATAATTATGTTCGTTTAAAAATCCATCTGAATCAATTTGTTGTTCTGTTAACTCTGAGTCAATATTGCAGTCAAACAGTGTATCTGATACTGGAACACATAATACAGATTCATCTGTAACTTCCTCATACACTACACCATTTAAAATCATCATATTATCATTCATTTTTAAGTCTGTTACTTTGATGTATGGTGACAAAGTGAAACTTTCTTCTAACAATTCTGGAGGCTTAAACACAATGTAACAATTTTTAATTTATTTACATAACTGATTCTTTACCTCTACTTGCACAAACACTTCCTCGGAATTCATTATTTATTGAATTAATAGGCCACAACATAAATCACACTACTAAAATACTGTCAAACTTAACACGAAGCTAAATAGAAATAACCTATTCAAACACTAAAAAATTATTAGAATTCGATTGAAAAAATCATTATACCCTATTAAAGAATCTCAAAATTGAAAATATACTATTTTAAAATTTCAGAAATATTTTAAAACTAAGCCAAAACTGAACGTGTCTCCATGAAGTTCAATCAATTTCTTATCTAACTCTCAATCAAACTACTTTAAAACGTTGTAGTTTCTCCACCTCTCCGTTTTTTTAGCAATTAATTTAACAGAAAATTAAAATTCTATCATGTTATACTACTAGTATTATATCAACCTAAAATTTTAGGTTGAGTTTTACATAATTTCACATTCACTTATTATAGATCATATTGACGTATGGCGTTATGTTCAGAAAATTAGTATCTAAAGACACCAAAATATAGAAAAAGAAGATAGGATTGCTATAGGCATAAATATTATAACTAAATTAGAAAATATACCTATGAATATATATTCGTTAATTTTTAATTCTATGTGAAATACAAGAGTAAAATAAATTGTACATATTGTATAATTGTGTTTGAAGTCTGGTTTGAAGAATGTGTCAAATTTTGGTTAAGTTTGCGTCACTGCATTTGATTTCCACTGCAACAATTACCATTAGCGTCCCATGCAGTAATCACTTTTGACGTAAACATAAAAATTGATCAAATCAAACAATATGTATATACCCCTACTTTTTGAAATGTTTATTGCCAATATTTACTATAGAGCGTTTCATGCCCATGATGAAGTACAGGCCATATGGAGATAGCGTACATAGTTGCCAAGTCGCGAACTCATTCCTACCAACATACCTATATTGCTGTTAATCAGGCCTGCTGTCAATAGTATTGTATTGACATAACCTTAATTGTATTTATAATGAACAAAATTTTAAAATTATTATTCTGTTTGCATCTGTTTATAATATATTCGATTCCAAGAAAAAGTTAATAAGAGTGAAATATCATTCTAGTTAATGTATATGAAAAGTAAATCATTATATTAACAAACTACTTAAAATTGTATGTTTAAGTTATAATTTGGTTTAACCAACACACCATTTGTATACTCAAGGTTTGTTTTGAATTAAAACAATTATTTGATATATATTGGTTTCCTTTATTATAAAAAATATGATTTGTTTGATTTGTCTATTAGAATACAAGCAATAATCATAAAAAGTTTTTTTGTGTAGACCATAAACATACAAAACATACTGCAATATAGATTTATTTAACCAATAACATAAAAATATCATCATCTTAAAAACCTAATTTTTTATTTCAATTAAAACTTGACTGCTGTAGTAACATTAATTATAGGTTTGTTCCGAGAAGAATCCCTATTATTTTTAGTGAATCGGAATTTAAATCTGTTTTACAGCCATCATCATGTACTATAATACTGTCTACCAATTGGCTAAAAGAGATGCAAACTGTCAGAGTTTCGTTCTTGGAACAGACCTACAATCCACTGGATGTTGAAGCAGCATTCGAATAGCCGACAGGGTCAGTTAATAAATCGTCTTCCATATCATCAGTTGAACCTGAGTCTCCCACATGGATGATAAACTCCTCAACATCATCTTGCAATCCATCGACAATCCACATTTCTTCTTCAATTTTTTTTACATGCTGAATATAATTCTTCCAATAATGGTGCCATAGTGGCCATGGTGCCGTAGTGTTGTGCATTTTTATGTGATTTTTCACTTGGGCCCACACCATCTCTATTGGATTCAGCTCACAATGGTAAGGTGGTAAACGTAGAACTTCTCGGCCAGCATCTTTCGCCATCATATCAAGCTTATATTTGTCATATTGATATTTTACTTGTGATACACTAAATAACAAATCTCTTTTTAACATATTATCTTCAACGGATATATTTTTTTCAGTCAGCCAGTCAATTATATTTTCTTTTCTCCATGCATTTGTAGGTATCTTCTCAACCTTTCTGCTGTGGTACGATGCATTGTCTAAAACAATTACAGCATTTTCAAGAGTATTTGGCAATAAATGCTCAATGAACCACTTTTCAAACGTATCTGCATCCATCTCGTTATGTGCATCAGCTGTATTTTTCTTGCATAGAAATGTTAATTCGACACCAGGAAGTAAGCCATTTTCATTGCCAGCATGTACTAATGCAAAGCGATGACCAAGACCACTCGGAGATTTTAATCCTGTACTCAATCCTCGAACAAATGCTTCTCAAGTACTTTTTATTGTAGTATCTTGCCAGACTTTACTTACTGTGTGTCCTACATTAACGACTCATCTGTGTAAACTATACACCTACCTGGAACAAATATTATTTTAGGTATATGCTTTTATACAAAGAACAAAGAAACTTTACCTTCATTTCGAAATGTCTTGATATCTCGCAGATACTTGTGTTTCCATCTTATAATATCATCTCGTTCAATGAGTATGCTTTTCCGTTTAACAGTTTTAAATTCAAAACCAATATCTTTCAAAAGTCTATATAATGTTGAATGTGTAAAAGTAGGGAGATCATCGTCATTGTTGATGGTAGCAAGAACTGTATTCACAGTGGGTGGTATGTTTTGCATGAAAAATCTATGATCTTGTTGTCGTAGAAGTGCGTGTATATTTTCATCATAACGGTGTAGACGAGCATTTACTTGTACCCCTTTTCTCTTCTGTTTGTTTTTTTTTGGACTCAATAACGGCCCTTTTTCTTGTTCCTTTCTCATGTTGTTTTTTAAGAAAATGATTAAAAACATTTAGTATCATTTGCTTTTCTCTTCGACTAAAACATTCACACCTTCGTTATTTTTTCTCTCCAGGCTCCATTACTGAAGTTTAGAATCTGTAACGGTAATGTTTTTATTTACGAGCACATTTCCTTCACATTCCAACTTACCACAAACTTTTGTAAACAACAACGGGAGAATATAATAAAGAGAGAGAGAATATAATATATAATAATAAGAATAGAAGGTATATAATATAATAACACTATAACAATATAACAAGAACGAAGAACAACAAATAATATTTAACAAAAATACCGAAAGGAACAATTTGACACTTGACAAGACAACAAAGTGAACATACTACTGTACTGTAGCAGTCTGGTTATCTGTACGAATTAAAAATCCCCAATAAAAATTAATATAAATTTTTGACATAGACAGCGGTAGAAAAGGACAGCGCGATACAATTTCTTAAAGAAAATAAAAGAGGGGAATGCTCCATAAGAGCCCATACTTCATCGTGGGCGTGAAACGCTCTATAATTACAATTATTTAAGAAAATGGGATAGGTTATATTGTTAGAGCATACAGAGAGAGAGCAAAAATGGTTGCCCTGATTGTACACTACTTTCTGTTAATCACTTGTCAATATTTACTTCCATTTTGTCACGTGGTTATCCATAGGCGTAGAATGTTTTTATATTTTGTCATAAATATAGACAGTTGTCAACCTATTAGACACTTTAATAATGAATGTGATCAAGCATAACTGAATTTAGAATTATAGGTTACACTATTTTATGTTTTACTTTACCATACTAGCAAATTATGTTTCACTATACACTGGTGTGCAGATATGAGAAAGCTCATAGCATAAATTTGCTTTTCATGAAATATATAAATAAATTAAGGAATTATTTTAGTTTATTTTGTTACAATATGTAAATACAAGGCAGCATATACATTAAAAAAATGTTCAAACTTAATGATATTGGTACAAACATAATTGCAGGTCTGTACCTACTGTATTGTACATCTAATTATAGAAAGATATTGAATATTCTGATACTGTTCACTATATAATTATTAAAACATTTTACACCAAGCATTATGAGCTTTTAAGCAAGAAGCATTTACCAAAGCACAGATAACGCATCACGCATTTCAAAGTTCTTGTTCGAAATGAGTTCCATTGTTATTTAAACAAGCATCCGCTCTTCTTTTCATATTATCGGACACATTCATAAATTGTTCAATGGTTACATTATCCACTGCTGCTCTTATTGCTTCCATCAATTCCTCCAATGTATGCAATGGATTGCGATATATGTTTTTAAATGACTGAATAAAAAGTAATCCAGTGGAGTTAAATTCGGTGATCTAGCAGGCTATCTACCTAAACCAATAACACGATTATCATAAAATTGTTGAATGTATTCCCTTGTTTCATAAGCTATGTGAGCACTAGCATTGTCATTTTGAAAATACCCTGCTTTCAATTCATCATCATGCAACTCATTTACAAATTCTTCAAAGATATTATATCGTACTGCAGGAACAGTTTCTTCAAAGAAAATAGGGCCAATGACTCGTCTTCTTGACATTGCCATCCATACTGCTATTTTTATAAGATGTAATTATGTTTATCTTTCAAAAGTCTATATAATGTTGATCGTGTAAAAGTAGGGAGATCATTGTCGTTGTTGATGGTAGCAAGAACTGTATTCACAGTGGGTGGTATGTTTTGCATGAAAAATCTATGAACTTGTTGCCGTACACGTGCGTGTATATTTTCATCATAACGGTGTAGACGAGCATTTACTTGTACCCCTTTTCTCTTCTGCTTGTTTTTTTTTGGGCTCAACAACGGCCCTTTTTCTTGTTCCTTTCTCACGTTGTATATGCTGTGTACTGAACAATGTAGTGCTTCACTTGCTTCAGCAGCAGCAGCAGTAACAGTCATAGGTTTTTTAAGAAAATGATTAAAAACATTTAGTATCATCTGCTTTTCTCTTCGACTAAAACATTCCCCCTTCGTGATTTTTTCTCTCCAGGCTCCATTACTGAAGTTTAGAAAATGTTTTTATTTACGAGCACATTTCAGAATATAAGGTATATAATATAATAACACTATAACAATATAACAAGAACGAAGAACAAATAATATTTAATAAAAATACGGAAAGGAACAATTTGACATTTACAAATTCTTCGAAGATATTATATCGTACTGCAGGAACAGCTTCTTCAAAGAAAATAGGGCCAATGACTCGTCTTCTAGACATTGCCATCCATACTGCTATTTTTATAAGATGTCATTGTGTTTCATGAAGTAAATGCGAGTTCTCAGTCAACCACATCCTCAAATTCTGTGAATTTACATAACCACATAAATGAAACCACACTTCATCCAAAAAGAAGGTTACATCCAATATATCGTGTCTTAAATTTAAATTAAACCATTGACAGTACTCAACACGTTTCTCATAATCGGGCGGGAGCAACTCTTGCACAACAGACACCTTGTACGGATGACAATGCAATTTCTGTTTAACAATACTAGGTGTTGTTCCAAATGACAAACCTATAAGTAACAAGGAAACATTATTGATAAATTATACACAAACATTTTAATGCATAATATGTTTACCTGTTTCTTGAGCAAGTTGCCGTAGTGGTTTCGTAGGACTGCGTTCCAAGCGTGCAGGTACATCTTCTACAACATCTTCCGTCATACTAGATGGACGACCCGATGATTTGCCCCTACAAACGCTTCCAGTTGATCGGAAGCGGGTTACAATCCGGGGAATATGCCGCATTAAATTGTCATAGTCGATCCCTAAATCAGGGTATCGTTTGCACAATGGGTCGCTGAATACGTCCATTGTCCGTCAGCTCCACGTTCACCGTACGCCTCCAAAATAAATTGATCGTGCTTTAGCGTAAACGACATTTCTTTCAAATTTTGGTCAAAAATAACGGCTAAAGACCAGGACCTTACAATGCACCGGAAATTAATAAAACTTTCAGAATCATTGAAGGACCTCAAAAGAACTAATTTACGATGTAAACTAATGGGGGGTAACGTACCCTTAAGCCAAATTAAAATAAAAAAAAATAAACTAACCTTACATTTTGTATAATTTTAATACGTCCGGAACACGTCAAAATACCGGATATTCGTGTTATTTTTGTGTGCTAATGTTTATCTCAAATATAACTTTTAACTATTTATGCTATACTAATCTTCGTTTTGTTTAAATAATCTCGTAAAACGATGTTAAATATTGTTGTTTATAGGGTCCATATTCGCATAGAAATTAACATTGTGATAACGTTTGCAAATCCAGGCTGCCAACTTAAACATTCACAAATAAATATTACTGTTATGATATCTGTCTATATCAATTAATTTTTTCTGTACGTCAATTGTAAAAAAACCTAGGGCCAGAGGCCACGAGTGAACCAAAGCGACGCCATGAACAGTAAACCTGCTTCCAAAACACCCAAACAACAGAGGGGGAGACAGTGACTTGCGATCGCTATGCGATCGATGCTTTAAACAATTGACGTAGAGAAAAAAATAATTGATATAGATAGATATCATAACAGTAATATTTATTTGTAAATGGTTAAGTTGGCAGCCTGGATTTGCAAACGTTACATAGATTAACTATATATGTATGTACGTTATGAAACGTTATTACAATGTCAATTTTTATGCGAAAATGGACCCTAAAAATTACAATATTTAACATCGTTTTACGAGATTATTTAAACAAAACGAAGATTGGTATAGCATAAATAGTTAAAAGTTATGTTTGAGATAAACATTAGCACACAAAAATAACACGATTATCCGGTATTTTGACGTGTTCTGGACGTATTAAAATTATACAAAATGTAAGGTTAGTTTATTTTTTTTTATTTTAATTTGGCCTAAGGGTACGTTACCCCCATTAGTTTACATCGTAAATTAGTTTTTTTGAGGTCCTTCAATGATTCTGAAAGTTTTATTAATTTCCGGTGCATTGTAAGGTCCTGGTCTTTAGCCAAAATAACAAATATTTATTGATAGAAACACACCTGGCCGCTGGCGTACGACTATGAACAAAATATATATAATATTATTTGGTGAAATCCAACAGAAATAACTAAGTTGCTAATTTAAGATGGAAAAATGAATGAAAGTATTGATATACGCGCCGAAGAAAATGGTGCAGGTTCGGGACAATCATTTTACTCTCTCGGTATATATGATAGTTTAAATTTACCGCCATAGTTTTTAGTGTGTTTTAAATTTGAAGTGTCAATTGTTAGTGTACTGACTTGTGTTGTCGTGTGTTATTTGAGTCCGTTTATTATTTTTATGTGTATTTACTTCGTTCATCTATTAGAAATTGTTCATTTTAGAGCATTTTCTTAGAATTGTTTGTTTGGATATGTTCACGAATTTATACCAAATGTGTTTATATACATTTATTTGTATTTAAATTATGCTTATTTATAGAGCATCTTAGGAAAATGCCTTTCATATCTGAACAAGTGCATTTACATTAAAAGCGCATTACCGTAGTGGTGTTCGAAGAGAGAATGGAGAATTTTCATACTACTTACAATCCTGTATAGAGCAGTTCAGGGAAGAATATCCTACAAGATCTTTGCATAACATTGGGATAGAATTATAGATCATTTTGAAAACAAAAATTGAATTTGTAAAGTCAAGACAAGTGGACGACAATCAATTCTAACAGGAAGTGATTGATGATGTTAGACAACGGATTGAGATGAGCCCTACGAAATCAATTCGAAAGCTAGCTGCTCAAACTAGTATGTAGATTTAATTAATCTTTATAATTTTGCTACAGATTTTATTTTAGGTTTGTCATATGGTTCTTTCAGAAAAGCATTACTTAATAATTTACATATACATCCATATAAGGTGACCGTTATACAACTCCTAGAGATTAATTATTAACGCAGAGTTCAGTACTGTCACTGGTTTAATGACAATCTTATCAATGACATTTTAAACATTACAATTATGTCAGATGAAGCCCGGTTTCATTTATCAGGGTATATTGATAGTCAAAACTACAAGACGTGGGCAACGAAAAATCCGCATAATTTCGTTGAAACAAGTTTACATGCGTTAAAAATTGGAGTATGGGTAGCAATGTCAAAGCGTCATATAATTGGCCCAATATTTTTTAATAATACTCTCACTGCGGAGAGATATCATGCACAAATACTTGAAACATTCATAAATGAGTTACATAATGATGAGCTACAGAGGGCTATTTCCAACAAGATGGGGCACAACCGCATGTAGCCCATGATACTATAGCTTACCTCGAAAAATTTTTTGACAACCGACTAATTAGTAGGGATCGTTGGCCATCACGCTCTCCAGACTTAACTCCATTAGATTTCCACTTATTCGGTTATCTAAAATTTAAAGTGTTTAGAAATCGGCACCATAATCTAGTAGAATTACAAGCAGCCATTATAGAAGAAATTAATAATATAGACCAAGAAACACTTCAATGGATATTTGCAAATATGAGGAGAAGAGAAAATTTATGTTTAGATGCTGACGGCAGACATTTTGAACATTTGCTGTAAAATATATTTAAGATGTTTTGATTGTTAGACCCTGTTATGTGAAAATTGTTTTATATCTATGTAGTTGTTTGTTATATGTAAGTGTTTCAATTAAATAAACTAAGATTTTGTGTTCTTTTAAGTTGATTGTTGGCGTAAGTTAATTCTATACACTCCAAAGTACAATTTTTACTTAACAATTAATAGTACCGTTAACAGTCCCATTTGAGACGCCACTGGAGAAATATCCCTCAGTACAACTAACTTTAGGAAAAATTTGTATGGCGGCAAATTCAAACTATGAATCATGATCACATTGTAACAAGTGTTCATTTGAAAAGTCCTGTAGCATGTGATTTACTGAGAACATTTTGAAGTATGTCATAAATTAAAATTTACTACTTAACCTACGAAGTCGTATATTTTGACAGTTTCATACATACAAATAAATAACAAATGTGATTGACATTATCAAATGTCATTTGTATTTACGTTTACGGAACAACAAACACATACGAATATATATGCGTCTTATTCTATCAAAATTTCACAGTAACCTAGATTGACTTTTCAAATGAACACACGTTACGTTGTTTGTGTAGAGTACGAACATATATCATATCTGTCAAATGTTCTTAAAATCAAATGACAGCAATGATATTTATTTCTGTGTTCGAACAACGCCAACATTGAAAAATGAAAAAAAGCGTATCGAAATTAAGCTCATTTCGATACTGTTTTGGGTGTCATAATGAGTTCATTTCGAACGCAAAATACAAAAAAAATATTTTTCTATTTTGCGTTCGAAATGAAATTATGAAACCCAAAACAGTATCGAAATGAGCTTCATTTCGATACGCTTTTTTTAATTTTTCAATGTTGGCGTTGTTCGAATACAGAAATAAATATCATTACTGTCATTTGATTTTAAGAATTTATGTACATTTAACAGGTATGATATATGTCCTTATTTTACACAAACAACGTATGTTGTATACAATTGACAACAACATATATATGTTTCTATGTCACTCATGTTTATATTTTTAAATGAAATATCAAGTAATGTTAACGAAAATTAATAAATAATGTGTAATATACTTCGCGGATAGCAAGATTTAAATTTGAAAATGTCAAGTATCAATGTGACCAACTACATGCTTTATATAAAAATAAACTCTGAACTTTCAAATTAATTAATTCCAATTTAAGCAATTTATTAATGTAAAAAAAGCAAAATAGAAAAAAATAGTATAAAAAACTCGTTTCATAAGGCCTTTTGCCGCACTCGCTCTTTAGAAAACTCGCCGCTATCGCGGCTCGTTTTCTAAACTGATCTCGTGCGGCAAAATGGTGCCTTATGAAACTTGTTTTTTAATATACTATTTTGTACTCCCATACTTTAATTGTATTATTAGATATCCGGGACCTGTACCATTAAGATACAAGTTTACAGCCAATAGAAATGCCACATTCCAATATTCGACCAATAATGTCATGTACATTTGACAAATCTAAATTTTGACAATTTAGTCACCTACTCTGTAACCATATTGAAGATAGCTGTCACCTGAATTAATAAATTTTGAATACAAAATGCGAAATTTTTTCGTTATTACAGCTGGTCGTAGAAAAAATAGTGTATGCAATTCGCATTTAATGGGTATTAAGATACTCGTATTCTTTAAGACTCATACTCGTGTCTTAATAGCCATCATTAAATGCTCATTGCATAATATACTATTAAAAAATATAAGCGTTTATAATTTATGAATGAATGAATTTATGTATGACAACTGTCAGAATTTGAAGCTTTCTAAAACTTCGCATGTGCACCAATCTTTGATTACTTAAAAAAACGGCATACTATAACAAGGCAAATTTTTGAAGGCACGTAATTGCAAAATATTAAAATAAAAATTGTTGAATACTAGATATTATCAATTTGTAATTTTGGCTACTTATTCAAAAGAGGTCAAATAGGTTTTATTTCTAATTGAAGGCTTTGTATATACCGTAGTACCTATCCTTTGCAACTAATCTATTCCCGGCTTGATTTGATAACCCTACACTGTCGTTTAAGGAAGCATCGGCACAGAATGGGCTTGGTTAGCGCGTCCTGGTGTAGGAGATGTGGAAAACAGGAGGAAGTTAGCCATCATGTATTATGGCACTTCTAAGTATCTGAAGGGGCTTGTACAGAAACATTTCGGAAGAGATCTATTAGATCCTACGAGGGTACTCAAATTTCCCCTGAGGAAAATGGTATTCATCGAGATCTATTGGGGGTGGTACAAAGAGCACTGCTAAAGTGCCTGAATTTACTGGCGTTCAACACAGAATTAGATAGACAGCTATAATCGAAGCCCGATAAGTTCCAATGCACGTCATTGACGTGACGTCAAACATATAATCAAGTGACATCATAAATATGCAATGCTACGACACAAATAAATTAAAAATATTTTATATTAAGATATAATTATGACATAATAGGATAACGCAACATTTGCTTTATAATGCAACGGTCGTTATATCAATGTTAAAAATGTAAAAAAAAAAAATAATTACTTAATTATTACATTTCCAATATCGCAGTACTTTTACGTTGCTGTTATTGGCTATTCGGAAAGAAATTTGATGAACCGCGAGGATGCCGGTTATCATTGGTTCAACC
Organism: Melolontha melolontha; assembly: GCA_935421215.2. Taxonomy (NCBI): domain Eukaryota; kingdom Metazoa; phylum Arthropoda; class Insecta; order Coleoptera; family Scarabaeidae; genus Melolontha; species Melolontha melolontha. Next base: position 208,997,227 of record OW285235.1, read on the forward strand.
ATTTTGGAATTTCGAGTTAGCAGAGTATCAAATTATTAAAATATTACAAATAAAACCTAACTTTCCTTCAGTCGATACATATTTAGTTTTTGTAGTCTGATTGAACATTTTTACATATTGATAGATGCTTCTTACTAAATTCTGTAGTGCTAATCTGATGTACCATAATAAGTAAAGTATGTATATATATAATAATAGAAGTTATATAGGTTACATTAGTATGTTAGGTTTGAACGAGAGATGTCAGTTTATTCCACAAAGGTGTAATACCTAACACGATTTCTTGATGACGTGCATTGGAACTTATCGTGCCTCGACTATAGTCTAATTTTAGACCAAGATCATTTATAATTAGAAACTACCCATTTAATAGTAATCTAAAGCCGGTTTTCCACCAAACGGACTAGTCGCGTTTCAGTTTTGTTGGTGTTTTTCAACACACTGACAACAGAAAACAAAACTCGGACAAATTCAAAACTGTGTTTCCACCAAACAGACAAGATTTTGTTGGAGTTTCGTTTTTGTTTTCAGTGCTTTTCAACCAAACGAACTAGTGTATATCTCGACGATTGAAGTTTATATTTATATAATTTTAATAGTTTGCGAAAATCTAATTGGCTTCAAGAGAAGATGATTCGTTTATTCTAGTTTGTTTTGCGTTGTATGGAAAAGAAGTAAGTAGGCACAAAATTTGCATTTATATGTCAATATTGACTATCTTTAGTTTAGAAATAATTAATGTATTTTTTAACTTGTTTGTATTAGGAGGAGAAAGCGCCGTCGCCAACATAGGTTTTGGGTTAGCTCTCTGTTATCAAGAAGAGCAAATTATGGTGCTACAGAACTGATGAGCGATCTCCAAAATGATGATATTCAGTTGTGCGGAGAACTGCGTTCATCATTTCATAATTTTGTAAGAATGTCGAGCTTGGATTTTGAAAACTTAATAAATTTAATTGGCCACAAAATTTTTAAACAAAATACAAATTTTAGAGATTCAATATCTGTTAACGATCGTTTAGCGGTAACTTTAAGGTTTCTTGCTAGTGGTGATAGTTATCAGAGTTTAATGTACTTATCTAAAATATCAGTGACTTCCATTTCCTGAATTGTACCAGAAGTATGCGATGCCCTGAACGAAGTTTTACAAGAATACATAAAAGTAAGTATTAAAAAAGCACTTCCACTTTCTTTAAAATTAAAAAGGCACAGTAATGAAAGAAAAACTTAATTTTAATGACAAAATATCGAGTTTTCAAAGACACTATAAAATTGCACTTTAATCATTTTAATTGTTTATACTTTCCATAGCTGATATGAAAGCCCTCTGTAAAATATTATTCAACTCTTGATCTTCTTGCTCAGAACCCATAGTTGCATTATCAGATATATAATAAGATGATGACGATGATGCTCGATTGACTAGCGCAGAAGATCGAGTCTCCGCCTGGAAAGGGGATGTACGAGCATTAAATAGCATATTCATAATTTGCTGCTGAAGCGTTATTTTGACGTACTCTGAGTTTAAGCCCCTTAAATTACTAGCTACCATCTCACCAAATATGTCGTATTCATCGCGCTCTCTTCTTTCGTATACCGATTTCATCATTTGGAAAACTTGACTACTCTCGTTATTAGACTCTTCCAAAGATGATTTTTTCCTTGTATTTTTCATTTGTGGTGTTCTAGTAAAGGTAATGTTTTTTTTTCTTGTTGCGAACATACTTCTGGCGACGAATTTGGGTTTTCTTCTGTTTGAACTATTGAACTTTTCCTTGTTGAGATGGCTTTCGTAGGTAATTGTGAGTTTTCACCCTCAACATCAGATGTACTGGGTCGTTATTTCTTCATATGAATAAACGCTTTCCTAAAATGGTTAAACAATTAGGCTCACGATTAAATTGAAAGGAAATCAAATCTCTTGAATATGTGTTCTGACAAACTTAGTCGAATACAAAGTGCTAGTACTGTCAAACAATCTTCATATTGAAGGTTGATTTCCGTCCATTTATATATTATATTAAAGTAATAATTTTATACATATATAGTTACGTATATAAATATGTGTTTCTTAATTATTTTTTCCTGTTTTATAGGTGCCCAAAGAACCGACGGAATGGCAAAAACTGGCGAATAAATATAACACAATATGGAACTTTCCGAATTGCCTTGGAAGTATGGATGGCAAACATATTGTCATACAGTCCCCTAAATTTAGTGGTAGTGAATTTTTTAATTATAAAGGAACCTTTAGCATTGTCCTCTTTGCCATAGTAGACACAAATTATAATTTTACCTATGTACACATTGGTTGCCAAGGGCGCATATCAGATGAAGGGGTGTTTAAAAATACTGGATTTGCAAGATGCTTGAGCAAAGACATGCTTAACCTACCACAAAACTCATCTCTTTCTAGTAGACAAAAACCAATACCATATGTTCTTGTGACTGATGATGCATTTCCCTTGTCAGCTAATATAATGAAACCGATTTCTGGACATCAAGAACGGGGGTCAAACGAACGTATATTTAATTATCGTCTGAGCAGAGCTCGAAGAGTAGTCGAAAATGTATTTGGAATACTGGCATCTGTGTTTCAAATCTTAAGAAAACCCATACTGCTAGAAACAAACTTGTGTATTATTACACAATTTCCTACGGAGAAACTTCGAGGCAAAAAACATATATTCACCACCAGTATCATTTGACGTAGAAGATTTAGATTCGGGTACAATTAGACATGGGTCATGGAGCAATGAACCACCACCAACTGAATCAATGTTACCTCTCAGAAATGTGGCAAGAAATACAAGAAATGAATTTTGTGAATATTTAATTTCTGAGGACGGAGAAGTACCATGGCAACACAAATTTGCTTAATACCTATTCCAAGATGTCAATACATATTTTATAATCTATTATCTGCACTTCATTTTTCGGTGTAAGTTTTTGAAAAATATATGTACATATAACTTATTGTTTCATTAAAAAAGATATTACCACATATTCCCCACCAATCTGTATGCCTCTTCTGGGTTTATTTTTATCGTGCAGGTAACACATAGCATTGTATCCAAACCATTTGGGTCTATAATGCTGGCCTGTCCCAGACTTCTTCATAAGTTTGTAGTTCCTTCTTTCTCTTTGATATTGCGAAACAATATTTTTGACCTTTCTTTCGATTTCTTCTTTAGTTGTTTTCAAAAGTACAGCAATTTCTTTATACAAATACATTCTTTTAATTCCATTCTTATAGTCTACATTTTTTGGATCCCACAAAGTGCGGTGCTCTCTATGGGCATCTATTAAAATTTCAATTTCCTCCGTGGTCCACACCTTCTTTTTCTCAGACATAATCTCTAAACCAAATATTTAATATTAATAAATTAATTTCCCTATTTATTAAAAAATAATATTAACTAATAAATGTGTCATATTCACTTACTATTACATATATTTTATTTAAAAGTAAACTGCAATCGCTCAACGTACCTACACATAAACCAATAAATTGTTAACACAAACTGAATAACTCTGTTTCCACTAAACAGACAGTTCCTAAACACAACGAAACTCTTTGATTTTACCGATTTCGAGCGGGACTCGAAAAACAAAACTGCAACTGTCGCAGAAAAGCCGAGTCTTCAAAAAGTTTGTAAACAATTGAAGAGCGGAAATGCAAAAGGGGTTAAATGCCATTGTAATAAAAGAAATCTAATTAAAGAAAACCATTTAATTTTCAAAAAACTGCTTACAACTAACTTGTTTTTAAATCTAAGAATAAAATACACTACGGCTGACATAATAATGGTATATAAACTAAATATTATTTCATTTTTGTATAAACAAATACATTTTTTATGCAAAAAATAAGAAAGGCCTAAGTGCCAACCTAAAGAAAACATTAAAAGGGGTTAAGTGAGATCAAGATCGCTCGTATCTGGCCACTTACACATTTCACTCAATGTTTAAAAGTTTTCTGTAAAACTCCTTATGTTCCAGCTGCCGAAGGTATGGTATCATGCTGGCTAAGGACTTTTTCTTATTGTCTGTAATTTTGCTTTCCTGTGCTAACAAAGTTAAGTTTCCTTTAAGATCTGCTGTTGTTTTATCTTTTTCAGAACAAGAGATTCTTTCCAGTCCTCTAAATCGTTGAAAGTTTCTTTGGTTAGTACTTTCCCAGGTTTTCTTGAATCTATTCTTATTTGAACAACTCTACTAATGTTAAGGGTTTTTGTATTAATAACTTCGTCGGCTGCATTGGAAATATTCAAAAATCCTAAGTTCTCCATATTCACGATGGCAAATGGTGGATTGTATTTTTCTGATTTTACAACTACGTGTAAATCGTTTGGTACAAAGCTCTTCATCACTCTTTTTCTTTTTTCAATTAAGGCAAAATCTCTGTCACATGCCATAAAGCTATGACCACTGGTTAAAAAGTTTTGTTGTATTGTCAAAAACACCAGTGGAAACAAGGAATAACATTACATACACAACCATCTTGTTTTTATTCTGGCCGGCGCAGTTATCACTCCAGATTATGAGATTTCTCTTGTGAGTAACATCCATATTTAGCACTCGTAAAAGGCAGGAGGCGATTTCATTTCCTCCCCTTCCTCTAACACCTTCGTGCCACATACACATGAACGAGGTGTTTGTGTCGCTAGGGTGTACCCCAAAATTGTAACAAGAAAGTTGACTAAGGTAAAACATATCGGAGTGAGTAAGGGTAGGCACAAACATAACCTGTTGTAAATCCATTGATATCACAGAACATGTATTTCCAGGTTGTTGCGATCTCATGATACTGTCTTTCATGGCAGCTAAAAAGTTTTGCACTTTTCTATGATGCAGTTCAAGTTGAGTTTTTGCACTCGTACTACTTGAAATTTGTGCTTGGATTTCGCAATTAAGTTTGTCACATGTTCTGCATGTGTCAACTCTGGGACGATGAAACGATAAGTTCGGAAAATCTTGGAAAAATATGCGTCTGTAATATTTGTATGTAACACTAGAATCGGGATACTTAACTAAGAAAGCGTTATGCAATCGATGCAGATTTAAATCCGGGCTTAAATACTCTCTTTTTGATTTTAATCTCGAGTAATGACTAACATCTCTAGGTAATAACAAGATGTGATTTTTGACTTGTTGACGATCATCTTCAGTAAATTTTAAAGTCTTATTGCCCTTCCTGCGATCAACACAAACATTTTCCCCCTTTTTTTTCGTTTTGACAAGAACCTCAATTCTTTTAGCAGTGATGGCGAATATTTCCATAAATGTACGTTTACACACATGTACTAAATGTCCATTACCATCGGGAACATTGTAATAGATGCTGCACTGACGGCGACTGCTTTTTGGAGACTCGTATGTGCCATGCCGTCTTCGTTGTATTGGAGCCAGGTTAATTAAACCCATGAGATACGTGCCTTGTTCTGAGAAAGCCGTTTCGTAGTAACTTTTAAATAATTCTAGTTTTCTCTCATATGTGATGTTCTTGCAACTATATTGACATTTACACACCACCTGTAATATTAGAACGTGTTACTTAAAATAATATTTTAGGTTATGTTAAAATTACCTCTCTTTGTGGTTCGGACTTTGCAGCTATTTTCTTGCAATTGGAAGATGTGTACACCTTTCCCTGACACTTGAGCTTCTTATTACAACTACGATAACACCCACTTCCATTAGATCTGCGCTTTTTAGTGTTAGTTATCAATTTGCACATTTTGTACGGACGACATGACGTTTATTACTACCGAATTGACAATGGCACATAACCCCTTTCAAACGGAAATTGCTCCTGTACTAAAGTCACTATATCTAATAAAGTACCGCAATTAGGACGCCATATTGATTCCAATACCAACTGAAATGTAGCGAGTAGCGCGATTTTTAAATGTCCTGTTTTAGTGACTTTATGGAATTGACACATATGACAATTTTCAATATTATTTATTGTTTAAATTTGTTTTAGTAACTATACATGCATTTTTTTTGTAAATAAAACGAAATATGTATTATGGCAAGCTTATATTTATTTTTTGACAGCGGATCTCATAGCAATGCTTCTACTATTTTTATCACAAGTTGTTGATACCTTTTTATTTTTTTCTCGTAATGAAAAATAAACTCTACTTTTTACAAACAATTTGATTAAATTTAACACTACATTGTGGCAATTAGGCACCAGTGGAAGATTTTCAGATTGTTGCAGTATGATAGTGATTTGCTTTTGACTTATTTTATTTTGTATTATTTTGTCCTCATAAAGTTTGTATCGAAGTTCACACTCTGACATAAAATTAAAAATTTCCTTATTAGCATAACCTAAGGCATTTCTGTTAATAAATCTGGAACTGCATCGGGACGTAACAGTTTTCGATTATCCATCCGTTTTTGTGCGAATTGTTTTTCCGGAAAATGAATCTAAATGTTTTCTAATCAAATTAAACGATATATTAGGTTACTGAGCACTTACCTCACAGATCATAGACATTGGGCTTAAGTCACTTTGTCCAATACATTTCATCCATAATTCTTTCCGTTGTGTGTTACGTTTGCCTTATTGTCAAAACAAATCAGATAATATAATAACAATTAGACAAAGTATGAACATATATATTAAATACATTGCATTTATAATTACATACCACTTGGCAATCGGAACAGACGATATCCATTTTCGCTTCTGCTTTTGCATCGTGCAACACAGCAGCCAGTCATTGTCACAACAAATACAAACGTTTCTTACTATGTATAACACCAAACACAATATAAATAAGCGACCAACGAGCGATTTCGTGTTTTTACAGTAATAATATGACAGCAGTCAAACGGCCATTTTGTTTCCAATATATATCTTTCTCTCTCTTACTCATGGTCCTTACCAATTGCGGTACTTTATTAGATATAGTGACTTTATCCTGTACTTGCACCTCCTGCCATCTATGTTACAATGTTCTAACCTCTAAATACGTCACTGGCACATAGCGCTCTTCAACCTACATTAGCCTTGGCACATAACGTCTTTTGGACGCAATATCCGTATGTGGCAAAAAATGGCACTTAACCCCTTTTGCATTTCCACTCTTCAATTGCAGTTTTGTTTTTTTCGACACGAGTTTGTGTTGTTTTTGTTTTGTCGGTTCGGTGGAAAACCGGCTTAACAATGTTTTTATATGTTCAGAGATCATAAATTATATCCAATAAAATAAAATTATCAAAAATTCAATTTACTAACATAAGCATATATATTTATTTGAATTAATTTCTTGAAAAAAAAAGTTCTTAACAATAAAATCAATGCATATTTGTAAGGTCTATTGTTGGATCAATTTTTAATTTTGCCGGATTTACATCTACACCCAAATCCCTCTTCGCAGCATTGGCGCCAGTTATGACATTATCTAAATGTATCTTTTCGTCATTAGTAAAAAGAGGACACCTAAAAATTTAAAAAAATAACGTATCTGTATCGTTAATACTAAAGTGTTTAATTAAAAAACTTACCCAGTTTCACTAAAGTGTGAATAATCTGTTATTTCAACACGACACAGATAACACATTTTGGCTCCACAAGAGCAAGTAATTTTATTGCAACCAGAGGTTTTTATATATGTCTTGTCACATTTTTTGCATTTTCTAAAAAAAAAACGTTTTAATTAAATTATAATTCAATAAAAGACAAAGTACATGAACGATAAATATAAACAATAAATCGTTACATGAAAATAAACAAATTTTCACATATTAAATACGATAATTATAGTGTTTCCTAGTTAGCTAATAAATTAAGTAAATATTCATAAATGCTTTAGAGAACTATGAAGTGAACGCCGCAGCCTTTAATCGGTTCCTTTTGGACGGGCATAATACCACAGTATAAACTTAAGCAGTAAGAACGGTAACCATAAAATGTTTACTCGCGCATGTATTCTTTCCTTTATTATTCGGCATATTCAAAAAGTCAAACAGCAGAGGGTATTCTATCAAATATGAAATTTCAGGCAAGATATGCGCGCTATCTCGGTCCCATATGGCGTACTGAATATAGTATCGTTGCCAAGTCTTTGTAGTCTCTGTATCTAAGGGTATAATCAATAAAAGAAGGTTTTGGTATGAAGTTTTTAGCGTTATTTTCACCAAAAAGTCTTCGTTGCTCATATTTAGAGAACGGACATGCTTACCACATGACGCAAAGCCCAGTGCAGTACTGGCGAAAGGCTGTATTTCTAAAATATTTAATTTTATTTATATAATTGGAAAACGAACGGGTGGTGATCTATAAAATTACGAAATACATATTTATTTGTTGAAAAGTTGTATTTTTAAAGTTTTTAATTTTATTTATATAATTGGAAAACAAACGGGTGGTGATCTATAAAATTACGAAATACATATGTATTTGTTGAAAAGTTGTATTTTTAAAGTTTTTAATTTTATTTCTATAATTGGAACATTTTTATTTGTTCATTTTGTCGTTCAAGTTGAGTAAAGGAGTATTAATATTGACTAGCAATAGTTTCTCAAGGTTTTCTTATGTCAATTTTGTTCTCTTTAAATTAAGTACATCCTTATAAATAGAAAACGTCCTTTCTACATCGAAACTGGTTATAGGTGCATACTGGAAATATTCTTTTATTTCTTCATATTTAGCCGTTAGATTTTGTGGAATTGTCTCCATACATAATTGCTGCAATGTCATTAAATCTGGATTTCTATTAAGAATTGCTTCAAACTTTTGCCGAAGGCCACATCCGAAGTCACTTGGACACTTCGAATACTTTTCAAATTATTAACAGCCACATCTAATGTGGTTAATCCGTCATTTAATTTGAGATTTCGATTTTCAAAATAAGTGATTAGTTTTGGCAATTTTCCAAAGTGTTCGTGAAGAAAGTACAACTGATTTTTTTAAATTTGGGATTTGTGTGAGCTCCTAGTACTCACCAATACTTCTAGCATCCTCCTTTAGCAGTGTTACGAAATGTTTTAGACAATCGAAATTCTCAGCATAATAACTAGTAACTTCCAGCCATGTTCCCCATCTAGTTATTACTGGAGTGGGAGACAGTGGCAGAGATGGAAATTTTTCCCTGAAAAGAGCTACTCTCAATGGTGCTTTTCTGAAACCTTTGTTAAAAGCGGATACAAGTCTATCAACTTCCGGAAAAGTGTCTCTGATATATTGACAGATTCTGTGGAGAGCATGTGCTACACAAGTAATATGCAGCATATTAGGATATGTTTTCTTCAATAGTCTGCCTGTTTTTAACATATACGCAGTACTATCACTGACAAATAAAAGTATTTTTTCTTTGTACGTGGCGTCCGAATGAAGCATTTTTTGCATATTCTCCTTAATGGTTTCAGCAACTGTTTCCGCATCAACTCTATTTATAACACTTGTTGCTATTACATATGAGTTATAGGGAATAGTTGGATGTAGTACACCAGCTACAACATTTACCACACAGCGTCCTAACATATCCACCGTTTCGTCGGCGCTTATCCATATGTCTTGATTTAAAAGATGGCTTCTAATGCGTTCTACTGTTCTCGTATAGCACCTAGAAACATAATATTTGCGTAAAGTTGATTCATCAGAAACATTTCGACCAGTATATTTTTTCAGAAATGTCTTCAAAATTGGATTGTTCAATTTAAATAATGGAATATTAGCTGCCATAAAAGTTTCACAGAGTTCTTCGTTAAAATTGTCAGATTCCAACGGGTTCAATTTTTTTTCGTGCTTTAACGATCCTACGTGATGTTTTACGGTTGATTTATTGCAATTTTTCCATAACGTTTCACACACTTCACAATAAATTTCGGAATCACTAGCAATGTACATACAATCAGTATGGCCCTCAATCCAACTCGCCATTGTTTCACGATGCCATTCTCGACGCTCTTCCATTGTCTGAAAAAGTAAGAATATTCTAGATCCAAATAAACGAAATTAAATAACGAAATTTTATGCACACTTACGTGAAATTAATTGGAAAGATGTTGCTTAAATGAAAAGAAAAGGAATGTATGTGCTATTTCTCTTACGAAATACGATAAACTTATTTATTTTATCTACGTACACGACACCACTGAAAACACTATATTCTCCGAATACAATAGCTGGGTTGTCCATTGTTATCGCTGCGAGATCAGGTGGCCGAGTAAGTCAAACAAATACTTCATTGAATTACGCCAGGATGTACTGAGCGACGTTATACACAATTCCAATTGCCGATTGCGTTTTATGGAAATTGCATCCGTTCTCTACTCATATTCTTAAGAAATCTATGAATAAACATGATTAACTATAGAAGTATGCGACATGGCAACAGTGCGCGGTACCGAGGATACAATAAAAATGCAAATTATAATGACGTAGTGTTTACAAATTAGTTTTGAAGAGGATTAAGTTTTAGGTAAGTTTTATTATTATTAATTGTTGTTTTATTATTAATTACTGTAGTAGCAATTAATTTATATATTTTACATAAAAATTCTTTTATAATGACGTTTCAAAGTATGCACAAATATAAATGTAAAATTCCAGGTTGCGATAATCGATATTATTTCTTGACCCTGTTACGTTTTCAATTTCATCTTCTAGATTTAACATTTTAATTGGCCAGTATATCATTTTTCGATTTGCGAGTTATCTGACTTACGTTCGACGGGTACAGGTTGCGTCCCCTGCGTGTAATAGTGGTAACTGTATCACCCCCTATCGTTTTCGATATAAGCGGTGTAGGATGGACATTGGACCACCGATCGTCGTCGTATCAAGTTGGGTTGTTTTGTAGTGTACCTCTTCGCTTAAAGAAAGTTTTATAATCACAATTTCTATGACGTATTGTATATTATCGCCTTAGCGGATCAAGTTAAATTTCATTTCATTTTTGGACATATATATATATTTTCTAGTAATACTTTTTTGCCATATTCGGAACTTAGTTTTTTTTAATTACAGCTGCATGTCTGTGAACGTTTGCTTATATCGTATCGAAAAAAAAAACTGTACGATATATGACCGATATATTCTAGAAATTATTTGATTTTCATGTAAGTTTATTTAGTTAATGCATACACGGAATGTAATATTTTGGTACAGTTATTTCTATGGTACCTTAGGAAGGGCTTCTTTATTTATTTAAACCTGTAATTTAGATTTTTATTGAAATATTTCTGTTGTTTTGCGAATATATTAATTTATCGTAAATCTAATTTAGCTATTGCCCGAGATAGTTTTTACAAATGAGAAAAATGTTGAAGCGGCAAAGCAATTCGTAGAAGAACGTCCTCGGCTTTATGTGCGACATTTACACCAAGAATTAGATCTTTCTTATAGCACTTGCAAACGTATCCTTAGGCATGATCTACATTTACACTTATACCGCTTGCCAACGACTCATGAAATACTTCCTATGGACAGACTGAAACGATAGGAATTTTGTCAAATTTTATTGACCATTTTCTTGTTAATGATGGAGGCATTGAAAAGGTTATGTTTACTGATGAATCCTGGTTTCATATCTCTGGCTACGTAAATTCTCAAAACATGAAGATATGGAGCACAAATAATTCGCTCTATTTTGTGGAAGTACCACTGCATCCACAAAAAATTGGAGTTTGGGCAACTGTTTGTCAGAGGATGATTGGACCTATTTTTGAAGGCATGTCGATTAATAATACAAAATTTGAAAGAGTAGCCAAAAAATGCTTACACCTTTTACAAATATTAAACGCTGCACATTACAGACTGGAAATCTTGATACCATTTGAAAATATGTATGTTACAAGATGATGAATTACAGGAAGACTACTTCTAATGGAGCTCATGTACATACTGTCAATGAAAACATGGTTTTTCTGAGAGAATTTTTTGGTGATCGAATTATTAGATTAAATACAGACACAGTTTGGCCACCTCGTTCCTGGGATTTAACATCGTATGATTTCTTTTTATGGCCACACTTAAAAAATTCAATTTTTGTGTCACCTGTTTTTGATCTTAATCACCTGCAAAAACAAAGGATTACTAATAAAATCGTAGAAATTAATAATTCACCTTGGATCTTAGAAAATGTTATTAACTCTGTTAAGCCAAGAACTTTACGCTGTAGAGATGAAGGCGGTGACCATATTAACCCATTATTGTCCGCCGTACTCACTTGAGTACACCTTATTTTTAATACATTGTGTCATCTAGGAAGTCAATATGTAACTTCTTATTGTAGAAACCGTATGATACATTTACCTTTTTTCTAGTCTGCTGAGGGGTTAGAATTATTTTACATTAGTAACTGTTATATGCTTCAGTAAACGTGCTGTGCTCGTTCATTTTCAGACAAAATGGGAGGTATGTGTTTTATTTATTCATTTATTTTTGTAGTTCTTAGATTTGATAGAATTTTATGCATGATTTGTCAACCAATATACTAATAACTCCGATTACATGATTAGAAAGTTGTATAAATTGGTTTTAGTTGAAATATTGCCATGTATACTTTGTTGTATCAATTGAAGTAGCAAGCAGCAATAGCAAAATTAATGTCGTAATCATACCACCAAATCCTGAAATACTAACGGATACAGAAGAATACGACGATGATGATTTAGGTTGTACAGAAATTCCTCAAAGCATTCCTGGAGTAGTCGAGCTGTTTGTGTCAGAAAGCGACGACGGTTTTGCGTGGGACAGTAGTGATGATGAAACCCTTCATGTGCTGCAGCAAAAACTACGCGGCGGCATTCAGAAGCAAGGAAAGACAAAAACATTGGATGTCAATAAGGAACAACCTGTTTGGCTAAAAAGTAACTGTATGTATTCAGATCATGAATTTTTGAATATTACAAATGGTGTAGAGTTGCGGCAAGAAATAGTTGCAAAGTATATAGAAAAATTAAATCCGAAAGAAATATTTGAAACGATGTTTGATAGTACTGTAATTCAACATATAGTTGATCAAAGTATAATATATGCACAACAAAGTAATAGACATGGTTTTCATACATCGTGTGATGAGATACGGGCATACATTGGTATACTGTTATTGACCAGTTATCATAAACTGCCTCGAGAAAGGATGTATTGGGGATTGGATGAGGATGTAAGAATCGATTGTATTTCGCGTTGTTTACCTAAAAATAGATTCGTGGAAATCAAGCGCAATTTGCATTTAGCTGACAATTCAAATGCAACATCTAGCCGTGACAAAATGTATAGTCAGGCCTCTAATGAATCTTCTAAACAGAAACTTTCAACAGTGGGGTGTCTTCCATAAAGATTTATCTATCGATGAGGCAATGATAAAATATTTTGGCCACCATCCAGCAAAGCAATTCATCAGAAGAAAGCCCGTAAGATTTGGGTTCATGGATTGGATGCTTTGCAGTAGTACAGGCTATTGTTACAAATTCGATACATACTGCGGTAAAGATCAATCGCCCGATGTTAGAAAGCAGCCGCTTGGACCACAGGTTGTGCTTTCGCTTTTGCAAGTGGTTGATGTTCCAAGAGATCATGTAATATACTTCGACAATTACTTTACGAGTTATGAGTTACTAACAAAATTGCGGCAACTAGGATACAAAGCCACTGGAACTGTTAGAGAGCAGATATTGAAAAAGTGTCCACTACAGACTCACAAGGAAATGGCAAAGTTGGAGAGATCCAGTTACGATTATCAGTTCGATCAAAAAAACGAAATCCTTGCGGTTAGATGGAAAGACAACAGTATCTGTACAATGGCCACCAACTATGACACAATTGAACCGATGGCTAAAGTAAAACGGTGGTCTAAAATTCAGAAGGGGAAGATTGATATGAACCAGCCCCATTTATTTCAGTCTTATAATAAGGGCATGGGTGGAGTAGATCTCGTTGATCAATCTGTCAGTACATATCGTATAGCGATTAGATCTAAAAAATGGTGGTGGTCGCTTTTTACGCACATGATAAATTTGGCTATGACCAACGCTTGGAGGCTGCATGTAATGTTTTGTGAAGAAGAAATGGATCAACTCTCTTTCACTCGTTACGAAATAGAACAAATAGAACTCAGCCATCAAGGAACAAACCATCTATACTATTCTATACCATCAAGCATAGCGACAGACAGTTTGGGTAATTTTCCAAAAAAATTAGAAAATCAATTACGTTGTGTAATGTGTCACGCTCGCATTCGTTGGTGCTGCAAAAAATGTCAAGTAACATTATGTATTGAAAGAGAGTGTTTTGAAAATTTTCATGTTCGTTGAGTCCATTGTACTCATTTAAGTACACCCTTGTAACTTTGGAAAAATAAACTTTGTTTTAAAAATAATCGATTTTTTTGGTTACTATCGTTAATAAGAACAAAATATATAAAGTACAATAAATAAATATTAGAACTAACCGGTTGAACACTAATGGGTTAAATGGACATTGTTATGTAATAGATTATGTTTTGTTCTTCTTTTGATTTAAACAATAAGGTAAATGGATCACCAAAACCCCATATGACAAATTCCAATGGATGACTTCACAGATGACGAAGATTAATATCTCCAATAAAAAAACGTTTCTTTTCAGAACCAACACATTTATGTTAAAAGAAAAAAATATATGATTGCTTCAATGTTATATTTGCTTGTTTTGTATATTGCATTAATAAATTGCTGTGATTACTTTAATTTTTAATTCATATTTATTCTGAATATTATGAGATTTTACATACATAATGTTCTTTAATTTGATTTGTTTTTTGATATTAGTTTTCAAATTTTATTTTTCGGTATTTTTTCATTTTAAAACAGACAACACTCCAATAATAATAATAAATCACTGTAATTTACACATTTGAACTAAAACTTTCAAATAACCATCTTGTCCCTAAAATTCAATTTTTTTGTAGACTTAAATATTAGGTTAGCTTAATGAATGTCACTTGGCAACTCTTATTTAACGATTTAACCTATTACTAGTAGTACAACATGTAGGTTAAATCACTTAATCAATCTAAGACATAACTGATTTAATCCATTGAAATAGTTTGTTGATATTTCAGCAAATTCGTATACAAAGAGTTTTAAATATCATCCTATAAGCATATCTATATTTACCAAATTTACCTTAGCAGAGCCTCAGTCATTTTATTCTCTATGTAAGTCCTCATTTTGACATCTTCATCATATTCAATTTCATTACATCGTAATGGTACATGAGCTTCATGTTTACATTCACGACAGGAGTCTTTCTTGCAATGATCACAGCGAAAAATTTTATCACCAGGACCAGGTATCATTGCAAAATTAGAACATAATGGGCAAAGTTCAAGCCCGGGAATTTTTGCATTATTTACCTCTTGCATTTGTATTCTATGAAACAAATTTGCAAATATCTTTGGATTAAGAACCATCTACAAACATAAAGAAATAAATGTAAGAAATATAAGTTAACATAAATAATCTAAATATGTACCTGCAAAGTGGACAAGCTATAATCAAATCCACAACTGGAAAGACAAGGAAATTCGGTTTTACCTTCCGCATATGCTACCTCGGCACCTTTTCTGATACATTCTTTACAAAATTTACAACCTTTTTTGCAAAGGAAGCAATCTTCTGGTATCAAATCCTCTGAGAAGCAACAACTGCAGCCTTCAAGCAACCCTAACTCTTTAGCTTTATTGAAATTTACTTGCTTTTCTTTCTTCATATTTGCAATTTCATCTTCATGTTGTATAAATGCAATCTACATTAAGAAAGATTGATTATAATTTAAATTTTGCTTTTTTTCTCATGTGCGTGTGCAACATTCAAAAATTGGGATATTAATATTATTCACATATACGACTTTAACAAGCAGTGCGTCTATGCAGAATAAGATAACAAAACAAGGTTACCTCTCAATCATGTACAGTGTACATGATGTTTACTATACTACATTCAAAATAATAAGGTTCAGAAAGAAAAAGGAGAAAACTGTTAAAATAAATACTTCTAAATTATTACATTTTGTAACAATTACTCACTTTAATTAAAATTGCTTATACACATTTCTATAGAATATACCATATTTGTTAATATCATTCAACCTGAAAAATTATTTTTTTAAATACAATTTTTGTATGAATTCATTTTAGAAATGCACAAAAATTAATGGCCCAATAAATATATCACAATACTTGAGAAAATGTGCAAAATTAAAATAAAACTATTTATAAAAAATTGAAAATTTTTGGTCATGTATTTTGTCAACTAATAAATATATTTATCTAAAAACTTAATTTATATATTTTATTGAAAGAAACTAATACATACCTCCTGCAATAAAGGCACATTTTTTATTGATGTTTCTGGCAATGGACTACTAGTTCTTGGAATTTTAAATGCTCGAGGAACTTTTTTCAGCTTGTAGTAAGTTTTGACTATATCTTTGCCATATTTTTTAAACATTTTTTCAATATCATATTCTCTTAGATAACAAAATTGATTACATAAACACTTCAAAGCAAACTTAAATTGTAAATTAATATCTTCATCTTCTTCTAAATTAACAAATGCATGTTTACGACTTGAATTACTGAAATGGTCAATTGGATCAGGAAATTCTAGGAAAAACTGATATAATTTAAAGCGAAATATATATTTAGCCATTTCTGATTCTTCACTTTTCCTCCTAAAAAAATTAATGTATTAGTTTGTAAATGTACTTGGTATTTAATGTACTTCATATAATCTTCCATTGTTGGATAATCATTGTTTGCTAAATGGTGATCGATAAAATCTTCAAGTGCTGTGTTATTAAATGTAAGTCTTGAAGCTTCTCGTTCTAGATAAGAGGGATCTGCATTTGGAAAAATATCCATCAGTCTTTTTAATGTGTTAGTTATAGCAATGCTGCTCTGATTTTGTCCGTTATCAATATTTATTCCGGCAGCTTCATTCAATAATCCATCATCTTCTGAATCATGATGATCAGCATTATCATTTTCAGACATACCACTTTCCGATAATAAATTTATCATGGCCTCTAACTTTTCATCTACGGATACTAGACCATCTCCATTTTCTTCAACTAGACGAATTACGTTTTCTATTACGGCTCTTGATTTATTAGAAAATATTTCAAAAAGAACTGCGTATGAATCTAATGCATCCATAATTGTAACAGGCTGGGCACAATACTGCAAATAGATTATTTTTGAAATAAAATTGCTACTTGCTTTGTCAGAATTTTATCATAATATAACCTGGGATTTCCCCATCCATACTTCAAAATTAAATAAAGATATATATTAAATTTATAATGAACAACAAACAATACTCTTACGTGTGTTTGATAATAGTTATCTCTTGTATCCTAAGTATATACATCAATATCTAATGACTCAGTTAATATAATAAAGCCAAAATACAATTTTTACATTAAGTAAAATATGTCAAATTCAATATAAATTATTACTCACATTAACGTCCCAAAAATATATTTGCAGATATTTTGGTTAAATTATTATTATACACTTATCCTAATGATATCTAGATTCAAGATAAAAAATATTGTTAATTGTACGATACATGCTGCCTGCCGAGTACAAAATTTAGATACGAGAACTCTTATATGTATTGGTTAATACGTGGAGATCACAAAACACAATCTGATAGATCAAAGTTAATAAAGATTAGACAACGACCCCACTAACGGTAGATGGCGCTACACATAATACAAATCTCTATGTGAAATTTAAATGTAATTTGAATGTTATATTGATCAAATAAAAATGAAAAAAATAATATCACTTAAATTTCCACTTTATTCATGTCTGAGTGGAAATTTAAGTAATATTGTTTTTTTCATTTTTATTTCATCAATTACGAATGTCCATCAAGTAAAGCCTACTTCGATTCAAACTTAATGTATATTCATATTATTCATTAATAAATCGGTCCCATAAGTAATTATCTTTAACTCTTAAATACCTATAAACAATACTATACTGATATTTTAAGTTGTTTTTATTTAGTTCGAGTTCGCTATTTTACATATTTTTGGTGTATTGTATTTTTTTTAAGTTTTATAATTGGAAATGTTTCTCTACCTTTCGCGAGTCCTAGAAAGCGAAACTATTGTGATATAAAGAACTTAAAATAGTATATTAAAGTACAAGTTGCATAAGACATGATTTTAGTGCACGCGTTCAAGTTTAGAAAACGAGCCGCAAGGCGAGTTTTCTAAAGAACAAGTGCACTAAAATGTCTTATGAAACGTGTATTTTACACTATTTTTTCTATTTCGGACATTAAAAGTTCAAAAAGACTTAAAATAAGAGGCATGTTTTGTACGAAAATTGTAGAAATTTTCTTTTTTTGAAGTTGGTAGCATTGATGTTTAACTAGAGCATTTTAAATATTTGAAAATCGGCGGTGATATATGTCATTTTATGTTTAAAATTTAGATTGATTTATGCAATGACCAACCTCTAAAAACAAAATTTTGCGTGCGAAAAAGTAATACTTTATGCAACTCAAACGGGTGTCGAAAAGTGCACTTTATAGCACCGAAATAGAAAATTTAGTTATTTACGATACAAGTGTTAAAAGTGCGATTTTATTTCACGAGTAAAAGTTGACAACAAAAAGTTGAAAAAAAAGAGACAAACTGTCATGTCAATTTACTTTTAACACTAGTGTTAAAAGTACTACTTTTAACACGCTACGCTATAAAATCGCATTTTTAATTAAAGTTAGCCTTGTCAAAATGTCAACTTTTAACGGTGTTTGTAGAAAAAATAGTTTATCTTATAATTATTATTAGTTTATCTTATTATTATTTTATCGGTATTTAGTCATAGTATATATTGATATATAGCTACTAGTGTTTGATAATATAAATACAAAATTGAATAATTCAATATAATATAGCTGATAAGGTAATATTTATAAAATGAATTACAAATCTCTATTTTTAAATATGATATCAAATGTTACACACAGATGGGGTTGTTTAACATATTAAATCTGTTACTTGCGTAGGATTCAAAGATACATAATCGTTTAATAACGAAGCATACAGTAACAGCTGTACTTGAGTATAACTTCTTATAGTTATTTTCTGGCGGGCTTAAATTTGGGTTAACTGTCCGGCTTCTGAGAACAATGAGACTCTTGGGTTGTGCATGGTAAAATACACTCTAAATGCAGGTTCGGTGCTTCCAATAGAATACGTACAACATCAGATGATGACAACACAATAAATAATGGTATTTTTATTATTCAAATCTACAAAATAAAACGAGTGAGTTAAGGAATAATTTAAAAGGCTTTAATGAAGGTGTTGAATGATAGGTAAGTGATCAATATAATAAAATTATGAATAATCAAATGTATCGTGTCACGTGATAATATTAACATAATATAAATTCAAGGTTAAGCATAACGACTTAATGAAAGTGAAATTAATTAATTAACTAAAAATATAAATAATACTATTGAATTAAATTATTGTAAACAGGAAACTGTATTCTTCTTGCTTTAAACTAAATTATACTAATATTGACTGTACCCATAAGGTATATTTATTAAAAAGAACTTTGATAGAGGTTTCATTTTGTGGAATGAATTAATTCACCTTTTTCAAAAATTTGTAGGAGGTTAAAAGAATACTTATTTAGAAATAGACAGGAATAGGTTAGTCTGGAGTCGGCTTGTGGATCCGAAAATGCAGGGTGCAGGTTTGGACGGGCAATCGGGCGGCGTCTCCACTTAGCTTCGGGCTAGCTGCATGCTTTTCACGGTAAAATGGTATTTTCGGTTTCTGAGGCACTGGTTGACGTCTGAACACGCAAAATGCGTTAAAAAGGAGCTGGATTAACAGGTAATGTTTTTCTAGGTTTGTTGTACAGGTTTTCTAATTTAATTTATAATTTTTCTATTAATTTCCAGAGAGGCACTTAAATACGTCGATGTGGTTAATGGAATTTTTTTACTTAGTGACGCTAACTCTCGTTTGTTCCGAATGCTAGCTTCTTATTCGTCTAATCTGTATGTATTACTATAATCTCGTTACTTATTTATAATGAAAATGATAATTTAATCACTCAAATTACATTTATGCTTAATAAAAATTACATCTTTTATTTTGGTAAATAAATAATTGTCGTGTGAATGTTAATAATTTTATATAATACTAATTTATGGTTGGGATATTTCCCGCTGTAGTCATTTCAAATAAGTAGTTTTCCCTAAATTAATTTATGTCATTTATTATTAATCAATTAAGTTGAAATATCTTTGGAAATACAAGATATCGAAATAAAATGACTAAGGCAAATGAAAAGATAAAAATAAATAAATATGAGAATATATTTTAAACAATTTGAAACGCGAAATCAACTTTATTGATATGTTAGTTGAAGAATTCAGTTTCAAAAATTTCTTATTTTCTAAATTTTTACATATAAACGTTAACAATCTGTACTTTATAAACTAGGCTTTCTCATGTGTAGGCTTGACCTACATCAATATATATATATATATATATATATATATATATATTGTAGTAAACCCGCTAGCGAAAGCGCTTAAGAAATGCAACAGCGACAATATGATTTTCCACTAAAAATTGCTAAGTGAAATAGGCGCGACAGTTTACAACATTCGGTATACAATGATAAGACTCTTACTGATAATTACAAAATATCTCAGGTTCGTGTAAATTGGTCCGTTATTGCTGTGGAAATAAACATGCATAAACCATAAAACAAATCTTTATTTATATCACCAATTTCTAATAATGATAATTATCGATATCAAAATAAAAACACATATATCAATCCTTCAAACCTTTTACGTACCAAAATGACATCTATGTCTGGTTGGCTATAACTCCCTAGGCGAAATAAAGGGGTTACATACTAACTAGACTAGGTAGACTAAAGAGACCTATTTAGCAACTTAAGTAACTTCACTAAAATAACAACAAATAAATCGCAAATGTCAGACAAAAGTAATAATATATTTATTTATTTAATTTCAAGATTTTTAGTAAGAAAACATAACAAATACGATGTTAGGATATAGGAATACCTTTACAGGTAGGTATTCATTTTTGTATATGCTTTTTTTTTCTATATTTTAATATTACAAACACCTAAACTTATGTATTTATTCTTTAGGAAATATAATTAATCTAAACTACTGAACGTTGGAAAGGTTGTATCAAAGTAAACCTTGAGTTGAGTAAACTCTAACTGTAAAAATCAAACTTATGGTGCAATATAACCCTGATTGTACTGAAAACCGAAAAGTTCGGAATATTATTACCCTAAATGAGATTAAACACATTCAATATATAATCCCAGTAAATGATTCAGACCCCGAATGGTCTATAAACGTTCAAAAAGTAAGTGAAATGAATTTATTAGTTAAAGAAAAGTATTCTGAATAGTTTTTAAAATGAATAAGAATTGTTTACCAAATCTATCGATTAGTTTAAAGATATAATCAAATTAATGTCTCTTTATGTTTATAATTTTAGGTACCTTCTTTAATGGGATGCTAAGTTTGGTCCTGGTGTAAGGAAGGAACTAGGATATTGCCTCGATTGATGTGGGATAAGGGAAGTATCTCTTGGATCTTCTAAATATTCAATATATCTTCTCGGAATTCTAAATTAATTGCTCTTGTTGAAGGACAGGAAGTTCAGGATGTGAATTTATAACATAAGGTTCCCAAAATACGGTGATTTTCTTTATTTTCGAATTTTTCAAATTAATTATAGTGAATCGCCATGTTGGATTTTCAATTACAAAATGATGCTTTCGTTAATTATTAATTTAAACACTGTTAAACGACATTCAAAAGACTTTTCCCTAATTACTTATATGTTACACTATCTATTGAGAATATTTTATATACGTTGTATCGTCAAAATTAATTTAAAAATCTGATTTTGTAATTAGCGGTATAAGAACGACGCTAATACTATATGAAAAATGGCGACCGTCTCTCACGGGCTATATCGAAAGACTCACCTGAAAGACGCCGTTTAAAACAAAACGTCCCCTTGAAATTTTATACACATCTTTTCATTGGATAGTCCGAACAACGGAAATGATGTAAATATAAATGTTCAAATTTGAATTAATTACAATTTCCTTCTGAATTAATTAACTATTGCTTATAATCTAATATAAATTGCTATATTTAAAAACTATTCATAATATATTTATATTTCCTTTTCCTTAGAGTTTATAGATGTATAATATGAGGTGTTTTTAATTTTCCAAAATTTTATTCACATATAAAAAGACTATATTGACATATATAAATGTTGAAGGTAATTTGCCTCACAACAATATACATATATATATATATATATATATATATATATATACTTTGATAAGTATAAAGTTGTTTATACTCTATTTTTAAAGTAGAGAGACGAATTTCTGAACAGACCACTTTGACAGTGAAATCTCATTGGTTGAAAGCAAGGCCAAATGACACCGTACAAATCTTGCTCAGATTCTGATCAACTGACATTGTTTATAATTAAGCCTTGTTTCTATTATTTCTCCGTTATTTCATTATATACTTTACCAGTTCTTTTCGGAGTTCGACAGTAATAGTTATCAGATACACTCGTAAGTAATTTATAAGCAATATATTGAAATAAATACAATTAAAAGAGTTTTATAGTTGGTCTCCAATATGGATGCACAACCAAGTACAAGTGCCGCTGGGCGTGAACATGCTTGTTCTCCTCCGAAAAAGCGTGAAAATACGAATCATTTGCGTAGTACCGAAAAGGAGACCCTGATCAATGCTTACAAGAAAAGTATAGCCGATACACCCAATATCAAGAAACTTGACATGATCAAACAAATTTCTGACGTAGTAGGCAAGTGAATACAATTTATTACATATGATCTATATTTTACAGAGTATGCTTACAGGAATTTCAAGAGCAACAGTGTATCGGGTGGTTAAGGAGTATAAAGCCTCTGGAAAATGTGCAGATCCTAAAAAGATTAGTGGTAGGCCTTCTTTACGGAAATCCTTTGATGAGACTGTGAAAACTGCTATACGCCAAATAGTTCACAATATGTTTCGACAAAATGAACCTCCGACATTAGATAAGGTGCTGGTGCAAGTAAGAAATTACGAAGATTTGCCAAACATGAGTCGATCAACATTGTATTTGCTAATAAAGCAAATGAATTTTAAGTAAGAAATATTGATTATATAGAAATACATGTATATAATTGTGCTATGTCCTCTAGATACTTAAAAAGGAGCAGAAATAGTATTTTGACCGAAAGAGATGACATTGTAAGATGGAGGCGACAATATCTCAGAGATATTTCACAATATAGAGCTCAGGACAGATCAATTTTCTATTTGGATGAAACTTGGGTGAATGAGGGTCATACAGTACAGAAAGTGTGGACTGACACAAGTATTCACAGTCGTAGACAAGCCTTTATCGAAGGCCTTACAACTGGATTAAAAAATACAGCAGGAAAGGGACGTCGTCTTATTTTGTTGCCCATTGGAAGTTGTAATGGCTTTGTAAAAGATGGCTTATTATTATTTGAAGGAAAGAAAACCACTGATTACCACGATGAAATGAATGCCACTGTTTTTGAAGAATGGTTCTCTCGAATATTAAACTATTTACCTGACAATGCTGTTATAGTTATAGATAATGCATCATATCATAGTCATAAAATAGAAAAGCCACCATCATCATCATGGTGAAAGGTGGATATTCAAAATTGGCTAACAAGTAAGGAAATACAATATGATGAGGATATGGTCAGAGCTGCACTGTTAAGCTTGGTTAAAATTCATAAGAATATTTATAATTCCTATGTTATTGATGAACTAGCAAAATGACAAAATAAAACTGTGTTACGATTACCTCCTTACCACTGCGAACTGAACCCTATCGAGCTTGTTTGGGCCCAAATAAAGAATGAAGTGGCTGCCAAAAACAAAACCTTTAAATTATCTGAAGTGAGACAATTATTACTTGACGCCTTGGGAAATGTAACAGCTACTACTTGGCTAAAATGCATAAACCATGTTATAAAAGAAGAATCCCGTATGAAAGATCTTGATGCAATAATTGACGAAGTAGTAGAACCATTCATCATTAGAGTTGAAGAGGATAGTGACAGTGAAGATTTTGATTGTAGTTCGATATCATCATCATAATTTAGAGATATATTAATTTACTTCTAATAGTTATGAGCAGCTCATAAGTTTATGATAAATATTTTTATTACATTTGCATTTCTGTAAATAAATATTTGAATGTAATTTTTGCTGAACCAGTAAGTTTACAATAAATATATTATTAATGTATATTTTGTATTATAATAAATAAATGTTATGTATCTTATCTATTCTCCGTTTACACTTTCTAATATTTACTTAATTTCTTTCCTCTTCTATCATCCTAGATAAATTCCTGTTGTTGATTTCTGCATAGGTCTATACTTAATATATGCGTGTCACAAATGCAAAAATTATTTAAATTTTGCCGCGTACAAATTGTTTTCAAGATTTTCGTGCATGTACTTTGGGCCAGGCGTACGTTCAGAAATTCGTCTCTCTACTTTAAAAATAGACTATAGTAAAGTTATACGATATGAAAACGGTGGCGTGTTATTCAATTTTATTGTAAACTGGCGGACAAAAAAACTGTCCGACTCATTTTCACGTAATAACATTTTAACAAAATTAACACGTTGTGAGTCAGTTTTGAAGGTTATTGAGAAGCAAAATGTCAATGTACAGCTGCGAGCATAAATTTTGGTCGTCAATGTCATTCTTTGACAAAGTGTAAGCTGCTGTATTGTGAAACGGTCATAATGGTAAGAACCTATAATATGATCTGTCACATGTTAATAAAATTTACGGAACTTTTTGCAAGTCCTAGACGAAATGCTACCGTAGCTTCAGAGAGTCCAGTTTCTATTAAACGAATAAACCTTACTTTGTTAAAATAGGATATTGAGACCATAATAAAAGCGAGACTTCGACAAACTGAAAATTTATATTGACATTTCATTGACAATGGATATAATCAATTCAGGCAAAAATCTACATTATATGACAATCTTTTCAAATTTTACAATGACATTGACAACCAAAATTTATTGCTCGCAGCTGTACACTGCCCAACATATAATACCCGTACACTAACATATTATCAATGTAAGCAACGCTTATCAAATTTGACATGTCTTATTTGACTTGTCAAATTTGACTTAAAGTTATTGGTATTAGAAATGTATGTATAACCTATGAAGTCTATAAGTAACAGTATGAATATATTTATCCCGCTTAAGCAAATTAAAAAACTCTGATTTTATACCCATAAGAGTTGTACGGGTATTATATGTCGCGCATGTACATAGGTATAGTTTATTTAAAATTGTAAGAATATAACTTTGAACGGCTCTAATGCTTTTATTTCACCACCTGCGGCAATAACTACCTGGCCGCTCAATACGATTATCTTTTACGCAAACAAACTGCTGAGGTCCGTAATGACAAACTTTAAGTAAATTGTAATTACTGCAATTTAGATGAAATAAAATGTAATAATAATATAAGTACCAACAGTTGTTGATTTGAATATGTAGTTATTATATATAGTTAAATAGTCATTAAATTACAATTTAGATGAAATAAAATTTAATAATAATATAAGTACCAACAGTTGTTAATTTGAATATATAATTATTATATATAGTTAAATAGTCATTAAATTACAATTTAGATGAAATAAGTGCTTATATTTATTAAACAAAATTTAAGTAAATATAGTTAGGAGAGTTGGTATATATTACATCTAATATTGAGTAGTGATGTGTAAAACTGCTATTTTTCATTAGCAGCTACAAACTGCTACTGATACTTTTCGTTAGCAGTTTAAAAAAACTGCTACTTTTTGTAGCAGTTTCTCCTATATAGCAACATACGTACTATATACTTTAAATAAAGCATTTTTCATTAAATACGGCTATTTTTTAATATCTTATTGTCTTACATAATAACTAATAAACGTTACAACATTTTCTGTCTTTTTCAATATTGATTGTTATTTGGTTTTGCTATAATCAATACAAATGCAATTAAATTCTGGTATTTGAAAAATGATTATTTGTATTACCTTAGTATTAAAATAAACCATCCATTTTTTATTACTAATACGTGAAAGAAGTTTCTGAATCGATAGTTTATAAATAGTTCTTAAAATAGTTCTAATCTGCTGCATAATAAATATTGCTAGCTTAATATTACTTTCCGTTAGAGCTGCTACGTCAGAAATATTTACATCGGAAAACTGCTACAAAAAGTAGCAGTTTCTTTTCATATTCGTTAGCTGCTACAAACTGCTAACGATAGTTAGCAGTTTCAAAATAGCAGTTTGCTTCGTAGCAACCCATCACTAATATTGAGTCTATTTATCATTTATTGTAGTAGTGTGCAAAAATAGATACTTTTATGTATCGAATAAATACCAATACTTTACACTTTAATATTCGATACTTTGTATCGGATACTTGTATCCGATACTTTTCTGTCAACTCAAGTCGATAACTATACTTATATTTCATCTTTGATACTTTAGTACTTTGGTATACATTTAATACGATACCGTTGAGGATCGGTTATATACTTCTATGCAAATTAAATAATTGTATCAAATAAATACTTGCGATGTTGCGGGAAATTAAACTATTGTTGAATAACTAATAAAAATATTTATTCATGAAATATAGTAAATACGGTAATGAATATGAAAGAAAAATATTTAAATGTAAATGTTTGTAAACAGGAAATAAATAAATAGGAAAAACAAAATATATTACTAGAGCTGAGGATGTTTGCGGTATAACCATGGTTATATCATGTAACCATAGTAATTTACTATGGTTACATGATATAACCATGGTTATACCGCAAACATCCTCAGCTCTATATATTACATACAAATATACTAAAAAAAAACTACTTATATATAATATTACATATTTGCATTTAAAAACACTAATTTTTGAACATGTTGTGTTTTGAGTCTATTTCTCCGGTCAGATATAATTTGACCACTTTTGGAAAACACACGTTCACTTGGAACAGATGTTGCCACAATTCCCAGGTACTTTTTAGCTAATTCTGATAATCGAGGATATATCATTTCACGTGATATATCTGTTTATTTATAAATCTGTTTATTGGAATTGTTATTTATTATATCGGGAATTTTAGGGTAAAGAAATACAAACACATTCCAGAAGACGTATAGAATTGTTTATTTAATAAACAGACGTCTTACGTCTTATTTATTACCCTTATAGTAAATTAAGAAAGATAATTTTAATAAGTATACTTCATAATTTTAATAGGTATGCTTCAAATCAATGCCATAAACTAGACGTTATAATTTTTATTATGTATGTACATATGTGCAATATCTACATATACTTAGTGTTCAAAACAATAAATCAAAATATCTTTGCTTTATTATATACGTATACACATAATTATTTATGTGTATATATCATTTCGAACTCTATAATTCATCCATACATTGAAATAGAGCCACGCTTTTGACATGGGTATCGAACCACTTGAATAGTAAAAATATTATGACTTTATTCATATATCTATACTTTGTAAATAGTCAATTGATATACTATTTATTTTAAAAAACAACGTGACTAAAAAATAAATTATATCCAATTGTACACAAACATAGATCTACATAAACATATCGTATACATATATGTATAATGTATCGTATACATATATGTACCATATGCATCAACGAGTATATGTATCAAAAGTATTGCAAAAGAAAAATACAAATACATCTATACATATCTATAATACTTAACCGTTGAGTACTTATTAATAGTATCCGATACTTTTCATTGTCGGTATACGATACATTTGCTCCCTCTAGGTATCCGATACAAAAGTATCGAATACATACTTTTTGCACACCACTAATTTATTGTTAATCTTTATTGCTGTATACACTGAAGAGATAAAAAGTAAATTTTCATGGGTGAAACATCGTGGCAGTAAAGACAACAGAAGTTATTACATGTGCAATAGAAGTGGTAAAAAGCGCATTATTCCTACTGAAAAACGAGACCGAATACTAAAATCACAGGGATCTGTGTAAAACTGATTCTACATGCACATCATCAATTATATTAAAAAAGGCTGATGAAAGTATAAAAATTAAATATTATAAAACTCACTATGGACACGATATTAAAATAGCACATATTCCATTGCAAGCAAGTACCAAAAGTGCAATAGCAACACAATTAATGAGAGGTAAGTGCAAAGAATGTACGTGATTATGGTAACACAATCACATACATGATGTAAAAATTTACAGGAATTCCAGTCACAGAAATATTATACAGAATTAGGGACAGTGTTGATAGTGATTATAGCAGACTTCATTTAATAACAAGGAAAGACATTCATAATATATCTCAGGCTTTTAATGTGTATGATAAGGCTATTAAACATCCCAATGATGCTGTGAGTGTCGATTTGTGGGTAACAGAAGCCACCCAACGTACAGATAAGTGTGTTATCCTTTATAAAAAGCAGGGACATGAGAATGAAGACTTCTTATTAAAGAAGGAAGAGTTTTTGCTGGGGATTATGACAGAAGCACAAGTGGAAGTATTAAAAAAATTTGGAAATGGGGGAATTCTATGTATGGATGCAACCCATGGTACAAATCCTTATGATTTTAAATTAATATCCTTAGTAACGGTAGATGATTATGGTGAAGGATTTCCTGTAGCATTTCTAGTGTCTAATCGAGAAGATTATGTAGTTCTTAAGTATTTTATAAGTTCGGTGAAGGAAATCTCTGGGGATATTAAAATTAAATATTTTATGTCTGATGATGCAGAACAGTATTTTGCAGCTTGGAGTTCAGTAATGGACACTACAGAAACAAAGCATTTATTATGCACTTGGCATGTTGATAAAGCATGGAGAAATAAGATTTCCTTAATTAAGAGTAAAGAAAAGCAAGTACATGTAGGTATACAGAAAATTTTCTGTTATTTATGATTTTTTTATGAATGTGATTTTTAGGTTTATAAAACTTTATGCCTACTGAGACAAGAGCCAAATATTGATGAATTTAAAAAAATTATGCATTCGTTTCTTAATTTACTTGAAAAAGCGCCAATTCAGAAACTATTTTAAAATACATTATGAAAGTAGATGTACAAAATGGGCTACATGTCATTGAATAGGTTCTTCTATTAACACCATGTATTTAGAATCCATGCACAAAGTATTGAAATATATTTAATTAAAAGGTAAGACAATAAGGTGGTTTTTAGGAACAGTGTTAAAAATAAATTTACAGGGACAACATGCAAGCGATTAGATAAAACAGTTCATATTTTACTTAAATATGTGAGGGACAAGCAGTTTCAACGATTACATAAATTGAATAAAGGGAAGGTTACAAATAAAATCAGCAAAATAAATCAAAGTCATAGAACTGCTTTAAAGTCAGAGGATATGATAGTTACTCAAAATTCAAATTGTTGGATGGTTCAGTCAAATTCAAATATTTATGAAGTAACAAAAAATTTATTAGAGGACCACACATGTAAATTAACTTGTTCTGTGTGTGTGGCTTGTGTTCATGTTTATTCGTGTACATGTATGGACTTTTTAATACATGCCAATGTGTGTAAACACATACATAAAGTATGTATGGATGTACCAAAAAATTATACTCAGCCAGACCCACATGTTGAACATATAAATATTAAAGATGTTAATGAAAAAGATGAAATTGATATACATCTCAGTTCTCTGAAAAAGAATGAGATGGAAACAATTTGAAATAAAATTTCTAACAATATGAATTTTTTATCTAACACTGCGTGGGAAAATATCACGGATAAATATATTTTGCACAAAGTTAATGATCTATTAACTTCAGCTTCAACTTTAATATCATATGCACCAGGCCCTGCTTTTATAAGTAATAAACAAGTATGTATGTCCAGCAAATAAAAAAATTGATGCCCAACTTAGGTAAGCATAAGCTAAGTCACATAATATTTGATTTGTATATACATATATATATATATTTGTAGATTTCAATCAACTAAGAAAAATAGGACAATTACTACTGCACGATTATCAAAACCGTCAGTTTCCGAAGTTCGAGATATTAAAGCAGAGCTAGAAAGAGCAAATTGAGTGAAGATATGCTATAAAAGTTTTTTGTTTATATGTGACTAGCTGTTGTACCTATTCCTCTTTTAAATTGAATAACTAGTAGTTGAGTAACTAGACTATTATTTCGATATGAGTTTTTACTTTATTGTGGGTCATTTAAGATATATGTCGTCTGCATCATTAATGTGTTACAATTTTAATAGCATCACTCATTTATACGACATACAATTTGATAGTTTTAAAAAAATCGTAACAATGTACCTTTCTCTTCAATGTATTACCATGATATAATATTTACGATGTTATATTGAAGAAATTTCTAATTAAAAGATTAAACATCAATCCAGTTTTTGCTTTTACCGGACAAACATATTTTAGTGCTCTCATTTCAATATTTACAACAATTTGTATAACATTAATAAACTACAAAACAATAATTAATTAATAAACAATTTATAAAACATTAAAATGAAAAACTATACAATGGAAATTAATTTCAAATTTAAAAAAATATCGCGCCAATTCGGTCAAACGTTTTATTGGATAAAAATGTTTGTATGCTCTGATTGGAGGAATGTAGTGCTGCCGCCAGACGCTCGTATATTTAAGTTATATTCAAAATTTTAATTTTATGAAAGTAGATTATAATAAAGTCATTAGCAATGAAATCGAATTTTTCTTTTTTAATTATTCGAAAAATATCACTAAAATTTTTGTTATGAAATATTATACAAAAAAGGGGATATTTATCAATACGTTTTTGCCGTATTACGCAGTTGTTATATAATGAAACAGATATGCAAAATACATATCCGTCACTGTAAACATGGACAAACACCTCGTATTTTTAGCATTTACTTCTGATGAATACATATGTTTCAGCCATCTAGGCCTCATCGGTTGGACTAGTGAAGCAATGTGTATACAAATTAATACAGATCTGTTAAACAACGGAACTGTATCTGTATCTACATTTACGCTAAAATCGTCTCCAAGCTATAACCAGTTTCGTTCTATCAGGCGACACCAATTTAATCAGTGACATCTGACGGAAGAAAGCGACTAGGCCAGAAAAGGCGAAATATTAATAAAAGTGTTTTAATATTTCGAGCCCTTTATTGTCCGATAATTTAAAATTCCACACACACAAGAGATGGCACTTTCATTACCCAAATTCATATCATTACTAATGATATGAATTTGCGTTAACCTAATGATTCATTAGGTTAACGCAAAGCTTATCAATGATGGCTACCAATAGGAAAAGCCCAATTTAATATTAAGGCGGAGTTTATTAGGACCATAGGAAAGTTTCCTATTTTATGATTCATATAAAATCCAAACTTTTAAAAATGAAATTTATATACGTGTGAAGAGGATCTGTGTAATTTCTCCATAGAATATTTTATATTTTAAAAATATAATCATTATAATCCTATTTGTCTAAAAAAATGGCCTACGATATGATTAAACATAATTAAATTCTGTTAAGAGTTATACCCGATTTTCATGTGGTAAAAATTGGCCAGGAGAAGATAATAAATGTGTAAAATAATTTTGATCAACAACGGCACGTTTAATTGTTTTATTTTTATGTGAATCATAAAAAAACCAGAAATAGGGTCTAATTGAGCTAAAGTTACCATTAATACGGTATTAGCCTCCAAAGGCGCATTTGAAAAGGCTAAATTCGAAAAGTTTAGTACAATAATATTTCTCGAATAGAGGTGGCGTACGGTAAAAGTTTAATACAATAATATTTCTCAAATAGAGATGGCGCGCGTATGTTGACTACGGTAACGTCACTAGATATATAAAGTACCGCAATTTATTGTTATTTTGGGTTCAGGCGAGCGCGGTAAATTTAAATATATTTATTTTCATTTCTCGGGACTTTTTATTGAATACAATATGAAAATGAGGCTTTTTCAGTCTTAGATTTACATCTGACTTGATTAATAATCTAAAAATAATGACAACATAAAATGATCGAATGAAAATTTAGCTTGCATACATGACATACATCGATCAATCTTTGTTAGATTATGTCAAATAACATGCCCTCAAAAACTTTCTTCATTAGAGACGGTCATGCTCATTCACGTTTGCACTGCATTTTGTGTGCACTGTCACCAACCATTACCAAAAAACATGGCCGTCTCTAATGAGGGAAGTTTTTGAAGGCACGTTACATGTCGTCAGCTTTGTATTAACAAAATGTTAAAAATCAGCTCTAAAAAGTTCATGCAATAAACTCTTAGAACGTGTAACAATTAACGGCCAAACAAATTTAAAACTTCAATAGGTATTTTTAAAATTAGACTAGTTTTATATTTATGAAAAACATATTTAATTCGATATATGTATTTTTAGTTCTTCGTAGAATCAATCAACAGGAAGAATGGTGTAGCAATGTTGCCTTAATTTTATTTATATAACTGTCTGATTTTAATGTTATTATAACTTCATTTGATGATATTATTATGTAATAGATCAAAACGTATCCAGAGTCTTTTTCAAGAAAAGTATGAGGGTTACGTTAAGCCTGTTTAGAAATAAATAAAATGCAAAATAAGCACTGACTTCGCAATGACAAAAAGCAAATATAATTTCATTGCTTTCATACAAAGATAAATAATCGCGATCATTTCCGTATGATGTATTTTGTCGCATTCGATGCCCCACCTCTTCCAAATTGTTGGCTTCAGGTATCCAGTTCTTCTGTAACACTTGTGTGTTGTTAGGTACTTCATCAACACGCAATAACTTACGGTTGTTTTCCCGTTTCCCTTTAAACTTTTTGCTTAAAAAGTGTATCTATGCCACAATAAGACCATTAAATTTTTCCATTTCATACAACACAGCTGAGACAGGTGTAACGGCTATTTTGGGTCCAAAATGTACTTCTCTCTCTAACACAAGTTCTTTACGTAACTGCATATATCTACAGGCTATTTTTTAATTCGGAGGAGTGTTTTTTAAAATGAAGCGCTAAAAAGTAGGGTTGCTAATTGGTCAGTTTTGGACAAAAATGACACTAGCGGACACAAATTCAATAAATGATAGAACAGACACAAATAACCTCTAAACAATATACCTGCCCATTATATAGCGACCCCACACAGACACACAGGCACACAGATACAGACATACCGACACACAGACAGACAGTGGGACATAGCGACACTACAAACATACAAAAATAAAATTATATAATAAATTAAAAAATAAAAACATCTCCGAGAACAGTCTAAACCAACGCCCCCACCCCCGTATTGTGGGTGACACTTCAAACATTTTCACACGTCAAAATGATAATAAACATATGCCCGATAAAAAAAGGTCTAAACCAGCAAGAAACACGTAATTTTAGTTTTATTTGAAAATGGTAACCAAAAACAAATACATTACATATTAACAGCACAATTTTAATGTAAGTAGTTTTTATTTTAAATTCACATTGTAATCTTATCATTTTATTAACATTTTTAATAAATATTACAGTTTTTGAAAAGGTACTATATACAGTACCGAAACGTCAACATAAATTAAATATTGGTCCGCTACTCCCAAGAAACACTTACTTTTTATTTTATATTATAATTACGGCCAAGAAAATAAGAAATTCTGTCTAATATATATTGTTATATATATATATAGGTGGTTTATTGTTTCTTTTATTTAGCCTCCTGTGAGGCACGACAAATGTTATACGAATTACGGGGTTTTAATTTCTTTTACTATGTTTGATAGCAAAGATGTAGATAGAATTCCACCTACCTTCGGTTATGCTTATTTATTTCCATAAAAGTTAGATGTCACTCTAGGTAGTGCTAGAGCGAATCGATTTACAATAAATTGATTTTAATTTATCGTAGTTAATTGGGCGCCAGATTATAGACCAAAGGTGCTATAATCAATTTAGTTAATAACCTGCGGCTATGTGCGTGAGCTAGAGATCTTATTTCAGAGAGCCGGTCCTTCTGTATAATAATGTGTGTTTTAAATGTGTGTATCAAGGCTAATTTTATAACAGAAACGCTGTTGA
This sequence comes from Melolontha melolontha, assembly GCA_935421215.2. Lineage (NCBI taxonomy): Eukaryota > Metazoa > Arthropoda > Insecta > Coleoptera > Scarabaeidae > Melolontha > Melolontha melolontha. The sequence continues at coordinate 209,031,536 of OW285235.1, forward strand.
TTCAAAAGTATGAATATTTAATTAAAGGATTCAAAATTAACAATAACAAACAAGATATTAATATGAAGTAAAGCATAAATAAAAGTTTGGATTCAAAATGTGTGTCTAACAGGCATAAAATTAAACATAAACAGTATTTAAAAAAGGTATATAACCCATTACCACAATTATTAATCGTATCCTAAATACGTATTTCGACAACTAAGTTGTCATCATCAGTAGGTAAAAACTACTAATTAAAAGTCGCACATGGGGCACAGTAAAGCAAGAGAAACGCTTACGCACAACTACTATACACCGCGTCCCCGTATACACTAAATTTAACATGCCAATCTAAACTACGAGGGAGGTCGGGCCGAACACTTACCTACTTAAAGAAAAAGGGTCTAAACATGGTTAAAAAACATGCAAATAATCGGAAAGTACGGTCGTATATTGTAAAAACTAAACTCTATTGAAATGCTAAGAAGGGCAAATCTGGGAAGGATCGCTACATATGAAAAAAGAAGACATCTGACTGTGTTGAGTTATATTAAATAACAATAAAGTAACGTGAAAAGGATCTATGAATTATTAGATATAGTTGGTATATAATTTAAAAGTTATATACAATTATATACATATATTATATATATATATATATACACACATATTTAGTGTTTATAAGAATTTTATTTTTCTTATTTATTTTATTGGCCGTGTCTTAATATTAAAAATAATAGACTTTTTATTGGTTTAGCGGCCTTTTATTGAATTTTGTTGTTTTATTCTACGACGTTTCGACTTTTATTATTATTCAGTCTTTTTCAAGTAACTAGAAACAAGAATTAATACACTGAAAACATGAGAACTGTGTTTGCTTTTGTGAGGCTGAATTAACAATTAAATTAACCATTAGAATTAAAATTGGATTAAAGACTGAATTACCAATTATATTAACAATTAAAGTTAAAATTTAAACTTAGATTAATAATGAGTAAGGAAAAATTAAATTTCATTGGTTGGAAAAATTAAAGTGGTTAAATCTGTATAAATGAATTGAAAATTTGAATTAAACTACAATTACAGAAAGAAAGAAAATTACAGAAATAAACTATGAATGAACAATGAATGATAATAAAACTCACCGGTTTCATATATATATATATATATATATATATATATATATATATATATATATATATATTATACATATATATATATACATATTATATATAATTATAATCATATATATATATATGTACAATCACATATACAATTGTATACAATTTTAAAAGTTTATTATTAATAGGTGACATGTCATTGTTAAGGAGGTAATTATTGTATTTTTTCATATGTATGTATATACCAACTATATCTAATAATTCATAGATCCTTTTCACGTTACTTTATTGTTATTTAATATGACTTAACACAGTCAGATGTCTTCTTTTTTCATATGTAGCGATCCTTCCCAGATTTGCCCTTCTTAGAATTTCAATAGGGTTTAGTTTTTATAATATACGACCGTACTTTCAGATTATTTGCATGTTTTTTAACCATGTTTAGACCCTTTTTCTTTAAGTAGGTAAGTGTTTGGCCCGACCTCCCTCGTAGTTTAGATTGGCATGTTAAATTTAGTGTATACGGGGACGCGGTGTATAGTAGTTGTGCGTAAGCGTTTCTCTTGCTTTACTGTGCCCCATGTGCGACTTTTAATTAGTAGTTTTTACCTACTGATGATGACAACTTAGTTGTCGAAATACGTATTTAGGATACGATTAATAATTGTGGTAAGGGGTTATATACCTTTTTTAAATTTTTATTTAACCACAGTCTCCATTGAAAGAATAAACAGTATTTATCATTATCTTGTAACAAACCAAAACAGCTGTTCTTACTATGCGCAGAACACATACATAAACGTTAGGTAATATTTAACATACGTAAAATCAACATATAAATGAGTTTTATAATAAATCAAGTGACTTGTGATAATTATACGCTTGGTTTTAGTGATAAATTATAGGAACGACCATTCAATAGCAAGGTAAGGTTATAAAATTGATCTTTCTAAGCTAAATATAAATTAAATTGTATAAATGTAAAGTTGGGTTATGTTCGTATTTTTGGATATAAAATATAAATTTTCATTAGGTATTTACTTGTCTTCTTGTGGTGTGGTACGTGATGTTCAACGGTACTCTGGGTCCGTATCGGATAGAGATGGATCAGGAATCTTTCGGTTTTTTTTTCTGATAAATCTTCGATATTACTGGTTTTTATATGATGATCGATGAAATAAACACTTTCTACAAATAACTATAGTATTTTCATGTGAGTCAGTATTGAATATACCATTTAAATTTAAATATTATTTTTCGGAGAAATTTTAAGCGTGCTTTCTATATTGCCGTCAATTCTTTCTTCCAAGGATTCTCTTTTCTCTGTTCGGATGTTTTTATTAATCTCGTCTTCTGTACGGATTATTTATATAAATAGGTTGTTTTTATATCCGAAATTACGTTATACAGTAGGAAAAATTACATTATTCATTATGAATATCTTAATTATGTTTTTAAATGATTATTAATGTCATATGGTTGTAGTACACAATGAGTGACTTTCGCGGTAAAATTAATTCAAATTCAAGCTAAATTCGGGTCGATAAAGTAGGTTTCCATATGTCATTAATTCTTATCAAACGAGTTAATTATCTTCGGTTTTACAAATAAATTAATGAATTTTGAAAGTAAAATGACTTACATAAAAATAATAAAAATTATTACATAGAAATTTTCTACTTAAAAACGCGGTATTAACTTATCTAATAATTTACATTACATGTGGATGGTCCGGTTTTTTTATTTGTTTAACAGCTTATTATATAATTTATTTCTATTTCTTCCAGTTCCTGACCTTGGGAAACACTACAATATATACACAGGGTCTCCTTAAAATAAAAAGACAATGTATGAATAATGGAAAGATTGAATTATGTATATAAAATATATACCTACCTAAAATTCCTCTCATAAGCGAGAAAAAATCACAAAAATATTTAAAATTTTTTTGTTACGCTACTGTGCGATGGACTACATAAACACATATATAAACTACATACTTATAAAAGACGATAAAGTTGAACGATAATAGAAAACAGAATAGTTTTGTTATTGCCAACAACCTGTCAGAAAAAATAAACAAAATATTAACACCATATTAACCATATAGCATAAAAGTAGCTCACAAAAATTCCAATAATCTCAACAACCTAAATTCAAAATTAAAAGACAAAATACCTACATTAAAGAAAACACTCGTTATTTATGAAATTCCATGCAATGACTGCGAAGGCGTATACATCAGCCAAACAACACAATATCTATAGGAACGTTTAAATAGACACACATTTTCAAACCATATTACAGCCCTTAAAAAACATATCAAACAAGCAAAACACACTTTCAATTTCGATTAAACCGCAATAATTACATCTAAAAAAAAACAACAAAGCAAGAAATTTACTAGAAAGCATCCACATACAAAAAAATACAAATTTAAGGAATGACCGAATAGATTTAAATAACTTGTCAGCAATATACCTTTCCATTATATAAAGTAGATTTATTATCTCATCTCATCTCTTACTTTTTCTAAAATTAGACTAAATTTTACAGTTTTTGAAAAAGATACTATAATATATATATATATATATATATATATATATATATATATATATATATATAGTATTGAAACGGCAAATTAAATATTGTTTTAATTACCCGGCCGCTACTCTCAAAAAATATTAATTTTATCTTGTATATAATATATATATACGTAAATCGTTAGTAGGAATCGCAGTTCAAGGGCGGAAATAAAAGTAAACTTTTTTTTATTATTTCAAGTTTTCGGTTAATTTTTAATCTTCATCAGGGCTACGTTATATAATCAAGAAAAACATCAATTATTTTTCGGTTTGTGAGGGTATATATACAGTGTAAACTCTATATAACGACACTGAAGGGACTGTGCATTTATGGCGTTATAGAGAGTTGTCGTTAAATTGAGAGAAGAAAAATCAGAATTATAAAAAGAAATAGTTTATTTCAGACTAATAAAAAACAATCTTATTTGAACGCTATTGCGTATAGTTTGTTATTTTTGTCTGACGTCTTTTGCTGCACCAGTAATCTTGTTGTATTTTTTTACTTATTTTATTCATATCTTGCGATATTTAGGCATCTTGATGATAAAGGAAGTACTTTTCCAATAATTTAGCTGCTTCCAAAGCTTCCTTAATGCTCGGCGAAGGCTCAGGCTCATGCGTTTCATCTTCTTCATCTCCTTGTTCTTGAACCTCAGTTTCTCTCACTGAATCCAAAATTTCTTTGTCTGTGAGTGAAGCCGTTGTAAGCAGGCAGTCGTCTACTTCGATGTAGGTTTGAATATTATCAGAATAATTGAAACATACATGAGTAGGTAAACCCCACCAGTTTTGTATAATACAAAGGTATTTTTAATAATATAAAATATTACTAAAAATCTGGTGTGAAGAACACAAATGCAGGTTCACTATTAGTATTTTCTGTGAACATGTCCGAATATATCCTATCCCCAGAGAGGTAGATACGTATTTCGCTTTTCTACAAGCTCATCGGTACGCCCCTGCTGGAGAAAGGATATTTCCAGACACATTTACAGAAAAAAACCACCTCGCCCTATCACCGTAATTATCCAGACTGAGCGCAGAAGTAAATTCGGTGCTACCTGTTGTCAGACAGCCGAAGTACCTCGCATACCGTCCACATAATTCATAACACATAACACATAACAGGTAGCACCGAATTTACTTCTGCGCTCAGTCTGGATAATTACGGTGATAGGGCGAGGTGGTTTTTTTCTGTAAATGTGTCTGGAAATATCCTTTCTCCAGCAGGGGCGTACCGATGAGCTTGTAGAAAAGCGAAATACGTATCTACGTCTCTGGGGATAGGATATATTCGGACATGTTCACAGAAAATATTAATAGTGAACCTGCATTTGTGTTCTTCACACCAGATTTTTAGTAATATTTTATATTATTAAAAATACCTTTGTATTATACAAAACTGGTGGGGTTTACCTACTCATGTATGTTTCAATTATTCTGATACATTACACATGCGGTTAAGCCGTAGTATGAGTGAAGGCACAAACAAAATGCAGTTTTCTAGAGAGTTGGCTGTGCTAACCTTTGGAATGGCGTCGTTACTTCACATTAATTATGTGGACGGTATGCGAGGTACTTCGGCTGTCTGACAACAGGTAGCACCGAATTTACTTCTGCGCTCAGTCTGGATAATTACGGTGATAGGGCGAGGTGTTTTTTTTCTGTAAATGTGTCTGGAAATATCCTTTCTCCAGCAGGGGCGTACCGATTAGCTTGTAGAAAAGCGAAATACGTATCTACGTCTCTGGGGATAGGATATATTCGGACATGTTCACAGAAAATATTAATAGTGAACCTGCATTTGTGTTCTTCACACCAGATTTTTAGTAATATTTTATATTATTAAAAATACCTTTGTATTGAAGATTATCCGTAAAATTTCCTGCCATGTTGAACTGTTGAATCCACTCAGTTAATGGAAGGTCATCGTCGCTATCAAACTCAGGTTCTGTTTCCACCTCATCACTCTTAGAATTGGTACAAAGTACAGCATGTCGAAAAGAGTGCTGTATAGTTGTGGATGTCACATTTTCCCAGGCTTTAGATAAAAAATTGACTATTAGCAGCATATTAACAGAAGTTTCACCCTCAGATTCGACTAGCTCCATCAATAATTTCCTTCTGTAGTGACCCTTGAGGCTTTTAATCACACTCTGGTCCATTGGCTGTAAGACACTAGTCGTATTTGGAGGAAGAAATGCCAACTCTATGTTTTGAAGGTTTGATATAAACGGGTGGGCAGGGCAGTTGTCAACAAGAAGTAAAATTTTTCGTCCCTTTAATTCTGCATGCCACTTTCGCACTTCTTCCTCAAAAAGTTGACTGGTCATCCAAGCTGATTTATTAGCTTTATACGTCACTGGCAATTTTTTAATGTTCTTAAAACTGCGCGGATTTTTCGATTTGCCTATTACCATAAGCTTTTTTTTTCTGTACCATCCATATTAGCAGCCACAAGCACCGTAATACGTTCCTTGGAGAGCTTTCCTCCCACACACTTTTCCCCTTTAAATTTCAGAGTTTTATCTGGAGTCAACTTATAGAAAATTCCTGCTTCATCGGCATTGAAAATGTCACTTGGGGCGTATTCTTCTGTCAATTTTGACCACACTGTATTAATCCAACCATGAGTAACATTTGTATCAACACTTCGTGCTTCTCCACTTATTTTACCATAGTTGATATTATGACGTTGCTTGAATTTTCCGAACCGTCCTTCTGATGCTTTGAAAGAAGTTAAACCAAGTTCTTCAGCAAAATTCTCCGCCTTAGCTTTCACGATCGGCCCCGAGATAGGCATATTATTCTGGCGCTGTCGGTGAAACCATGATAGTATAGCTTGATCCAAATCTTCGTATTTAGATTTCTTTAATTTTTTGGAAGATTTCCCCTCGTTTTTTGCTTGGAGAATTTTTTCTTAATTTTTCCATATTGTGGACACGGTAGAGCGACTAAATCCAAAGCGTCTGCCAACATCACTGATCTTCTCTCCCGTTTCTATTGCGCGTATCAGTAAAACTTTTTCGTCAATACACAGTGATTTTCTTTTACTAGCCATGTTTACAATTTGAAAGTTTGTGAGCAACTAAGAATATAATTTAGTGTACTTTTTCATATATGAATGTGTATCAATACGACTATTATAATTGGCCTCAAGTACTGTCGCATTTCCGACGGCTGGATCCGAATTGAAATATAAACATTTGATAAAATTTGCTTGAACTGAAGTTCTTTGTTCGATCAATAAAAAAACCACTTGCCCGAGAATTACGAGTTTATATTAGTAACGTGCTTATTTAGTGGTTATCGCAACTTTAAAGGTACTTTTTATTATTAATTGTTGTCGTTATTGAGAGTGGGTGTAATGCTATATAGAGTGTATCATTGTATGGAAGGCAAGCTAAACCAATCAAAGCCAATTTCGACGCTTTAGGGAGTTTGTCGTTAAATCGAGTAACGTTACATGGAGTTTACACTGTATGTATATCAATTAATAAATTCTTGGGGTTTTTCGGCTTTTTTATATGAAATATTTATAAATGTTATCAAATTAGTATGTAATTGTGAATGTAAACATTGCTGTTTACAAATTACAACGCAAGTCATACGACATTTGGTTGAAAAATTTTGTCTACGGTGGGACTTGAACCCAAGTCTATGGTTTGCCGGACCGTCGCTTTAACCAATTAAGGCACGATAGACCTTGGTTCAAGTTAATTAGAAACACATTATAAGGTGACAATGTTAATGATTCAGATGTCAGTTATTGAAAGTAGATGTCATACTAATTTGATAATATTTATAAATATTTCATATAAAGAAGCCGAAAATCTCCAAGAATTTATCAATTGATATATTAAATGAACGGCTAAGAAATTATCTAACTATACATATAGCTATGGAGTAATAATTAGCAATTTCAAACCTTCAAAACTGACATCTGCATTCAAAACTGACATCTGCTTTCAACAACTGACATCTGCTTTCTTTAAGAAGAGAAATGATGATACAGGACCATTTAATTCAACGTGCTCAAATAATAAATATTCCTAGAGAAGTTATTTGGGGAATCGGCAATGATCCTCAAGAGGTTCCGAATTTGCCCCGAGAACGACTCCCAAAAAGAGCTAGGTGTGCTTTATGTCCGTGTAATGACAGTAAACATTCTCTTATATGTAACAAATGTAATAAACATATTTGTAATAGACATTCTAATGCTTCAAATCTATGTACTAATTGCATGTCATGAATTGTAGGTGTTTCGGATTTAACTGTCAGAATTTTTCTAGAGTTCCTTTTGGTGTTGAGTCGAAGGTAGTTTGTGAATTTATGTTCCGTAAACATAAATAATAATTTATAACAAATTTTTGTACTATTTTCCAAACAAAAAAACACAAATAAAATATTTTCGCTGTTTTTTTCTTTCGCCCTATTTAAATTTTCTGAAAATATTATAATAAAAGTTTTACACATATAATTATCAAGAATAGATGCCCTATCTAATAAATTTAAAAGTAAATTTATTTTTACCAATTTTTTCACGTCAAAATGGCGCAGGTCAAAATTGACTCTACTATACCGTTTAGGTTATTATTTATCACTATACCAGTTAAGGATTAAATGTATCCTCAACAATGGGTATACTGAATAGACTCTCAAGAAATGGTTTCTCAGATGTTTATGACAAGTGCGCAAAACGATGTGTAAAGTGTATTGAGTACTTTAAAGGATAGTTGTTGAAGTTTTCAAAATAAATGCTTCATATTAGCGCTACCACCAGTCTCGTTATTTTCTGATATTTCCTCGTATATATATATATATATATATATATATATATGTGTGTGTATATGTATATATATATATATATTATATACGAGGACATCAGATGGAATGTATTTACTATCATCGATGTCCTCATTTCATTAAGTATCTTGATGAGCGAATTACTCGAAAGTTGATACCAAGTTAATATAGATGTATAGTAAATAAGGATAAACAGGTTTCGCAAATTTTCCCATAAACGCAAAACTACAGTGCGCTATCAGCAGTTGTCCTAAGTAGACGGTTATTGTGTCCTAAGTGATTAATTCAATGTGAGTATTATCAAAAAAATTCATTGTACTTTTATGACGTGTCTTGTAAATTTTACTTCTTCTAATGCACTATGTATAAACACATAGCTGCAATTCACAATACAAAAAAATTAAATATATTATTAACAAATTAGAAGAGAAGTTAAGTTCATAGTACACCAGACCGGTCAATTAACTGTTTTAATTATTCTTGTACCACAACTATTTATATTATTTAGTAATATTTTTTTAAAACAAATATATCGTTTCATACTTACTTGCTTACACAAATATATATTTAAAGAAAAAGTAGGTACTATGTGTAATTCAAATTATCCGATTACAAGTTTTAATTGACAAAAAATCGTGCGTCTCACTAAAATTAAATCGTTTTTCATTAATATTATTTCAATGTAATTATTTTTTTAATAACAAGTTTTATCGCGGGTTTATATTTAGTCTTTTTGATTCCCAGACTTATTTTTAATCAACCTTCGAAAGAGGTTTACACTTACAGATAGATGTAGACGTTATTACTAGAGCTGAGGATTTTTGCGGTACGGCAGGACCGTATGTAGTGCATCCCCACATTTAACTATTTATCTAAATATTCTCTGAAATGATTTGCCGGATCTCATAAATTAATAGAGTGATATTTTAGTATGCACTGGATATTGTTATTATACAAAATCATAATAGCCATTTGTATTTATGGATCATAAATAATAATACGCATGTATTTGTATTTGGTTGTGAATTCAATTTAAACTTAAAACGAATCGTAATATTTTAACGACAAGCCGTCCTTACAATACATGCATTCGAGACAAAGTGTGCAACTCTACGAATAACTTCCATAATTGATCGAAAATGGACATTTTGGAGCTGAAGTAAAGCCCCTATTCTTAGAAAATTTTATTACTGTCGTTAAGAACTATTATTATAAACAACAAAGGCCTTTTATTAGTGTTGAAGTTTTAGTTTCATTGAATTTCCATGTTGTAAGTAGTCAATTGTAAAGTGTTCATTCACAATATTCTAAAACAAGGTGTAAATTTAACTAAAATCCAGAAAACACATTCTGATAATATATTACTAGATTAGAAGCTGTGTTTATTACTATTTATTATATTATTTTTATAACCAAATGCAATAAAAGCTACGAAAACAAAAGAAACCTCGATTTATTAAAATCTTGTCACATAGCTGTCAAAGCCTGGCAGCACATATTTTGCATATATTTTATATATACTACCTACTTGAACTAGGTGAATGAAGTTAGAAGTTATAACTTATAACTTCATTCACCTAGTTCAAGTAGGTAGTATATATAAAATATATGCAAAATATGTGCTGCCAGGCTTTGAAAGGCTGTGTGACAAGATTTTAATAAATCGAGGTTTCTTTTGTTTTCGTAGCTTTTATTGCATTTGGTTATAAAAATAATATAATAAATAGTAATAAACACAGCTTCTAATCTAGTAATATATTATCAGAATGTGTTTTTCTGGATTTTAGTTAAATTTACACCTTGTTTTAGAATATTGTGAATGAACACTTTACAATTGACTACTTACAACATGGAAATTCAATGAAACTAAAACTTCAACACTAATAAAAGGTCTTTGTTGTTTATAATAATAGTTCTTAACGACAGTAATAAAATTTTCTAAGAATAGGGGCTTTACTTCAGCTCCAAAATGTCCATTTTCGATCAATTATGGAAGTTATTCGTAGAGTTGCACACTTTGTCTCGAATGCATGTATTGTAAGGACGGCTTGTCGTTAAAATATTACGATTCGTTTTAAGATTAAATTGAATTCACAACCAAATACAAATACATGCGTATTATTATTTATGATCCATAAATACAAATGGCTATTATGATTTTGTATAATAACAATATCCAGTGCATACTAAAATATCATTCTATTAATTTATGAGATCCGGCAAATCATTTCAGAGAATATTTAGATAAATAGTTAAATGTGGAGATGCACTACATACGGTCCTGCCGTACCGCAAAGATCCTCAGCTCTAGTTATTACAGCCAAAAGTATGCACAACTTGAAAAACCTTTCTAGATTATTTTCTAATAATGAGTAAAATTTCTTTGAATATATGTAAGTAGTTTTAATATTTTTTGACTGAAATTTACTATTTACAATTTGTATTTTTTCATTTTGAAATTTGCTTACGAAATTCCCAAATTGTTAAATGTTTGCTTTTATACAGATTTAACATACAATTGACGAATCTTTGATGTGAAGCACGAATATATTGCAATTAATAATATTGATATAGTCCAAGATTCTGTATTTTTAATGAAACTTTTCGTCTAATTTTCCTCTAATAAATATGGAACCATTTTGATTTATTTTTGTATAAATATTTTGTACATGTGTTTCTCAAAAAAGGTATAAAACCTCTTACCACAACTAATAATCGTATCCTAAATATGTATTTCGACAGCTAAGTTGTCATCATCAGTAGGTAAGCTACTAATCAAAGTGTTGAACATAGGGCACAATAAAGCTAATACATAGAATCACGCACAATTTTACACGGCGTCCACGTATACTCTGAATTTAAAACAAATACACAAAGTAAAATTACGTCAACTTACCGCTCTTAAGAAAAGAGCAACAACAAGTGTTTCTATAGAAACATTTTATGCCATTTCTTCAAGCAATTTGCATGCTTTTGGAGTAATATGTTAATAGCTGTCCCTTTTTCAATTAGCAGTTTATAACTGTCTACACTTAGACAGTTATAACTAGAGAACGGACATTCTTACCACATGACTCGGCGTAATTCAATGAAGTATTTGTTAGTCTTACTCGGCCATCTGGTCCGTTGCGATTACAATGGACAACAAAGCTATTGTATTCGCAGAATATATTCCATTAAACGCAATCCGCAACTGGAAATGTTTATAAACTTCGCTGAGTACATCCCGACGTAATACAATGAAGTATTTGTGTTTAACTTTCTCGGCCACCTGATTTTCGCAGCGTTAACAATGGACAACGGCTATTGTATTCGCTGAACTTAGTCATGTGGTAAGAATGTCCGTTCTCTAGTTATAACTTCTGACTGAAGCAATGTCAGCGACTTGTCAACAATGGAGGAGAAAGTTATTGTGTACATACAAGGTGAGCCAATAAGAATGAGGACAAGTTGAATATCCCGCCAGTTTATAATTTTTTTAAATTGGCCAACCTGCCGTAAACTCAGAAGCGTCTCAATGAACATTTTTAAGGGGGTGCTAAAGGTACAATATTAAGAAAATATTGAATCTGCTAAAATTGTATAACACAACTGGAAAAATTCTATTATCTAGCATTCTTTTTATTGATAAAAACATAAATAAATAACACTTAGTACAATAAAAATACATTAAACATGAAAAATAGGGAAGTAGTATAAACCCCAATAAGTTTCTTTTATTCTAACATAAACCGCATAATATTATGTGAAAACAATATTATAATAAATGTTCAAAATGACCACCATCACTTGCTAAACACAAATTTACACGTCTTTTTATATTTTCAAATAACACTGTCAAAGTATTCGCATTGATATTTCTTATTTCTCTAACAATAGCATCTTGCGATTTTTCCAAATTAGGTAGGCGATTTTCAAAAATTTTATTTTTTAAATATCCGAACAAAAAATCTAATGGTGTGAAGTCGGCGATCGTGGTGGCCAGATTCCTCTACTGATTAGTCTTTCATCGTAAAATTGTTGCAAAAACTCCATAGTCGAATTAATATGTGGTTGGGCGATATTTTTCTGAAAATACCCATTCCTAAAGTTCGTCATCATGTAATTCCTCTATAAATGGCTGTAATATATTTGTTCGGTACCGTTCAGAATTTATTGTGTCATTGAAAAAACATGGTCCAATTATTCTGGGCCGTGGCAATGCAACCCATAATACGCCTATCTTCAATGGATGCAGACTATGTTCGACATAGGTGTGTGGATTATCTGCTGCCCATGTTCGATAATTTAGGTGATTGTTAAACGATTCACAATATTGAATACTCAGTCCATGATCAATGGGTAATGACTGCTGCACAACTGTCACTTTGTAGGGGTGCATATATAGATTCTTTATCAAAGCTCTACGACAAGTAAAATGAGCCACATCTATAGAACAAATTTGGAATACAGTAAAATATAATTAAAGATGTTAGTGATATTGAAAGACACATCTTCAACTTTACTAAAATTAACTTTAATCTAGTAATATTAAATATAAGTTTAGTGAAGGTTACCTGATTGAGCACTTAATTTTCTCAATGATTTAGTTGGACTTTGTTTTATTCTCTGTCGTATATCATTTACAGTTTCTTCGACAAGAACTTTTGGTCGACCGGTTGATTTCTTTTTGCAAACAGTTATTATTTTCAAAGTGCAAGACAATTCGATCCTTGTGCTGGACAAACATTTTATATGGAATATGTAAATCAAGAAATGCTTCTTGAAACTGTAGAATACATGATTGTATCGAGTATGACCATGTTCCATCCTTGTTATAGTATACTTCTATTAATCTGTCCCAACTTTCTATCACGTCTGTTTCAGAGTGTGTTCAATTAAAAAATTCATCTAATTGTCTTTGATATACATGAACATTTAGAAGTATGCCTTAAATGAAATTTAACAACTTAACATGCAAAATAATTTATAATTTTATATTCTTATAGAAACGGTACTATATGTTGAAAAAGTTGTCCTCCTTGATAACACATCTTAAAATTCTCTATTCAAAAGTTTTTTTTATGACAATTATGACATCATGAGACATTATATAATTATGGTTAATTTCTGTTCATTTTTCTGTTGAAAAAAAATATATTTATTTTAAGGTAGAACAAGAAACTAAGATGGACAGGATATATCTTGAAATGAAATTGATAATTAAGACTGCGATTAGAAGATAGCTAAATGTTATTTGAATTTATGCTTATAAAAACAGAAAACAAGTTATTTATTTCTTGATTACCTTCAATATCGTAATTTTTTTGGAAATAATGAATATTTTTGATTTAAAACAAGTTTTTATCTGAATAAATTACAATTTTTTATTAACTAGGTTTTGTTTTAATAAAATGTCAAAGTAAATGAAATGAATTTTTCTGTTAAAAACACGATATGAAACTGAAGCTTAATAAGTTTTCTAATCCAGTGTACGCCTTGACGCACGCATTAATATCTATATAAATTATGAAACAATGATTAAATATAAGCAGAATAATCCATGTTAAAAAACGAGAAATATTGATGTATATATCGTACAAGTATTTTAATATCTACTAGTTCGTAATGGCGTCTTTCTATTAAACAAATACATATTAAGATTTAACATGACGTCAATGAGTATGACTCATGAACCTTATGGCCTGGGTCATTGTCAGTCTATTTATCAGAGAAAAAATATTTTGATTGTAATATAAAACAATCTTAATTTGGTTTAAATTTAAATTTTTTATATACATTATGCATACTTACGTACGTTACGTACGTTATTAAATTCATGTGTCTGTTCAGTTTGATATTATGTGGGTTTCTCCCATTTGTTATTATCATGTTCTTTTTTATGTTCATTTTCATATTTATTTTGTTTATTTCACTTATAATTAATTTTAGTTCAAATGTGTTTAATAATAAAATATATTTTTAAACAGAAAACATCAATCCAGGTTAATATCAATTGAGACCCCACGTGGAGCACATTTTATTAATAGTTTCTTTCTTCATAACATAACGACTGTGGATATGCTTCTACGTATAGAATAAATAATCAAATTATTTGGACAAAATATATTGTTTATTCATTAAATCCTGGTATTATGCAAATAATTCAAAACGTTCAAGCATTTTGTTAAATATTTGAATTATTATCGTGTCCAAATTATCCAAAGCTATTTTATGGCCTTGTTTCCTATTTATTAGATAAATTTATTTAGTTTATCTGATAATAAACACATATGCAAATCCTTTTATAGAGTATATTAATATCCTATACTACTTTATAACAAATTGTCTAAATGTATTTGTGTATATGATAACTGCAAGGTATGTATATACGTATATGATAATTGCAAATTAATTTTCAAACTCGTTCACCTTCAACAACAGAGTAGTTTCACAAAAATATTAACTTTATACATATTGGAATTATTTGGCAGTCGTTTTGATTTGCATAATTTTTGCGATTTCATCATCGATTTCGAATAAAAACAGGTAAGGTAATCAGTCAGGTTTATTTAATTGGATTGCTAGTAAAATAAATGCTTATGAAGCTAAATTAACTTACCAATATGCAGTGTATACAGTGACAAATGTTAGTGTAAGGTATTGGGTGTATTATTTAACATGAAATTTTCTCAAATATCTCGAAAAATAAACAGTTCACGAAAAAAGTCTAGATTTAAAATTTAATAATTAAATAGAGGAAATATGTTAGTGCTAGAATTACCCCTTTATCTCCTTCCATGTAGGTGGGGCGTGGGTAACTTTGAAATCTTAACCCTGGATAGGATACATGAAGTATATGCGCATTAATGGATACATAGGGTATTGAAAAACCTCACCCAGAAAGAAGACTATTATTTTTAAATAAATGTATATTGAAATACTTTGAACATAATTATAAAATACATCTGGCTAATTGTGGCATAAATTGCAGACATCTAGACGATGGTCAGGGCATACCGCTTTGTAACACATGATGTTTTTGATTTTCTGTCGCTTGACCTAGGGCACAGATAGCATCTAGCGCTTTTGGCCAATTTAGGAGGTGGTTGTAAATTATTAGGCTGCTCAATAGACAATATATTTTGTTTGAAGCCTGCTTTCCATGTGTTATCACATGCTAACTGGAATCCAAGTTCACACAGAAATTTTCTGCGAATAACTTTATCTTGTCTTTTAGCAAGCCTGAAAAGTATCATGGAATTAATACCACGTTGATTCAACATTCCGAAAAAATACCACAAAGGCCATCTTCGAGTTTTACGCGCTACGGTGTAAGAATATGCCATTTGATCAAAAGTATCTGCTCCACACTTCGTGGAGTTGTATCAGTTAATTATTTCTGGCTTCTTTGTTTCCATATTTACGGTTTTTGTATAATGCATAGTTGAAATAAGAATAACAGATTTTGACTTTTTAGATGTAAAGGATATTAAAGTTTTTTTGCCATGAAAAGCAAACTGTGAAGATAAAACATCTTTCCAAAACATTTTCCATAACCTTTCGCAAAACTTAAGGTGTTATGTTGTTGATTTCGCCGCGTATATTATTTTTTAATTGCTGTATGGTTCGAGGCTTATTAATATAGACTTTTCCTTTCAAATAACCCCAAAGGAAACAGTCTGAAGCGGTTAAATCCGGTGAACGCGGAGGCCAATTAAAATCGCTTGTACGGGAAATAATTCGTTCACCAAAGATGTCGCGTAAAAGAGCCATTGTGTCCCTCGCAGTGTGCGCTGTGGCTCCATCCTGTTGGAACCATACTTGCGGATGGTTTTCCACGGCTGGCCTTAAAAAATTTTCCAACATTGTCCGATATCTAACACCAGTGATGGAAACGGCGACACCGTGTTCATTTTCAAAAAAATATGGGCCAATTATCCTTTCCGACGAAACACCGCACCAAACGGTACACTTAAGTGGGTGTAATTCTCGCTGTTGAACTACTCTTGGATTTTCCGTAGCCCATATCCTGCAGTTTTGCCTATTAACGAACCCATTTAATTGGAAATGGGCTTCGTCGCTCATAATTAAATTATGAATAAAATCATGATTTTCTTCTGCTTTTTGACGAAAATAAATTGCATAATCAAGTCGTTGCTGGTAATCTGTCGGTTTCAATTGTTGGACAAGCTGAATTTTATATGGAAACATTCTTATTGTATGCAAAATTCTCTGCAGCGACCATCTTGAGAGGCCAAGTTGTGTCGAACGTCTCCTGGTTGATGTTTCTTCATCTTCCCGAATACTCTCCTGTACCCGTTCAATATTGTCATCCGTGTGCACCGTTCGTCGTGTGCCGGCACCAGAAAGGTTTCTTACTGCCGTGTTTGCAACCAGACGGTTTATTGTTGACTCTGAGGGTCCAACCCGCACATTAAAATAACGACAATGTGCACGCTGAGTCAAAACAATGGATCGTTGATTTGAGAAATAAAGTTCAACGATTTCGGCACGTTGTTCAATTGTGTACTGTTCCATTTTAAATTCTCCAAGTCTTCTTTACAAAATACTGAAAACAAAAAAAAAAATTATAATAAAAAAAGTTATAAGGAATTAAAACCCCCTTCGGTCATTTTGGGCCACCCTGTATTATTTTCTTTCACATAATTTAAAATTAATATTTTATTTCATTTATACGTGGAAAATATAAGCTTTGTTGTACATCTTCATAAAAGTAAAACACCATGAAATAAATATTTTTCTGTAAATATTCGTGGCGAATTTTATACGTATTTCTAAGATGCGTTCTACAACCCTCTGAAGCAAGAGACTTACTGACTAGCTATAATCTGACTGAACCTTATCGTACCCCACTTAATCTACTTGCATACATTCATTGGCAACCTCGCTATATGTCTTTCTTTACTTTTCTCTGTCGCACACTTTTCCTCTTCTACTTTCGTACCAGAAATTAAAATTGGTCGATTACGGTATATAAGTGCGGTGTGTATGAAGTGGTGAACTAATTATACGTGACGACGTTCTTGGTCAAATTTGCTGTATCATGCTTCCTGCATGTCCAGAAAGAATTTGCAAGAAACATACATTTGGCAACATCTATACGTTATAAAGCAATAATTATGAATTTCATGATTTAAAAGTTAAAGGAAATAACACTAAAATAATTGTTTTAACATGACAAACACTACAGTCAGATTCTAAATCTGAATTTGAAGTAGATGTTTCATTAGGATTTATAATAATTGGCTGAATATCCACGTCGGCCAAGTGTCTCTCTCGGTCATACCATTTACTAATCAAATAATTTGTATGTCAAATACAACTTTCCCAGGTATTTGCAGTGCAATGCTCTAATACTTCGTTCCACATGTTCAATACTTTGTCATCTCCATAGATATCCCTACCAATACTTTTATGACACTAGCCCTTTGCTTCGACCCAAATTAGTTCAATGGCATTAAATTCACAGTGGTATGGAGGTAAGCTTGATACTTCATGTCCATTATCTTTTAAAATTTCATCAATTAAATATCGTTTCTCATGTTTGTTTCTTCTAACTAAATCCAACAATTCATATTTTGTGAATTCACCTGAGAAACTTATATTATTGCTGGATAACCAGTCTATTATTTCCTATTTTCTCGATGCAATATTAAAAATCTTATTTAATACTACACTATGATATGGTGCATTGTCCTATATTACAAGCGAATTGTTTGGTAAATATGGCATAAATTGTGTTCTAATCCATTTCTCAAACTTGTGACTGTTCATTTCAGCATGATAATCCTTCGCCTTGATTTTCGATGCAAATATTAAACTTGCACCTTCAATAAAACCTGATTCACCTCCAGCACGTAAAATAATAAACATTTTAGTTTAAATTCATTTAACACTTAAGCTGTAAACTTAAGAGAAGACTTAATGAGTTATTACATCTGCTGCTAGTTTAAATACAACAACATTGACCTAGATATAGATGGGCATGTTAACAAACGCCTCGGGCGATCAAAATAATAATTAAGAATGATTCATTCATTAAATAGGTCACTATTAACTTTAAAGTCCATTAATTACAGTAAGGAATTTGGTATTTATAATTTTCAATTTCTTGTTGGGTAACCTACTCTTCTTATACCGCCTAATTCTGAGTAAACGCAACGATCCGAATGTATGAATATTTCTCCCGCTTCGAATACAATTCCCCTGAATGCTGTAGGCGCGTCAACATCGATGTCATACATATAGCAAGCGCCAATTAAGTTGGCGCGAGGAGGGGGTTTAGCAACAGACTGTTTTGTGATTGGCTTAACGCGTTCAGGGGATTTTTATTCGGAGCGGGAGAAATATTCGTACATTCAGGCCGTTGCGTTTGCTCAGAATCAGGCGGTATATGTATATATACATACATCAATTTCATTACATATCACATGCCTTTTTGAATGGAAGATAGTTAAACATGAAAAATAGGTGTATACCCTACTCCACAATGTTGTATAAAAGCTGTTAATTTTTATAAACTTGCCTATTTAATCAGAAAAATGCATGTATCCATAACATTAATATATACCGTGATGATATTTTGACTCGTTATATTTAAAAAATCGTTAACATATAACGGATGTTTATAAACACCCGACAGTTTGAGTTTACTTTATATTCCAGAAACAAAAATACAGCCGAAACAATGGATTCCTCCCGGGAAACGTGGCCCCCAAGAAACCAAAAACCTTTTCTTTGGCCGATAAGGTCACAGCTTTTTAGGTATTCCAAAGGTGTTGTCTTTATTGATTATTTAAAAAAGGGAAAAACGATAACTTGCCAATATTATGCTGACTTGCTGACACGTCGTCATACAGAGCTGAAGAAGAAACGACCTCATTTGTTGAAGAAAAGTGTGTTGTTCCATCACGATAATGCCCCTTCTCATTCATTTGCTGTTGCTACAACAAAATTTGTCGAATGCTTTACGAACTGCTGTCTCAACCGCCATTTTCGCCAGATCTGGTTACCAGTGAATCCTTTTTATTTCCAAATTTAAAAAATGGCTCGATAGAAAGAGATTTTGTACAAATAAAGAGATTTTAAAATAGAAAAAGATCGAAAAGCACACACCATTTATAAAATACGATGTCGCGATTGCGATAGTTAAATAGTTACTACATAGGTCAGACTAAACAATATCTATACAAAAGGCTACAAGCTCACTAATATTCCAAAACCGACAAAACTGCCTTATTTACATACAAACTGCAGCACGATCGCCATTTCAATTTTGATAGTACCCAGATAATCGGGAGGAAATAACACACAATGAGTAGAGAAATTGAGGAAATGATTAGTATTAAACAAGAAAAAATTAAGTTAACAACAGGAATGACGTAAAAAATCTAAGCAGTATATATTATAATTTAATAATGCAAAGTAGCGATCTGCAATTTACCTTCATATGTACATATATAAAGATCTCAACTTAAATGTATAAAAATGTAATAATGTAACTTTAAGTAATTGTAGGGAAGCTATGACAATATGACAGTATAAAATATATGACAGTACAAAATGTAATATGCTGTCGTTTTCTGTACGTTTTTTCAAAAACTCTTTGAAAAAGGCCATAGCTGCCAAAACATGTGAGAGTAAAATTACCTTAAATAAATTAATATTTAAAAATAACTGACCTTAAATCGCCTAAGAAAAGAAATCTCTTATAATATACAGGGTGTGTATAAATTGCCATACTAATTACACGTGGCGATGTTCTTCATTAAATTACATATATGGATAATTTAAAGTCATATTCTCTGAAGCCAGTGATATTCCTAAATGAAACATGGATATAACCAAAAGGTAATAGAGGACATCTTGGCAAGATGCATTTACAAGAAGTGTTCGAAAACCAGACGGTTATGAGGGTAAAATAATTTTACCTTCATAATCTGTCTTAACTGTCTTAAAATACTCGTTAATTAAATTTCTAAATTTTTTCAAGAAAAATTTACATTTCACATACCACCACTGATTATATGATTGGTGGAAATTGCAATGAGACATTTCGAAACTCATTATTTGTATTTGCACGTATATCGCAAGAACATCAAATGGCTGTACACAAATCTTTCAAATTTTGTTGACGACACGATAACTGAACAATAAAATAAATCGAATCTTAACAATGTAGTGTTAATTGTGTATAATAGGAACTTATATTTGAATATAATTCAAATGTATTGTTGCGCTAGTAAAAAAGAAATATAATTAAGTCACAAGTAATATAAAAAAAATAAAATAAGTGTGAATGCAAGGAATTTGTGACGGAGTAATAAATTACTTTACAAAGACGCTTAATAGAATTTCTTAATAATCAAATAATTATGATTTATTATTGATTATGATTATGATGATGATTATGATTCAAATAATTCATTCACATTATTTCGCGAAAAAATGCAATTAATTTGCAATCAAATAGTTATATTTATAAATAGATGGCGAATGGTGTAACGAAGTATTTAAAATTATTCAAGATTATTAAAATTAATATACAAATAACTAGGCGTGTAGTAGCTTTTACAATTCACTACATGAACTACATGGATATATGCATTATTATTATATAGATATAACACTTACATGACCAAATTTTTAGGCATAAGAATACCGTGAAATGGCTAACATGGCTAACAATTAGGAGCTGTAATACTACATTTATGTTTGTTAGAAAGAGATAAAGTACAGTTTGCGGTTCGCACTTTGGGCAGTACGAACTGTAAATAAATAGTTTATCAACTGTATATGAGTGGATAACTTAGTAATGGGTAGGCTGTGAATCACGCTTATTGCGTGAACTTATTAGGCGCACCTTCCCAGAGCTTTCAATAGACCAACATTAAGGACCGATGAAAATTATGCTTGATTAAGTGCTGTTGAAGTCGAGGGATAAACCAGACTGACATTCCTGGAGGAGAATGTTGACTTATGTATATGGTATAGCCACAGACTACGAACCTTTGTGGTCAGGACTGCTCGAGTTTTTTCGTCCGAGTGGGGGTCGCAGTAATGGTAGCGTGGTGGCTATGGTGGCGCTATCGGAGAGAGTGGTGTGGCAAGTTTGTCCACTATGGTTTGTTACAATTCTCCTCCTTCAGAACGGATGGGCGCCTCGAAGGAAGTTTTGATAGATTTGGGTCACTAAGTTATTCAGTTGACAAGCGATCAGGTCCCTGGAAAGTTTAGGAGATGAATCCAATGGGGTAATTTTTAAAGGTTTCTTGTTAAAGAGTATCTATGATGGCATTCGACCAGCGGGCTAAGTGACAGTTGGGGAATTTGAGAGACATTAAAGACTTCAAGAACTGGTGGGTCGGTAATGACGATAGCAGGAGCTTCCTTTATGTAGTCTCGGAGCTTCCAGGCAGCCTAGACTATTGCTGATGCCTCAAGCTCCGTTGTCTAGTACTTTCTTACGGTTGTCGTATTCAACAGGCCTCCTATTGTTTCCCTCCCTGTGGAGAAATACGGCGCTGGAAGCATAGGTACTAGCGTCACGTAGCATGAAAAAATTGATTGTGCGACGTCGACAAACTACGGTTTAAACTTCCTATAGGAGTGTTTGGAATGGTCATTGGAACATTTGTACTGCCATTTTGGGAGGGTTGACTTCTGGGCTTTTCTTGATTGGGATTTTTGGTCGTCTGTCGTACCCGCTATGTTACAGCGAGTCGCCTTTGCGATTTGATTTTTCCTTGTGGAGTGTTAGTTGGGTTACAATTGTATTTTATGATTTCCATTTCAGTTTTCTTAATTCCAATTGAATTTTCTGTCTTCAATAGTCGTGATGTGGGCGACGAGCTGGGCGTGAATTGTAGTAGTTTTTTTTAATCATTATCTTTCATAATATTAACAACATAAACTACTTCACTATATCGGTATATGTATAGATATAAACACTTAGATGAGTAAAATTCCCTCTCATAAACGAGAAAAAAATTGACAAAAATATAAAAAAAAAATTGTGATGCCGCTGTGCGATAGACAACATTATGAAGGATGATACCTTAAAGTTGAACGCCAATAATAAAAAATAGATTTATTATTGTCCATCTTGCTTTAAGTTTCGTTCAGTTGTCCATCGTTAGATACATTCGATATAATTTTTCGATTAAAGATAGATTATTACCAAATAGAACCTTAAATGCCCATAGAGCACACATTTTACATGTTTTTCTAATATATCATCTTCAAAAATTAACAATGAAGTATAAATTTTTAACAGTTGACTTTCGTACCAGGTTATCGAACCTTTACCATAACAAAACTTAGACACAATGTTATTTTCTAGCGTTTTTATAAACATAAACATTGCCGCCTTTAAATTTAAGAGCGACATTTTATTTTTTACTTCTCCTAACAAAAAAAAACATTGAAATGATGTTAGTTCTAAAATTAGACAAATTATTTTTAGTATGATTTTTAAAATGGGTATGTAAATAAATATAACATATATCTTAATTTTTAACAATCACTTAGCATACAGGATGTTATAATTTATATAACATCGACAGCTGTTACTTATGTAAACATACGGTGCGTGTGTTGACTTCAATAGAGGTACATATTTATTACAGAGGCGGAACATGATGAGACAACTTTGAGGGGGTTTTTAATTTTGGGGTGTGTGACAATATTTTGGATTCGTATTCTATATAATTACATTTTTCCATGTTCCATACGTTGTATTTTTATTTCAAGGACAGCCTATACATCTGCCATTAATTAGGATTAATTTTACCGGAACATATAAATATTATGAAATACCAATCAACACCGATCTCATGGCAGATCAATAAAAAATGAGAACACTTACCTAACCTAGGAACATACGCGCTCAACGAAATGTCTAAAGGATTATATTTATCAAGAACTTTAACCTCTAAACAAATTTATCTTATAGATAAAGTCTATCTAGGAGTGAAGAAACCCATACAAAGAGGACAACTTTATCCTCGAGATATCTAGAGGTGAAGAAAGCGGGCATGAAAATAAATAAAATGTCAAATAAATATTCGTTGTAAATTTTTATTGTTTTAAATGTTAATTTGTTAAAAGAGTTATAACATATGAATAGTTTATTGAAATTTATTTTTGATTAAAATTTTAATTTAATTTTAATTAAATGTCAATATTGTAAGCAAACATACTTAAATCTTAACGAAACTATTTATATATGCAAATGAATTCGATAAATATTAACTCATTAATCTCATTATTATATTTTTTAAAGCAAACATATTTTGCATTGTGTTGGATATCCATAGTATTTTTGCAATCGAATATACATTACCTTGCTTCCTTTTCTATTCGTAAAATAATGTTTATTAATAAGTAACATATTCATAAAAAAGTCTGAATATCATTGTTATTGTATTTTGGAATAATAAAATATAACTGCTTAACCATCCGCTTTTTATTGATATGTGGGTATTATATTCATTTAATATTTTTTAGATAACGAATGTTATGTACATTATAGATACATGTTTGCGCATGTGTAATCAATATAAGCCTTTATTTATATACGTCTCTAAAATCCCCATAACCATCTACTAATCTATTTACATTTTTATGATAAAACCGAAATGATTAACATGTAGGATATAAACATTTATTTAAAGAATACTGGTTACCTGTAAATTATATTGCGAATCTTAAAACCTTTTCAAGTATTTCAAGTAAAGAAATTAATGTCGTAATATAAAAAAAAAACCGTTATTTAACTATGTACATAAACTTTACTTTTTTAAATTTATTTATAAAACTTGAAATACGAGGTACCGGAATGTTCCCGGACTAGGTCTAGTCATGTGTTTCTTTCTAACGATCTCATCAGTGCAGTTATGAGTTATAATGATTTTAATCTCAAATTTCAATGGTATTTCCTATTTGTCTTGTAGTATATTCTATAGTAGCAGTGTATAGTGCATTCAGAATTATAAGAAACTAACTTTTAATATGTTTGCAACTGTTGTTGCACTTCCTCTGGCGATCCCCTCATTGCCATTGAATGGATACGGTTCACCTACATACAGTATACGAATCCATTGGCCGTATTGACTATAAATTAGAGCCTTCTAATTAAATACAAAAAAGAAATAGTATTCGTCAGCTTTATTATAAAAAAATATAAGTAACTGGAAGTAGACAGACAATTTCGGGAATGTGGACTGCGTGATTATTTTTCGACCGAGGAGTAAATTTGCCAGCAGACTTAGAGGAAGAAGCAGTAGCTATTGTTACAAGGGATCCAACTCTCAGTGTACATCGAATCGCTAGACAACTAGCGACAGTTTGGCGAATTTTAAAACGTGAGGGCTTATATCCTTATCACTATCACAGGGGACACGGTTTGCTTGAGGCAGACCATTATGCTCGTCTAGTTTATTCTACTTGGATATTAAGACAGTCCCGGCTTCATTTTAATCTCTGCAGAACAGTCCTCTGGACAGATGATTCTACGTTGACGAGAAGTGGTGTTACAAATCTGAGAAACCTGCACAAATGGTTATCAGAAAATCTCAAAGCTATACGCCCATCTAAATTTCAACATGAATTTTCTGTTAACGTTTGGGCGGCCCTAATCGATGACTTGTTGACTGGTCCTGTCGTTCTTCTTGGGAAGTTAAATGCGGACAATTTCCTTCAATTTCTTATTGACGAACTGCCACGTCTTTTAGAGGATGTCACATGGATGGGGCACCACCACATTTCGGAATTGCTGTCCGAAATTGGGTTAACGCCAATTATCCAAGATGGCTTGGTCGAGCTGGTCCTGTTGCATGGCCTCCCAGATCACCTCGATCTTAATTCCCTTGCTTCCCCAAGTTTCGAACACAAGAGAAGAGTTGTTGGGTCGTATTCACCTGGCTGCCGAGCAAATCCGACAAAACAAGTATGAAATCTATAATCTAAATAATAATAGTAAAACTATAAGTACTTCTTCTGTTGGCTTACGGGCACAAGCCTGCATTCAACAAGGATGTGGATATTTCGAAAATATTATTAATTGAACTTTTTTAAATAAAATCAGTTTTTATTGACTTTGGGATTACATTTTTTTCATGACCTGGCAATCACATTCATAGAAACAAATAAAAATGGATATACAAGTTTTGCGTTTTTGTTACTTGAAATGAAGTCTACTTTATACTCCTAAAATTTGAACATAAGGATACGGGACCGCTTGTATAAGTCATGTTAAGTTAAGTTCATTAATTATCACCTGTGCTTGAGTCGTCTGCTAAATTGTCGTTTGTGTCTGAATCGTATCGCAAATTTATAATTAAAGGTGCTACAATATTCACACATGTCTAAATATTCGTTCTCTTTTGTAATTGCGTGTTTGACGGCATTTTTCCAATTTTCAGCACGTATGTGTTCCATAGCATTGTTAATGTATGTTATGGCAGCTTTACTAAATTACGATGTTTTATTAATTCGCCTTATAGTGTTTTCAAGTTGGGCCCATATCAATTCTATTGGATTGAAAACACAATGATACGTCGGTAAACGTCCTGCTTCTATAGCTCTATTATCTACATAATAATCCTTCACATATTTTTTTGTGTTCTTCACCTCTAATAATAGGTTTTTCGTATAATTATCTTCATAATATAAATCATTGGTTTCTAAAAATTCTTGAATACTTTTCTTAGTACTGCATTTTATAGGAATCTTACTTTGTTATCGCGGAAGATATGGAGCGTTGTCCATTACTATCGCACTACCTTTTGATAAACTTGATAACAAAGAATCACAAAACCATTCTACAAATAAAAATGAGGTAATATCTTCATGGTAATCTAAACTTGATGATTTTACATTTTTTGTAGATAATAGATACTGTCCAAACCATCCTTCCTCTGACCCAGCATAACAAATAATAATTCTCTTCTTTCTCGAAACAGGCACCTTCATTTGACACATACTTGAACTGTTGGTAACAGCATCATGAGTATCATACAACATTTCGTCTAAATGGCGTATTAATCGTCCTTCCTCTCAATATTTTTTAACTGCCATTAAGTAGTCATACCGAAGTTTTTGCAACCTTGGGCGTTTCACTATTGTATGACGTTTCTCTATGGTCTAAACTTAAATCCAGCTTTCTTTAATGTCGAGCATAAGGTTGCTTTACAACAGTGAATATTGATAGGACGATCATTAATTCTTTTATGCGAGCACTCAAGAGTAGGTACAACATTTTGTCTGTAGATAGAATATATTTGCTCTCTAATAGTATCTATGTCATAATCATTAACTTTTTTCGACGTTCCTTTGTCACTTCTTTGCTTGCCTCCATCACCTTTAATTACCTTATATATTGTTCATGTAGGCACTTTTGTTAATTGCCATGTTCGTTCAATATTCTTGGTTTGTCCATCTTTATTTTGTTCCGTCAGGGTATGGTAGATATTGAGAATGATCGTTTTATGTCTTGTGATAAATATTTTCTCTGCTGTCATCCAATATCACCATCATTATTCACATCGCTCTCACTATCACTAAAAGTTCGCCACATGGTAATGAAAACAAAGAAATGGTACACTGTAACCTTCAAATATGTATGCAGCAATAAATACTAACGATAAATGATTAATACACTAAATATTATATGTATTATATACATACCCCACTCTTTACTTGAATTATATTGTTACAGTTATGGGTCTAAAGCGAGGTTTCCACTTGTGCATTTCCATGCAGAAATTATTGACATATCAGTAAAATGCCATGCATTTCTTAGTTTACACTGTGCAGTTTATCAAAAATCATGCATCAAAAACATGCACAATTTCGTGATGCACGGAATTAAAATCCGGTTCTAATCTTGTGCGGTTAAATGCATGCTTTTCTAGGTACTTTTCGTTACCAACATAAATTCTGACTGATTTTATGTTGGCTGCAAACAAGTGTAATTGTATTTGTGGCGGAGAAATGACGAACAAAGCTGTAGCACTTAGCATTATTTTCATAATTAGTATTTCTTCTTGATCCATTGTAAGATACAAAGAAAAAAAACTCTGGGTAATAGATAAAACGGTGGGATCGAACATAGATCGAAATCTCGGATAAAATAACAGCTACAAACTACTTTGACATGAAAACACATAATGCCAACATAAATACAAACATTCAGAGTAAGTTGGTGAAAACAGAATTTACTATAAAAATTACTTATCAAACTGAAAGTTGCACGTATGTGTAAATACACAGCATTTTTAATGCTATGCATTAACAAATGTTGCAATTTTCGAAGTGGTGCTGCATCAATAATTACTGCATGCAAATGCACTAGCGGAAACCCCGTTTAATAGGTATGTTTATTACCTCCGTATTTACTTATTACCTATATTACGTAACAGATAATCCTATTAACGGTCCGCAATACTCATAGTGCAGAGTAATATAATAACACCATTTGCAAAATTATAAATAATAACTAATTAAAATCGTATTTGTTCCTTTGCATTAATTACCTCACATACATAGTCAGATATACAGGTTACCTATGGTAATTAAATATAGGGCCCTAATTTGTAGTCAATACGTCCAATGGATTCGTATTAATTGAACCGTATCCATTCAATAACAATGAGAGAATTATCGCCACAGGGAGTACAACAACAGTTGTAAACACATTAAAAGAGTTAGTTTCTTATAATTCTGAATGCACTATACATGTTGTTGACCAATTAAGAAACATTTTCCAACATAATTAACTATGAAAACAATTTACAATCACATATTTCTCAAAGTTTTCAACAGAAAAATTGTGACGCTTGTCTGGAAAACATGTATTTATATATTGAAATGGTTCGTTCTACGTCGATACTTGTTATAGGAGCATATTTCAAATTAGAAATATCATCTATTGCCAACTACTGAATCACCACACAAGATTTTAGCAATGTCCTTTAGCTTTTTAAAACCCTCATTTTTTCCTATTACGCTAAGAAATAAGTAATTAAACTTCTAGTTTCAAAAATTCTTTTATTGTAAATACCACTACAATATTGTTTCGCCATACATCAGGTGGATGCAATACCGAATATGTACAATACAAGTTTGAATATTTATGTGAAAATTATTGGGGAATGGTGGTGGAAAAATTTTTACAATCTTATATTTAGTAGAGGGGAGTTGTTTAAATCTAGTTGGTCATTTAAAGCTAATCCTAAACTAATATATCTATTAATTTCTAAGTTTTCTAACAGGTTAAGTTTTTTACTTTTTTCTTGAATGTGTAAAATTTTGAGATCTATATTAAATCTATGATTGATATCTATACAATGACTTGCGAAAGTTGAATCTGTTTTCTTTTCTTTATGGCTTCTCTCGTGTTCTTTCATCCTAATTTTGAATGTCGTCTCCGTTTGTCCTATGTATACCTTATTACAATCTTCACCAGAGTTTGATTCTTTGTCTATTTTATCTTTGTTGTTTTTAATAATGTTCTGTATAGTATTGTCTGTTTTAAATGATATATGTTCGTTATTAAGTGTTTTTAATGAAAGTACCAATTTTTTCCGAAATTTTTCCTAAGTAAGTGATGGAATTATAGGAATTAATTATCTTGTATTTTAATTTTGGATAAACTAAGGAAAGGGTTTTAGATTTTTGTTGGCTATTTAGGATGTTATTGACAATATTTATAGAGTAACCATTGTTTAATGCTATTGTGTATATTCTATTTAGTTCAAGGTCGAAATTACTTTTGCTCATAGGTACATACATGAATTAATCTATATACCATTGATTGGTATGCTGCTAATTTGTGTGTTATAGGATGAAAAGAATTACCGTGTATTGTGGTATCTGTATGTGTTGGTTTATGGTATATAGCGAACTCGTGTTTATTAGTTTTGTGTGATATGGTTAAATCTAGAAAATTAATGCTTTTATCTATTTCTGTTTCCATAGTAAAATTTATTTTGAGGTGAATAGTGTTGATATAATTATGTAAAGTTTTTAATTGTCTATCTGAACCGTTAAAGCAAATTAATATGTCATCAACATACCTAAACCAATATACACAATTACCAAACAAGGGATGTGTACTATTACACTTAAAAATTTTTCATACACGGATTGTCCCACTCCTCCTTTAACATCAAAACATGACTTTTCAAATTTGTTTATTATTTCAACGCTCTCGATTAGCGACGTAAATTGTTTTTCCAACTGCAATATAGAAGTGGAAATAAAACTGTAATTGGCTTTAATAAACGCCAACTGTTGAGGTATTTCTTTACCGAATACACCTTTTGGGCGTCTATCACAGATTGTGCATCCCTATCAAGATCCATAATAATTGACTTTATTCCTTCATAATGATTTGCATGAAAAATAGCAGCCTCTAACCACGTTCCCCATCGCGTGATTACTGGTTGAGGAGGAAGCGGAACACCGGGTAGATGTTTGTAAAGCTGAACTCGTAATGGGGCCTTTAAAAATACTTTCTTAACACTACTAATTAAAGTATTTACACAGGGAAAATGGTTTCTGACTTTTTCTGCAACACGATTTAGTCCGTGCGCCAAGTACGTTGTGTGAATTCAATTTGGGTAAAAGATTTTCAAGTTGAAAGCTGCTTTCACCATGTATGGTGCAGCATCCGTCAAAAACAATAGAATTTTCTCTGTTGGAATGAATTCCGGTTAGAAGAAAGTTGCCAGTTCTTCCTGTATAAACCTTGTTATTGTCAAATTATTTGCCTTTTCCAACTGTTTGAATGAAATGAAATAAGATTTTGCTGGAACCGATACGTTAAGGATACCAATCATTAAATGAACTATGTATCGACCCACTATCAGTAGTTTAATCTATGTATATATAAAGATAATTGTTTCCAACAACTTTCTTAATGCTATTCAATGTTTCTGCATAAATACAGCGAATATAATTTTTTCTTAAAGTGCTCTCGTCGGGAATGTTATATTTGCTGATGTACTTTTGGACATTTAAATTGTTTAATTTATGTAGTGGAACATCTGCCGACACAAACATTTGACACAAATCTTCATTAAATTGTTCTTGTTCCGATTTTTTGGAAGTTGATGGCAAACATTGCGGTAATGTTTACTGACTCTTAGCCAATTTCATCTTTGTTAGTTTTGCAGCAT
Organism: Melolontha melolontha; assembly: GCA_935421215.2. NCBI lineage: Eukaryota > Metazoa > Arthropoda > Insecta > Coleoptera > Scarabaeidae > Melolontha > Melolontha melolontha. The sequence goes on from OW285235.1 coordinate 209,062,214, forward strand.
GAGATGGAGTTTTCATATGTTGGTCGACTTTGAACTTTCTCTCATTCGTAATCTGCAAAAAAATATCACATCATCGGTTGTTTTCTTATCAAATAAATGTTAGTAAAAGATAAAGGTATAATTAAAAACTTAACTAATTAATTAATAAGAGGAAATAAACTTAAAATTTTACTCACAATCTGCACCATGCTACGCAAAACACTTTTTCTCCATCCATACGCAATTCTGAATAAGGTGCCATCCACCCAAGTAAAGTCGGTTTTTCGGCATTTTTGCTATTAGATATCACAACTCACAAGTTTACACTTCGAAAAGCCAATGACGTTTAAAATAAAATTACTTTCGAATATGGGAATAAATTTCTCCGAATAGCAAAGAAACACATATACTCCTAATTTTCTGGCAAAATGTATTTTTGTATTTATTTAGAAGTTTTAAGGTATTAGTTTTTCCTTGAATTTTATCTCGGCCTGGATGTATGGGAAGAGCATTAATAAATTCTTGGAGACGCTTATCGGAAAACTAACGGGAAGAGGCTTAATAAAATGCTATTTTTAATTTAAAGAAGGCTGTTTAATTTTTGTTTGTTTGTTACATCCGCGATATATTTTTAGTAACGCCTATAATAAATTTGATTTAGTAAATAAGTAAAACTCGGATACTTAAAATATGCAAAAATGCTCAATTACTACAAAATATGCAAATATGCATATTTATGCCTACTGCATATAATCCGGCCTTCAATTACAAATTATTAATTAATTGTACATTTATTAATCAGCAAATAAATTTAATTAAAATACCTGGTTGGTGGTAAAATTTTATAAAATTATATTTTAAAATTTATGTATCTGACCATAGAAGCCTTAACGTGAACAAAAACCAGATATCATCTTTTCTGGAGACCCGAATATAAACATACAAAATGAACACGTAGAATTTTAAATCTCCTTGTCATTAAAGCATCGAAATCTTCTTCCTCTTTTCCATTTTGCATATCTAGATATTTGTAATCTAAAAACAAAGATTTCATATATTCAAAGGAATATTCGTCGAAAACAATTCGTTTGTCGGCAAAAAAAATTAAAAGCTTTGTTAGTATCGAATTGCGGTATTATAAGAAAATTAATTAAAATTATTTTAGTTAATATAGCAATGTCTATAGATATATTGCTTGGTACGTAATGAAGTTGCGAATAGTTTTATAATGTACTGTTCTCTGAAACCTGTGATCTAAAGTTCTACTACTTTCTACATACAGTGTGTATAAGCCAAATGGAATAAATTCATTATTTCGGTTACTGTACATATTTATACAAAATCCCGAAACATGTCATATTTAATTTATAAATTAACATTCTTCAGCGTGAAAATGCGATACCTACCTTCAAGCCCCTTCGAATGACAGGTACAACCCCCATTTTTTTAAATGGGAAGTATAGGCTTGTGATATATCGTTGTAAAGGTCTCTTTATTCTCTATTCAAAAATGTTATAATTTTCATGTTTGTTGCAACAATTAAGATAGAATAAAATAAAATCATGTTGTTATCGAAATTCGCTACAATATACTCAAAAAATAAAATTTAATGCAAAATGTAAAGAAAAATTTAAAACGCCAAAAAAAAATATGAATGTCAATGAAGTAGATGTTCAAAATGTTCACCATGAACGGCTTGGCAACATCCTAATCTTAAATAAAACTGTCTTCTAACATTATTTAACATATCAGGCGTGATCGACCTAATCGCAAGCGTTATTCGTTCTCTTAAGTCATTTAAATCCAAAGGTTTAGTTTTGTACACAATGCTCTTCAAATATCCCCATAAAAAAAAATCAAGTAAGGTCAGATCAGGTGATCGCGCTGGCCATTCTATCGATCCTCGCCTTCCTATCCACCGATTGGGAAATATTGCATCGAGGTACTGCCGGACATTGCGTTGGTAATGTGGTGGTGCTCCATCCTGCTGAAACCATATCGTATTCATTGGAACTTGAGGGTTTCCTGGATCAGGATATAAATTTGCCAAAGTTGGAATGACATCATTTTGAAGTAGTGCCAAATAACGATCGCCATTCAAATTGCCCTCAATGAAAAAGGGACCAATGATATGGTTTCCAACAATACCTGCCCAAACATTAACTTTTACTGGGTATTGTGTGTGTTCTTCCCTCATCCAGTGAGGATTTTCCGTAGACCAGTAGCGGTAATTTTGCCGATTAGCATGACCGCTAAGAGAAAAAGTGCACTCATCAGAAAACATAACGTCTTCTAAATTGATAATATTGTTATCCAGCATGTCCATCATTCGCTCACAAAAATAAGTTCTTCTATCAAAATCGTCTTCCATAAGCTCCTGAGTAGATATCATTTTATAGGGATGCATTTTCTTTTCTTTTAATATGTTTACTATCGATGTATGCAGCGGCGGCTCGTGCATCAAAAATGTGGGGGTTGCAAATTTAGTGAATACTAATACTTTTTACAGTAGGTAAACAAGGTAGGTCACTAAGTATGTTTTATTAAAAGTAATTTTGCTAAGGTACATATAAAGAAGAAAAAAGGCTTTTAAAACTCACTGATTCTGATCCTGATTTTATTGAAGCAAAAAATCCATGCGACGATCTTTCGCAGTCGCAAATTTATCTTTCTTGAGAAAGCAAGTTCAAAAGCTCCACAAATACTTACACAATTAATTATAATGTTCACTACATATCGATTGTACTTAACTTTCTCGTTGTGCAATGCTATATTTCTTCGATATGCACTATCCATCTGAGCAGCAATATCCACATTCCCAAAAAGCGATAATTGGACTACATTTTTCATATGCCTTTGTGATATACTGTGTTTTTTAATTCGATCGCTTGAATGATTTAAATCAGTTAAACCCATTTTCGTCCATAATTCTTCACCTTCAAATAGTAAGCAAGGAAAGCAGAATAATGCATTTTTTATACTACAACCGCAAATCCACAAATGTTTATTATAAATATCCTTATTAAATAGTCTATTAAAAGTTCGCGTCTTACTGGAAATCGTTTGTTTCAGATTTAAATTCGGAACAGGTCTGCCCAACCGCTTTATTTCAATTTTTTCGGCGTACGTTCTTTTATAGAACGGATCCACTATTAAACTCTGCACTGAATTCATTATTATTTAAAAATAAAGAGCATAAACACTTTTAAACACACAAATACAACTTTTTTATTCGCTTTTATACCGTTGCACCGTAAGCAAGAAATATGTCTAATGTTTTGGTTGCACTGCTGCTGCAACACTATTGTCATTTATGGAGATATACCCGAAAGACGTTCGACAAAGTTCGTCAGCCGTATAGGGATATATACGTTCGTGGATTGCAATGAGTCTGCAAACCAAGTGTGTTATTCTCTCATTTATTTAACGTATTCATATCCAATTAGATATACCTATTATAAGTAATTTATAATAGTTCATTTATTCTGTGAGGTAGTACAAATTTTTAATTTAAAAAATGTAGAATTACGCTTTTTTTCATTAAATTAAATCTATTAGTTTTGGTGGTTGCGCAAACTTGCAAACCATAGCAGAAACCGCCACTGGATGTATGGCTAACATTTAATGTAGTGGATGCATGTCTACTCGATGTATGTGGGTTTTCAATAAACTCAAGCATCACATCTACTTTGATTTCATCACTCAGTGCATTGGCAGCTGGTTTTTTTATCTGCCTTACATGACCAAACTCTCGAAACTGCTTCTCTATCTTACTTATTGTTCCTTGAGCTATAGGCGGTAAATCAGGAAATTTCTCATGAAATAGGCGGGTTACTTCTTGTTGTGTTCCAGAATTGTATTTTACGAAATTCAAACTAAAATTATCAAACTGTCAATTTAAATGACAACTTTTAAATACAAAACAATTTACTAAGGCGTTTTAAACAAACTAATGTTGCCACGGAAACTTTTTAAAGTATTTTTAATGGATACCATCTAAAAAGCACATTGGTATGGTTTTTACTCACTTTCTTATTATGAATACCTAAACGGGAAGTAAGTAATGCAATGATGCCTTTGATGTATGTATTAAATCTTTATAAACGCAAATGAGCATCTACTTCATTGACATTCATATTTTTTTCTGGCGTTTTAAATTTTTCTTTACATTTTGCATTAAATTTTATTTTTTGAGTATATTGTAGCGAATTTCGATAACAACATGATTTTATTTTATTCTATCTTAATTGTTGCAACAAACATGAAAATTATAACATTTTTGAATAGAGAATAAAGAGACCTTTACAACGATATATCACAAGCCTATACTTCCCATTTAAAAAAATGGGGGTTGTACCTGTCATTCGAAGGGAGTTGAAGGTAGGGATCGCATTTTCACGTTGAAGAATGTTAATTTATAAATGAAATATGACATGTTTCGGGATTTTTTATAAATATGTACAGTAACCGAAATAATGAATTTATTCCATTTGGCTTATACACACTGTATACTTACGTATTACATAGGTTATTGTACTCATAGTTGGACATGACTCCTTAAGTACTCTACAAGTTCATAATAATTAAAAATGTTAAAAACTTTCTCCCAGGTGATTAGATAAGTATAGTTATTTTCTTCACAATTCATATCTTTTATATCATCACCATATTATATTGCGATTTTTCGACGGTTTGTTAACGTGGCAAAATTACTTTTTAAGAAGTCTTATAGTTAACAATACATAACTAAAAACAATATACAAAATATGCATAATTCTTCGACTGCTGTACAAATTTTAAAATTAAAAAAAAATGCTACTTTTAAGTATTTTGCTAAAAGTAGTTCACATTCGGTTTGAACTGCTTAAGCAAAGTTGTACATTTCTCATGAAAAATATCGGAAAATATGATTTCTAAAAACATTGTTGGATTAGACAATGAAGATCTATTGAATAGTTGTGCAATCGCTTTTGATTGCACAACTTCAGTTAAGTTTCGAATGCGAAGCGTGCGTCTGATGCTTTTATTTTAGTGTGCGGCCAACCGTGAAACTAAATTGTTTTTTTTTAAATTTCTTATGCGAAATAGATAAATTTCTGAAAAAAACGAAGTGAGACATCTACATCCAGTGAATTGGTTGGAAAAAAGACAAGATTTTACAACGACAGTTACTTAAATTATGGTTTTACCTTATTGGATGGAAAGCCACAGTGCATTGTTTGCTTTTAAGTTCTCTCCGATGAAAGCATGAAGCCATCAAAATTAGTTTGACACTGGGAAACTAACATCGGGCTCATAAAAACAAACCCTTGGAATTTTTCTAAAGAAAATTACGTACCTTAAGAAATCAACACACTTCATTTGTAAGTCAAGCCATACTGATAAAAGTGCACTTGAAGCATCTTATGGAAGCATTAAGAGTAGCTAAGATATCCAAACCCCATACAATCGCCGAAAACCTCATATTTCTTGCTGCCATTGATATGATCAGTGTTTTAATAGGCGTGGAAGAAGTAAAAAAATTCTGCTTTCTAACGACACAATATCAAGGCGAATCGAGGACATGGTTGCCGATATTCGCGATCAGATAATTCAGCAAGTGAGTTCAAGTGAATATTTTAGTATTCAATTTAATGAATCAACAGATGCAGCAAACAGGTCTCAATTCTTATGTTTTGTGAGGTATGAATGTGATAAAGACACATCAATCAAAAATATGTTGTTTTTCAAAACAGTACCGGCTCATGTCTTTTTTATGTTTTTTTATGAAGCTACTAGAAACTATACTAACATAGATTGGACAGTATGTAGGGATGGCGCGAAGGCGATAACAGGAAAGAACAATGGATTAATGAAAATTGTTCGGTCAATATAGATTTAATTTATATTTCTAGTTTTATTTAAATATAATCTAATAGATTTAGTTTACGTATCAATTCATAGGTTTTAATCTTGTTCTATTTGTGAATATAAAGTGTATAGATAGGTCTTGGAGTTTCCCAAATATTTAATCTGTTAATTACCTGTCTAGTCAGTTAGAACCTTTTAAATCCGTTCATTTGCTGGTTGTAAACCTTTATAATAGCATAGGTTTTATTGTTATATTTCATTTATTGTATTTGTATATTGTATTGTATTTAATGTATTCTTATTTTTACAATAGATTTAGAGATTTTGGTTAATTGCATTTTCCTGTATTCCTTGAATATTGTTCGTTATCTCTAGCACGCTTCCTGTTTATTGTAATATCCGTACTTCGTATATTTCCATTCAATACCTGTACCAATTGTATTGTGTATTTAGTACTTAATATTTATTTTATTTCCCAGTATTATATGTGCATATTGTTTATTTTAATACATTTATGAAATTGGTAAACTACAGCATATACTTTTCCTTGAAGAAGGGTAAAATATTTGATTGGCAATTTCAGTATAAGCAATTTAGTTCTTTTCTCCCTCCCTTGTAACTGGCGGGGACAAAACTTTCTTTGCAAAAATAAGTTAAAACAAAATTCAGTTCCAACCCAGATCTCAGCGATCTCACTACAAGAAAATATTATGTATTAGCCAGTTTCTCGGTCTTTACTATTAAAAGCAGATTAATGCATATATAGTAAGTTTAATGGAACTCCAAGATTCAATTTATTAATAATTATCTTGTTAATAAATTAGTGTTATTCAAACCATTGATTTATTTCAACTCACATATTTCGCATAATACAAAGGTATAATATCAAATATTATTAAAAATCTGGTGTGAAGAACACAAATACAGGTTCGCTATTAATATTTTTTGTGAACGTGTCCGAACACTATTGGGTGCGATGGAACAAAGAATATATAAGTGAAATTCAAACGCGATGTCGGTGGAAATATAACAAGGAGACGCTACTTAAAGTTGGTGCCCTGGTTATCGTTCGTGAGGACAATCTACCACCGTGCTACTGGAAGCTAGGCAGAATACTGGAGCTACATCCTGGAAAGGACGAAATTGTGCGCGTTATCACGATAAAACTGCTCACAGTGTGGTGAAACGTTCTGTGATGAAAGTGTGTGTGTTGCCGATACAAACAACTACATGAACACTAAATTACGTTTAATTACTGTATAATATGATTAACATGTTTAGTTAAGCTCTGTATATATTGGTACATATCTTTATTCTCATTCTCATCTATTTCTAGCTTACTTTGAAAGGTATTTCATACCATTCAAGAGGGCGGTATGTAAAATATTATTTTACTTGTGTGTACACAATTTCTACGTATTAAAAATTTCTAATATTTGAGGACATTTGTTCTATATTTCTAAGAAATTTTGCCGTTCTTTATTTGCTGTTTCCAACCAGCTATTGTCAACATATTTTTACCCTCGGCGGCACAGAAAAATACATTTTTTAATACACTTGTCTGTAAATTTCATATTTTTTATTTCGTTCTGAGAATCGACCTTTGTCCAGAAGCACGTCAGTACGGCACTTTCTACTTTCTGAGAGAAAGTGCGCACCCCTAACAAGTGAACGACCGATTTTACTTGTTAGGAAGTTACTGGAAAAAGGATGAGTTCTTCGTTACATTTGAAACAAGCATCACGTACTGTATATTAAATAACAACAAAGTGTTCAATTGCCAGCACAGTTTTTATAATAACATTAAATTTGTATATAGTAAAAGTGAGTTTTATTTGTATAAGTCTCCCTACAGACTTACAACCTGTGGTTCAAAAATAAGTGTCAAACTCCAGCGCACAAACTACTAGTCCGACACGTTCACAAAAAATATTAATAGTGAACCTGTATTTGTGTTCTTCACACCAGATTTTGAATAATATTTTATATTATTAAAAATACCTTTGTATTATACAAAACTGGTGGGGTTTTACCCACTCATGTATGTTTCAATTATTCTGATCGTATATTTCGGTCGACACATACCGAAAATTCCTTCAAATCACGAGGAATAAACAAAAATATTAAAAAATCGTGGATACCAAGGACGGAATGGATGCACTGCTTCCTTCACAGACATGCTTTTGTCGCAAAAAAACATTCTCGAAAATCTTGAAAAACTGTAAATTCAGAATGGTATACTACCACTTGCTTGCCGAAATTTGTTGCAGAGTTGCGAGAAAACAATCAGAACCGTCGCATCCTACTTCACCATGATAATGCAAATTCGCACAACGCAAAACTAACACTCGGCTATTTGACCGGTAACAACGTGGAATTACTCAGCCATTGTCCCTATAGTCCCGACCTATCGCGCAATAACTTCTTTACGTTCCCCAAAATTAAAAGTAAAATGTGTGGACGAAGATTTTCATATCTAAAGAGGCAGTTGGGACGTGTGAAACACATATTGCAAACATACCATCTTCTGAGTGGAATAAATGCTTTACTAATTGGTTTATGCGAATGGAAATGTGTATAGAACTTAAGGGTGATTATTTCGAAAAACAATAAAGTATTTCAATCTGTTAACATTTTATTTTATTTATTATTTTCCAGAAATTTTCAGTGTACCCCTCGTAACATACAACCAAAAAAAAAATGAAATACCTTTGTCAACACTAAATTTTATAAAACAGAAACAGCTAAGTTGGCGGAGCCATCTCCACAGGATGAATAATGATTAGAGCTGAGGATGTTTGCGGTACGGCAGGACCGTATGTAGTGCATCCCCACATTTAACTATTTATCTAAATATTCTCTGAAATTATTTGCCGGATCTCATAAATTAATAGAGTGATATTTTAGTATGCACTGGATATTGTTATTATACAAAATCATAATAGCCATTTGTATTTATGGATCATAAATAATAATACGCATTTATTTGTATTTGGTTGTGAATTCAATTTAAACTTAAAACGTAAATCGTAATATTTTAACGACAAGCCGTCCTTAGAATACATGCATTCGAGACAAAGTGTGCAACTCTACGAATAACTTCCATAATTGATCGAAAATGGACATTTTGGAGCAGAAGTAAAGCCCCTATTATTAGAAAATTTTATTACTGTCGTTAAGAACTATTATTATAAACAACAAAGGCCTTTTATTAGTGTTGAAGTTTTAGTTTCATTGAATTTCCATGTTGTAAGTAGTCAATTGTAAAGTGTTCATTCACAATATTCTAAAACAAGGTGTAAATTTAACTAAAATCCAGAAAAACACATTCTGATAATATATTACTAGATTAGAAGCTGTGTTTATTACTATTTATTATATTATTTTTATAACCAAATGCAATAAAAGCTACGAAAACAAAAGAAACCTCGATTTATTAAAATCTTGTCACACAGCCTTTCAAAGCCTGGCAGCACATATTTTGCATATATTTTATATATACTACCTACTTGAACTAGGTGAATGAAGTTAGAAGTTAGAAGTTATAAGTTATAACTTCTAACTTCTTCTAACTAAGTTAGAAGTTATAACTTCTAACTTCATTCACCTAGTTCAAGTAGGTAGTATATATAAAATATATGCAAAATATGTGCTGCCAGGCTTTGAAAGGCTGTGTGACAAGATTTTAATAAATCGAGGTTTCTTTTGTTTTCATAGCTTTTATTGTATTTGGTTATAAAAATAATATAATAAATAGTAATAAACACAGCTTCTAATCTAGTAATATATTATCAGAATGTGTTTTTCTGGATTTTAGTTAAATTTACACCTTGTTTTAGAATATTGTGAATGAACACTTTACAATTGACTACTTACAACATGGAAATTCAATGAAACTAAAACTTCAACACTAATAAAAGGCCTTTGTTGTTTATAATAATAGTTCTTAACGACAGTAATAAAATTTTCTAAGAATAGGGGCTTTACTTCAGCTCCAAAATGTCCATTTTCGATCAATTATGGAAGTTATTCGTAGAGTTGCACACTTTGTCTCGAATGCATGTATTGTAAGGACGGCTTGTCGTTAAAATATTACGATTCGTTTTAAGTTTAAATTGAATTCACAACCAAATACAAATACATGCGTATTATTATTTATGATCCATAAATACAAATGGCTATTATGATTTTGTATAATAACAATATCCAGTGCATACTAAAATATCACTCTATTAATTTATGAGATCCGGCAAATCATTTCAGAGAATATTTAGATAAATAGTTAAATGTGGGGATGCACTACATACGATCCTGCCGTACCGCAAACATCCTCAGCTCTAATAATGATAGACCGGTCAAACAAGTGAGCGAAGCAAGAACGTAAATGAGAAAGAAAAGAGGAAGCAGATATGGAACAGACCTGTGAGAAACATTATAAAGGAAAGAGATACATTATACAACTGAAATTATTAGTAAAAGGTAGAAAACAATGGAAAAAATTTGTTGTCTGGGAACAGTAAAATTGCAATATTATGTTATAATTATATGGTTAAAAGGTTATACAACCGAAAATGCTAAAAGAATTATTATGGAGCGAGATAAATTGTAGGCATTTATACAGGAGCGGTTCGCAAAGTAAGTTCCGTTTGATTATTAAAGAAAGCACCAATACATGAAGAGGTGTTTATTATATACAACTTAAAGCTCTACGTTCAGCTATTTTTCTACATAGTTGCCATTAATATTGAGATATTTGTCATAGCGGTGAACCAGTATTTAATGCCCTCTTCATAAAACTCTGCCGCCTGTGAATTAAGCCATACTGTAACACTGTCCTGCAGCTCTTCATCGCGCATCAAGTCCACAAGGAGGACGCCTTTATTGTCCCAAAAGACAGTGACTAGGCTTTTTTCGCAGAAAAAGTTTGACGACACGTTCAACCCCACTGCATTACCTGTCTTTTCGCCTGAACGTTGATATAGGCGACCCAAGTCTCATTAGTAGGGACCGGACACGAGATGACGATAACTCTTCGCTCACGGGCGTACTATTGAAAACTTGTATTTTAAAGACTTTTTAATTTTATTTCTATAATTGGAAAACAAACGGGTGGTGATCTATAAAATACGAAATACATTTTTATTTGTTCATTTTGTAGTTCAAATTGAGTAAAGGAGTATTAATATTAACTAACAATACTTACTCAAGGTTCTCTTCTGTAAAATTTGTTCTCTTTGATCGAAATATATTATTGTAGATAGAAAACATCCTTTCTACATCGCAACTGGTTATAGGTGCATACTTAAAATATTCTTTTATTTCACCGTATTTAGCAGTTAGATTTTGAGGCATTGTCCCAATACACAATTGCCGCAATGTTAGTAAATCTGGATTTCTATTAAAAACTGCGTCTAACTTTTACCGAAGGCCACATCCGACCTCACTTGGAATATTTTTAAAATTATTAATAGCCACATATAAAGTGGTTAATCCATCATTTAATTTGAGATTTTGATTTTCAAAATAAGTGATTAGTTTTGGCAAAATTCCAAAGTGATTCTGAAGAAAGTACAACTGATTTTTTAAATTTGGAATTTATATTAGTTCCTTGCACTCAGAAATACTTCGAGCATCCTCATTTAAACATGTAACGAAATTTTGTAAATTATCGAAATTCTCTGCATAAAAACTAGTAGCTTCCAACTATGTCCCCCATCTAGTTATTACTAGAGAGGGAAGCAGTGACAAAGATGAAGTTTTTCCCTGTGAAGAGCTACTCTCAATGCTTTTATGAAAACTTTTTTAAAAGCGGAAAAAAGTCTATCAACTTCCGGAAAGGTGCCTCTGATATATTTACAGATTCTGTGGAGAGCATGTGCTCCACAAGTAATATCCAGCATATTAGTATATGTTTCCTTTACTAGTTTTCCCGTTTTTAACATGTATGCAGCATTGTCACTGACAAATAAAAATATTTTTTCTTTGTACCTGTCGTCCGAATGAAGCATTTGGTGCATATTCTTGTAAATGGTTTTAGCTACAGTTTCCGCGCCAACTGTATTTATAACCTTTATTGTTATTACATATGCGTTATATGGAATAGTTGGATGTAATACACCAGCTACAATATTTACCACACAGCGTCCTAATATATTGACAGTTTCGTCGGCACTTATTTGGATTATATATCCAAATATTATGTATATCATTATAATATCATATATCATTATAATATTATGTGGATTAATCAGGAACATTACGACCAGTATATTTTTGGAGAAATGTTTTGAAGGTGGGATTGTTAAATTTATTTAATGAATTATTTGTCGCCATTAAAGTTTCACAGAGTTCTTTGTTAAAATTGTCGGATTCCAACGGGTCTAATTTCTGTGTATGTGTTAGCGAAGCTAAGTTACGTTTTACGTACGATTTCTTGGAATTTTTTAACGATATTTTACAAACTTTGCAATAAATTTCGAAATTACTGTCAATGGACATACAATAAATATGACCCTTAATTCAAGTCGCCATTGTTTCACGACGCCATTCTCAACGTTGTTCCATATCATATCTAAAAAAGTAACTTAACAATGTTCTAGATCTAAATAAATGAAAATTAAAAAGGTATGCGTAGGTTATTGAAACATAACGAAATTCCCTGGACACTTTCGTCAAAATAGTTGGGAGAAGTAGATTCGATGAAACAATATTAAGCAGGATCTATTACAAAAATTACGAAGTATGCAATTAACTGTTACAATAATAAAAAAAGAAACTAACTCACCGTACTTTATTTATCTTACGAAATATTGACTAATAAATAAAATCAATTATAGAAACTCCTCGCGCTTCTATCTACGCCCATGATGAAAGGAATTTAACTGTAATATTGAAGTAATTGCGTCACAATTCAACGACAAAAAACAGATGTGCGGTTAACCGAATGAATAATGCTATTCAATAACTGCGTTTTGTATTTAGCGATGTTATATAGACTATTTATATGATCCATCGTAATTTCGGCCTGATGCGTCCGGTCCTAGTAATAACTACAGCATTCATAATTTTCAACTCATAAAATTCATAAAGAAAAGGTTAGGCCTTAAAAGTAGTGGTCTAGGATTGTTTTTGCCAGAAGGAGTTATACAGATTGTCCTTGAAATAAAGAGAAAAAGTATGATACATGGAAAAATGTAATTATATAGAACATAAATATAAAATATTGTGAGCCAATTAGGACTCTAGCTAACTCCGAAATTAAAAACACCTTGAAAACTGTATTAAGCGACGTCTATGCATTTAAAATATTCAAAATGTGTTTAAATAATAAATACCTAGCACATACATACTGCTGTGGTTTTTTCCCCTATAAACCATATTTTGAATTTGATTATAAAGATTGTACATTTATATTGGATGCCAGTGTATAATTTTTGAAATTTATTATTTACGAATGTATTTTTATTTTGAACCATTTTTATGTTTTTGACTTGCGTAGTTGTAGTACGCCGATTACTTTGATATTTCCGCAGACACTTTTGTACGCTGTGTTTAGAAAGGTCGTGTTTTGTGAAGATAAATTTTTATCTTTGATAAGTAGCTTCGTGATTTAGTTTAATTTGTTTTGGTGCTTTATTTCAATACCGATTTATTTACGAGTGTGTAGAACTCGTAATTGTTTAATTGGTGACTTCCTAACTCAGGTGTCTCGAAGAAAAAATATATAATTTGTTATTTACGTAAGTAAATGATTTAAAACATTTATTCTTATTATCATTAATATTATCTTGTATGTATTGATTTACATTTTATGCTTAGTTATATGAATTAAATGACAAAGAACGTTTTTTAAAATTTCTATATATAAAAAAATTCTGTATCGATAAAATTTTGTTCGCTTGGAATCAAGGGCATATTTTTATCATGTGGCTGACACATGCGTTAGAGTCTGTTTCGGGCTGTCATATAAGTTGTTTACTTTGGTTATTGTGGGAGAAATTGAAATACTGTTTTGCAATTTATTAGTTTTAATTTTGCTCGGTTGTCACTAAGGAAGTTTAATTATACGCTACGGTCATTTTCGTATAATAATTTTACCTTAATAATATTGTTTAATGATGCAATATTTATCTTAATACTTTATTAAGATATATTTTTTTTCATTTTTTTTAGTCTTATACTAAAGTTTGATTTTAATTTTATTGTGATTTTCTTTTTACCTTTGTTTGAACTCTTGTACTGGCGCTATATAAATTTGTAGAAGAGAAAAACCACGTTTTCCAATTGGAACCCTGAGGGAAGAGCAGTCTCATTTTTGAAAATTAACCGATTGAGTATCTAAGCTGGACACATTGGTTGTGAATTGTGAATAAGCAATATCTAATATCACAATTCATAGCAATACGTTGACGCGTATGTTTACATACGTAACAGCTGGATGAAATGGACAATATAGTTTCGTTATTACTATTGCCGGTCAACTTTAAGATATCGTTTTTTTTATAATATGGTCGATCGCACAGTGGCGTGCCAAAAATTTTTAAATATGTTTCGCACGTAAAACGTCAATTAGCATCGCAAACACATACACAGAAATTAGACCCGTTGGAATCTGACAATATTAACGAAGAACTCCGTGAAACTTTAATGGCGGCAAATATTCCATTAAACAAACTTAACAATCCCACCTTCAAAACATTTCTCCAAAAACATACTGATCGAAATGTTCCTGATGAATCCACCCTACGCAAATATTATGTTTCTAAATGCTACACGAAAGCAGTAAAACGCATTAGAAGCCATCTTTCAAATCAATACGTATGGATAAGTGCCGACGAAACTGTCGATATATTATGACGCTGTATGGTAAATATTGTAGCTGGTGTAGTACATCCAACTATTCCATATAACGCATATGTAATAGTAACAAAAGTTATAAATACAGTTGATGCGGAAACAGTAGCTAAAACCATTTACGAGAAAATGCACCAAATGCTTCATTCGGATGACAGGTACAAAGAAAAAATATTTTTATTTGTCAGTGACAGTGGTGCATATGTTAAAAACAGATGGACTATTAAAGGAAACATATCCTAATATGCTGCATATTACTTGTGTAGCACATGCTCTCCACAGAATCTGAATATATCAGACGCACCTTTCCGTGAAGTTGATAGACTTGTATCCGCTCTTAAAAAAGTTTTAAGAAAAGCACCATTGAGAGCTCTTTACAGGGAAAAACTTCCATCTTTGTCACTGCCTCCCTCTCCAGTAATAACTAGATGGGGAACATGGTAGGAAGCTTCGATAGTTTACAAAATTTCGTTACATGTTCAAATGACAATGCTCGAAGCATTTCAGAGTCCAAGGAACTAACACAAATTCCAAATTTAAAAATCAGTTGTACTTTCTTCAAGAACGCTATGTAAATTTGCCAAAACTAATCAATTAGTTTGAAAATCAAAATCTCAAATTAAATAATGGATTAACCACATTAGATGTGGCTAATAATAATTTGAAAAATATTCGAAGTGACTTCGGATGTGGCCTTCGGCAAGAGTTAGACGCAGTTTTTAATAGAAATCCAGATTTAATAACACTGCGGCAATTGTGTATGTAAATCTAACTGCTAAATACGCTGTAATAAAAGAATATTTCCAGTATGCACCTATAATAGTTGCGTAGATGTAGAAAGGACGTTTTCATTCAAAGAGAACAAATTTGACAGAAGAGGACCGTGAGAAAGTATTGCTAGTTAATACTAATACTCCTTTACTCAACTTGAACTCAAAAATGAGCAAATAAAAATGTATTTCGAATTTTATAGATCGCCACCCGTTTGTTTTCCAATTATATAAATAAAATTAAAAAAAAACTCTTTAAAAATACAAATTTTCAATAGTACGCCCGTGGGCGATGAGTCATCGGCCTCTCGCATCCGGTCCCTAGTTATTTCTATATTACCAAAGTAACATAAACGGAAACGTTTAACCCCCAAAAATTGAACTTTGCAACAAGGCGTTAATGAAGGGATGTTCTTTTTAATTTACCAAAGTAAATGAAAATTGGGTTAAGGCTGTTTCTATGAAAAACCCTTCAAGTAGAAATTCGTACATATTAAAATTCTATCTAGTCTATTGAGAAAAAGTCATAAAAAGCTGAAAATAGAAAATTCAAAGTAAAAGGCATTTTATATAAAACATTTTAAAAAGGAATTTTATTATAAACATGCTAGGCAAGAAAATCCAAATATTTATGCAATTTTAACCAAGACGAATACGTAGGAGTTGTATGAATGGTCTCTTTTATTTTTTTTTGTATTACACAAAGGCAATTCTTCTCGCGTCAGTATTTTAATGCCGGAATGTAAGGCCATAAATGTAAGGCTTTAAAAAATAGGATTGATATTTAGCCCATATATTAATTTGTAGGCAAACTGCAGTACCTTCACATTAAAATACTTCGAAAGCGAATCATATATGTACCGTCTAGAATAATATACAAAATGGGCTCCCTTCCAATTTAGAAAGCGTTACATGTAAAAATACATTTTTTTGTTGTAGTATTCGCTGATATACGATACGCGATATTTGTGGGTGAATATTTGGTTTAATTTACGCCTGTCAAATAATTTATGTATGTAACTTTGTATTTTTATGTTTAATTATAATTTTATGTCGTTGTCTTGGATGTCTATTTCCCATTGAATAGAATTTCATGGTAATGTACAGTAATTATTATAAAAGACATTTTATAAAATGTTTCATTTTAAGTCTAGACGTGTCTACTTAATATTCAGGTAAATGATCTTTTAATTATAATTCAAATTGTGTGTGTCTGCAATATGCAGATGATTTAGAATACAATTATGTTTGTTTCAAAATTAGTTAAAAATATAAACGTAACATTTCGTTGAGTGGAGAATAGTCTGAACTATGTATACGAGGGGAACACTGAAAGTTTTTGTAAAATCAAACATAAAAAATTAAATGTTTTATTGTTTTTCAAAATATTTCCCTTTAACATCAATACATTTTTGCATTCGATAAAATCAGTTCTAAAAACAGTGCCGTAACTACATATTTTACGGTCTCATAGTGCGCGAATAAATAATTGTTGCGATAATAATAATATAATCATAATTATTTCTGAATGGAGGTACAAACTTGGGAATACGTCGAGCGGCAGTCTACGGACGGCTATCCCAAAAATAAAAATTGGGACGTTTAGAGGACCCTTAGGAAATCAAGTTTTTGGCGCTAAGGCACCGATTTTCTAAAAAAAAATAAAATACTTTCAAAATGAACACTAACCTCTAATGTTACGTTTTCGTCCAAATGCACATGAAACATCTATTTTTTTGCCATTATAGGGTACTCTTGATTTATACCAGAGGCTCCCAAACTTTTTTTTCTCGTAGACCACTTTGAAAGTTTTGCTGGTTCCGGTGGACCCCCTGTAGCTACATTTCTACCATATTCCCAAAACTCGATTTAGATCTAACTATGGAAATTTGCGTTGCGGCTGAGTTATTGGTTAATTAATTAATTGATTGTGCTGTGAGTGGATGTCAAAAAAGTAAAGTTAGCCAATCAAAAAAGTGATTCCATCCAACTTTACTCCTTTGACATCTACTCACAGCACAAGAAACCAATCAATTCTCACATATTTTATTTAGAAAACTCCCCATTCGGAGTGGTAAAAATAAAAAGAAAAATAGTATATTTCCTTGTGTTGTATTTATTCAAACATGTAATTATTACACTATTAATTATTATTGTTATCATATTACATTGTAATATGATAACAGTCGTAATATAATTAAAATTAAATATTAATAACGTAACGTAACTTCTACAATGACAATCACAAAATAGTCATAATTTTAGTGGGAGGGATGTACTTGATGGATTGACAGCAAATTATCAATATTTGGCTTCAGTTTTGTTAGGAATAACCGCAAATCTCCCCGTTCTGTGATATTCAATCTGCTCATTTTTTTTGTTAAAAGGTTTGTAACGACACTAAAACTTTTCTCGACAAGATATGACGAGGGAAACGCTATCAAAAGCTTTCTCGCAATTCCCCACAGTCCAGGATATTTTTCGGATATTTCTGCCTGCAGCCAAAATGTTTGATACCCTCTTTTAAATTTCACCTTCAGTTCCTCATTAGTGCTAAGCTCGAGTAGCTCCTCTTGTAATATCACATTCTCCACTTCCGTTTCATCAAGTGGATTTATGATCCATGGTGGTATTTCCATCGTTAGAATATCTTCAAATCTGATTTTAAAGTCATCGTGCAGGGCAATTAAATGTTGAACGTATGTGTGAATATCAAGGCATTCTACCTGTGACAAGTTTGAAAACTGGGAAAATTCGCGCTGACTAATATTTTGCTTCATAAATTTCAATTTTCCAAGAAAAGCTGAAATTACACCCTTTGTTTTTATTAAATTGAGGCTGTCCCCTTGTAATTGTAAGTTAATGTCATTTAATTTATTGAACAAATCTGTCAAATACGCGATGTCTGCTTTCAAATTGATCAGGTTTTCTTTTAAATCTAGATCTTTACTTTCCAGAAACTTTAAAACTGATTCAAAATGTGAGAAAAATCTTGTTAAACATGCACCTTTCGACAACCAGCGTACTTCACTATGTAAGAGCAATCGTTGGAAGTCTTCATCATTTTCATCCCACAATTGTGCAAATAAACGCGTATTCAATGCATTGCTTCTTATTTTGTTAACTGCATTAATGACAAATTGAAGCGATTGGTGCAATTTACCACTCAAATTTTTCGCTACTAGGTGTTGTCGGTGGATGACACAGTGAATTGCAGTTACCTCTGGTATAATTCTTTTAAGATGGCTTATAAACCCACGACATCGCCCGGCCATGGCAGGAACTCCATCTGTTGCCACCGAAATAACGTTTGTGAATGGAATCGATTTTTCCTTAAAAAAATCACTCAGGACATTAAATATTGATTCACTTTTAGTGTCCGTCTCCAAAGTTTTAGCGAATAGTAGCTCTTCATGAATTTCTTCGTCCATAACAAATCGAACATATGCCAATAATAATGCTTCATTACCAGGTAAAGTTAACTCGTCCAGTTGAATAGAAAAATGAGTTGTTTGCAGATAATTACACAAGAAACTTTCAATATCAGAGCTCTTTCGTCAATACGTCTTTGTACAGTGTTGTTACTCAAAGGAATTCATTTGAGTATGTCAAATGGAGATTTGTGCAGAACAGTTTTTAAAACCTCTTCAACAGCGGGTAAAACTAACTGTTCTCTAATGGTGTGCGATTTTCCAGATTTCGCTCTAAGTAATGAGATATTGTAAGATGCACGCAAGCCATCATCGTTACTTTCCGACGTTGAAGCGAACATACTGTGCACGGTGGGTCTCTTTTCATATTTCTCCTTCAATGTTTGAAAATATTTCAAATATTTACCTATTTTATCAGGATGACACCTTCTTAGATGATCTTCGAGCTTCGATGGTTTGATAGAGTCATTGCTCAAAACTTTGTTGCAGAAAAGGCATATGGGCAATCGCTTGTCTGCCTTTGATGGAAGAAAACCAAATTTTAAATAATCAACACTGTACTGTCGACATAGATTGTCGACTGTCTTCTTAGATTCAGCCATGTTTCGTATCAATTGCCTACCTGTAAATAAAAAAAAAACTTTTTTGTAGTAATCTTAAGGCGGTCTTACTTAACAGGATATGGCTATTTTAACAGGATTAATTGATTATTGAAATGAAATAAACAAAGTACCGGCGGCAAACTGATTCTAATTATTAAAAGCAATAAATTGCCAAGATCAATAATTGAGTTTTATGAAAACGGCTGAACCGATTTTAATGTAATGTAAAACATTTTTTCATTAATTATATTTTGATATATTTCTGTAAATTCGATAGAAAATACTTGTAAATAATATTTTGATATCAAAACTTCGCGATTTTAATTATTTATTTATTACTTTGATGCACGTTACAAGTATGTAGTATATAAAGACACGTACAATTTATGAAAATATATTTAATTATTAGTGAACCACCACACAGTCGGGTAATAAAAAAATTACTAATAAAGTAGGGACAAGAAGTTCAACCTTACTCGGTTTTCTGTTATTTTATGGAAGTATCTAATAATGGCTCTGTTCAGTATTTAATTTTTAATACGTACCTACTACACGCAAACATTACAAATATACTTATTACAACATAAATATATCTCCTATCGCAGATGGGTTGGAAGAGATTTCTTTTAGGAATAAGCCTCACCTTTTGTACCTACGTATTTTTTTGTAATTTGTCCATTTTTTGTTTACTTACGTGTACAATAAATTGTAAAATAAATAGATAAATAATAAATAAAATAAAAGTATGTATAACAAATAGGCAGGTAAGTACTTACTTTTCCGACAGTGGCAAACACTAACATCGATTCACTTTACTTTACCTTTCTTTTCGAAATTCGGGAAACAAATGACGATTCGCCTACGTTTCCCAACCCTGCCTTGTCTATTTATTATCAACTAAGTAGGTTTGTTGGGGCTACTCAGTTCCCATAATCCTGCAGCTTTCGTTATGGCTTCCGCAAAGCTAATTATCCACAAGTTATCAATGATCTTGCAAATTTTGATTGGTCCATTATGAATTCATATTCAGATGATATTTTAGCTTTTAATAAGTTTTGTGATTGTCTCTATGATATACTTGACAAATAATTCCCTAAGTATATTCCTACTAAGTCTAAATGGCGTACTAATGGAAATAAAATTTTCTATCAGGAGTTTAAAAGAATGAGGTTTTGGTTAAGGAACAGATGAAGTCTGTTTATGTTAAATATCTGGCTAATATGGAGAATTCCTTTCGGACAAATTCCGCGGAATTCTAGTAGTATATTAACCACAGGAAAGAAAGAACTAGTATCCCTGGGAGACTGTGTTATCATGAATGTGAATTTAGTTATCCTCAGGGGATAGTTGATAGTTTTGCTCACGTTTTTTTTCCGCGTTTTTCTTCCTGAATCCATAACAACTGTTCCAGATACTACCACAAATATATTGTTCTTTAGATTTCTCCCTGTATCTCTAATTGAAATTGAAAAAAAATATGTCTGCTTTTCCAGATAAGACAACAATGGGTGATGATTGATAGCCAGTTGCTTTAGTCGTAGTACCAGTAAAGTGTTAGCAAAACCGTTACAGATTGTTATTAATTTGGCTCTGAAAACGTGTGCTTTTCCCATTCGATGGAAGAAACTAGAATTACACCGTTTCACAAGAAGGGTGATTTAGCCAAATTTTGGTAAAATTTTTGAGCAGATTTTATACAACACTATTCTTTATAATACTCGTCCATGCATATCCAGTAATCAACATAAATTCTTGCCATTGCGGTCTACCGTTACTAATCTAACGATAGTGACTCAAAATATTTGTGAGGTATTGGATAATAATGGTCAACTAGACGTTGTATACACTGACCTTTCTTGAGCCTTCGATACTATTGACCATCAAACAAATCTCTTAAACAAATTGAGTACTTTCGACTTTAGTCCATCTGCGTTAGAACTTATTGCCTCATACGTTGTAAATAGAGTTAATTATGTATTTTATAACGGCTTTTAATCTTACCAATCCATTTCAACATCTGGTGTGCCTCAGGGCTCTAATCTTGAACCTCTTCTTTTTCTGCTTTTCATTGATGATCTCCTCACATATTTCAATTGTTCTGTGCTCGCCTACGCTGATGACACTAAAGTATATTTATCCGTTGAATTACAGAATTATGTTAATGTCTTGCGCGATAATATTAATGCGTTTGCGGATTGGTATAGTAAAAACAGGATAAAGATTAATGTGAACAAATGCTGCGTTGTATCTTACACGCGTAAAATTAATAAAGTGGAGTCATAATATAGTATTGGTGGCCAAAAACTTAGTGAAAAAGAACTCCATCAGTGATCTTGTGTCAAATTCGACTCGGATATGTCCTTTAACTTGCACCCTTCGGATATCATCTCGTCTGCTTCTAGAATGTTGGGCTCCGTTATGAGGTATGAAATCACTGTACCAGGATTTTGTTTTGAGTAGATTGGAATATGACTACTTACTTGAACGGGTTCAAAGAAGATTTCTGAAATACCTTTCCTTCACAGGTGACGGTAGATATCTCGAAAGAAATACTGACTATAACCGCCTTCTAGGCAGATTTAACTTCAAATCTTTAAAACATCGTCGAGAGGTTAATGCTGTGCGATTTATGTGTAGGTTAATTGATAGTCGAATTGACTCGCCTGAAATATTAAACTGTATAGCTTTTCACGTGCCTCGAATAACGTCAATATCTAATCCTACTTTTTACCCACCACGAGCTAGAACTAACACGCTACTAAGAGCTTCAATTCATTTTATGTACCAATGTGCGGATAATATTTATGCTGACATTTTTACGGGAGCCTTTTAGATTAAGTTTTTGTTTTAGTTTATTAGTGTACTCACTTATTTTATTTCATATATTTATATTTTGCTTGAATTTAGTTTTATTAATTTCTGAAAGGTCCATAATTGACTACGTATTAGTAAATAAAAAACACAGAAAGGAAGTAAAAGATACAAGGGTAAAAAGAGGACCTGAAATTTACTCATCAGACCATTATCTAGTGGTGACTAAAATTAAGATAGAAACACAACAAAAACGACCACCCAGAACCTACAAAAAGATAAATTTAGATACAGAAAGAATTAAAACGTACAAGTTAAAAGATATAGAGACGGCAAAGGAATTTAAATTACGGGTAGAAATAGAAATTGACAAAATAAAAGAAACTATAAATGAATTAAACGTAGAAGAGTTGTGGACTCTTATGAAAGAACTAATAATTAAAGCAGCCAAGAGAGTTTGCGGAATGACAAAAATTAGAGAAAACAGCAAACAAACCACATGGTGGAACGAAGAAATAAAAGCTGAGATAAAAACCAAGAAAGAGAAATGGATGCAATATTTGAACGATAAAACAAATGAAAAATACGACAGTTACAAAGAGCAGAGAAATAAAATTAAAACCATGGTAAAAGCAGCGAAACAAGAATCATGGGAAGAATTTGGAGCCAAGATGGAGAGAGACCATTCCGGAAACCTAAAGTTGTTTTATAGAGTACTAAAAACCCTTCGACACGGAAGAACATATAAGCCGAATCTTATTAAAAATAAACAAGGGAAAATACTAGATGAAGATGAGGACATTATAAAGAGGTGGAAGGAGTATTTCGAAGAACTCTTAACGATAGAAAAGAACAATGACATAGGAACTAAAGAAGAACAAGAGAATATTAACGAAAATAACGAACAAGACGTAGAGGATAACAATAGAAGAAGTGTCGGAAGCCGTGAGAAGATTAAAAAGGGGCAAGGCGGCAGGGCACGATGGAATATATACGGAGATGATAATGAACCTAGGACAGAAAGCTGTGGAAATAATGGTTAAGCTACTAAACAAAGTATGGAGAGAGGAACAAATACCACATGACTGGGAGATAGGAATATTGATACCGATATTCAAGAAAGGAAATAAACGGGACTGCGCTAATTACAGGGGTATTACTTTGCTTTGCACGCTGGCCAAACTCTATGAATGGATACTGACCAAAAAACTAGAAAGAACAGTGGAAAGACAACTAGAAGATTCACAAAGTGGTTTTAGAAAGGGAAGAGGAGTTCAGCACCACATATTCACACTGAAACAATTAATAGAGAAATGTACCAATGACAATATATATGTGGCCTTTATAGACCTCAAGAAAGCCTTTGACAGCGTACCAAGGGAACTAGTTTGGAACAGTCTAAGAAGGAGAGGAGTCGGGCAAAAATTAATAAACTGTATTAAAGCTATATATAAGAACACAAGAAATTACGTTAGAACCAGGAACACAAGATCTGAAGAATTTGTAACGACGGAGGGATTAAGACAAGGAGGCAACCTTAGCCCAGTATTATTTAATATAATAATGGATGATGTAACAAAAGAAGCGAAAATGAAAGTTAAGAAAATGAAGGTGGGATACTACAACATGGAACCGGTAGAAATAGCAGAGAGCATATTTGCAGATGATTTGGTGATTTATGCGAAAAATAAGCTCAACCTTCAGCGTAATCTAGATATATGGGCAGAGGCGTTGCGAAAGAAGAATTTAAAAATAAACGCAGAGAAAACCAAAGTTATGGTAATAGGGAAAAAAGATGATGAATTACAAATAAAACTTGACGACACTAAAATAGAACAAGTAGAAACATTTAAATACCTAGGGGTGAAAATACACAAAACAGGAACCATGGAGGCAGAACTGAATGACAGGTTAGATGCAGCTTCAGCACTTTACTACTCCTTGAACAATTCGTTCCTGGGAAGAAGAGAAGTGTCAAGGAAAACTAAGACTTCAGTTTACAAAACTATATTTAAGCCCGTATTGATATACGGAAGCGAAAGTTGGACATTGACGAAACGAATGGAAAACAAAATACAAGCAATGGAGATTAGGTTTTTAAGAGGAATAATGGGAATTACTAAGAGAGACAGAGTAAGAAATAGCAAAATAAGGGAAGAACTTAAAGTACGGACGCTGAAGGAAGATATACAACGAAATCAATTAAGATGGTTTGGACACTTGACAAGAATGGGAGAGGAGAGAACAACAAGAAAAGTATGGCAAGCAAGAAGATATCAGAGAAGACCAAGAGGTAGACCTAGGAATTCGTGGGACAGCCAAGTGGAAGACATATTGAGAGCCAAGGGAATGTTAGGGAGAGATGCGAAAAGAATGGCAATCAACAAGAAAGGAATGGGCAAGGATGATATACGGAACGAAATTAGAATAAAATAATAATGATAGATTCTGATAGGCTGCACTTACTGAATTCATGTACTGTAACTTTAAGGAATTGTTTGATTTTTGTATTTAACCTTAACACCTAACGGTAAATAAGGTATTGATGATATATATATATATATATATATATATATATATATATATATAATTTCTGGTAAATGTGGGTATCTTTAATTAAAAAGTCGACATGTTCTTTCAATAATTTGAAGAGATTCACCATGAATGTAGAATAAATTTAAAATATCTCTATTGGAATAAATATTTAATTCGTCTTGCATATTTGTGAACAACTTAAAAATAGTTAGACACGAAATAAACTTTGTGATAATTTTGACAGATCAGATTTACTTTTCAAGGCTTACTGCTACGATTTTTCTGGATAATGCTCAATTTATAAAATAATCATTAATAACTCTAAAACTATGAGAGACAGGTATAGGTTTACCTATGCGATGCAAAATGTTTATTTACTTACTGTGGTGTGCTTATCTACAGCCTGTTCTATTAAAAACAATGGGTTTTCTTTAATTAAAGATTACTTAAATAATCAATAAATTTCGAACACCCTGTAAGAAATTTATTAAATGTTTAGACATTACTCAGAATCTTATACCTTTCGCTGTCTCCAGTAGAAATATGACGTAGTTCAGTTCAAATACGCCTTAGGGCCAGTATTATAAACAGCGAATAAATCTCTGAATAACAACTTGAATAAACTTATTGAACGAATAAATTGAAATCTGGTATTATAAAAAATACATGCAAGTATTTGTAGAATAACTCTGAATAGTTATGTATAGAGCTGAGGATGTTTGCGGTACGGCAGGACCGTATGTAGTGCATCCCCACATTTAACTATTTATCTAAATATTCTCTGAAATGATTTGCCGAATCTCATAAATTAATAGAGTGATATTTTAGTATGCACTGGATATTGTTATTATACAAAATCATAATAGCCATTTGTATTTATGGATCATAAATAATAATACGCATGTATTTGTATTTGGTTGTGAATTCAATTTAAACTTAAAACGAATCGTAATATTTTAACGACAAGCCGTCCTTACAATACATGCATTCGAGACAAAGTGTGCAACTCTACGAATAACTTCCATAATTGATCGAAAATGGACATTTTGGAGCTGAAGTAAAGCCCCTATTCTTAGAAAATTTTATTACTGTCGTTAAGAACTATTATTATAAACAACAAAGGCCTTTTATTAGTGTTGAAGTTTTAGTTTCATTGAATTTCCATGTTGTAAGTAGTCAATTTGTAAAGTGTTCATTCACAATATTCTGAAACAAGGTGTAAATTTAACTAAAATCCAGAAAAACACATTCTGATAATATATTACTAGATTAGAAGCTGTGTTTATTACTATTTATTATATTATTTTTATAACCAAATGCAATAAAAGCTACGAAAACAAAAGAAACCTCGATTTATTAAAATCTTGTCACACAGCCTTTCAAAGCCTGGCAGCACATATTTTGTATATATTTTATATATACTACCTACTTGAACTAGGTGAATGAAGTTAGAAGTTATAAGTTATAACTTCTAACTTCATTCACCTAGTTCAAGTAGGTAGTATATATAAAATATATGCAAAATATGTGCTGCCAGGCTTTGAAAGGCTGTGTGACAAGATTTTAATAAATCGAGGTTTCTTTTGTTTTCGTAGCTTTTATTGCATTTGGTTATAAAAATAATATAATAAATAGTAATAAACGCAGCTTCTAATCTAGTAATATATTATCAAATACAAATACATGCGTATTATTATTTTTGATCAATAAATACAATATATATACTATAATATATATAATATATATAATAACAATATCCAGTGCATACTAAAATATCACTCTATTAATTTATGAGATCCGGCAAATCATTTCAGAGAATATTTAGATAAATAGTTAAATGTGGGGATGCACTACATATGGTCCTGCCGTACCGCAAACATCCTCAGCTCTAGTAATATATAATGTATGTATGTATTACATATAATTTACGTTTTTATTAGATATAAACAGACACGAACAATGAGAAGGTATAACATAATATTATTTTATATTTACCTCTTGGTCAATGCAAATACTACACCACTATTATGCCTACACGCACGCAATGCATGCGAGGGAATCCCCGATTTATTTCAGATATACGGACACATATCGAATCTTAACAACGCAAACAAGATTTACCGCCATATATTTTTCATTCAACGCAAATCGAGACCCCAGTTATATTAATTATATGTCAGATTCGGAAAGTGAATTATCTGTTGCATCAAGTTGTTTGTCAAACGATAATACAAAATCCGATTCAGAATACGCGAACCCCGATTTAGACGTAATTAGTTTAACAGAAATATCAAACAGATTAAGCTGCATAACGTTAAATAACGAATCAAACGAAATGACGAATTACACAGTGAAAGATGTCACCAAAAATCATATTGACTTAATACCTGTTTACGATATCGATCCTAAGACTTTGTCCATGTACATAAGCACTTGCGAATATCTAATTACAAATTTCGGAAATCAGAATAATGCGGAAGATCCGATAAATAAATTTTTATTGAGATTATTGCAATTAGTTAGTAGCAGAGAAACAATAGAATCGTGGACGGATTTAAAAAAATTGTTACAACTTCATTTTTGTGATCAGAGATCAGAAAGATGTTTGTTACAAGATTTGATGCAAATGCAACCATTAAGAGGTAAAACAGCCTACAATTTCGGTGTGCGCTGTAAATATTTATTAAACCTTTTACTAACTAGGGTTAAAATGTCAGAAAAAGACACAGATAAACGAGTAGTAAAAACCGAATTACACAATGATACGGTATTACAAACGTATTTACGTGGAATTGCTCAATTTGGTGATATAGGTCACAGAGTTAGGTTTAGGAACACAGAAAATATAGAAACCGCGATGTCCTATATTTTAGAGGAAGAAAATTTTAATTATTTTGTAAGACAACCGAATAATGTAATAAACAAATCGGAGTTTAGACCAATTAAACAACAAATACCATTGCGACAAAATTCAGTACCTAGCACTAGTAGACAAATACAACCTTCATTTAATAATGTAAATGTTCCACAATTTCAAAATTCAAACCGAACATATTCACAATTTGTAAATCGACCGTATTCACAAGTTGCAAATTGACCACCTCCACAACATGTAAATCAATTTGTAAATCGACCGCCAATGAAAAATCAGTGGAAACCGCAACAAATAGCGATACAATCTTTCAAATTCGCGAAATCACCAGGTCAATTAGAACAGAAACTCCAACCGAAACAAACACCGATGGAATTAGGGAGTATGATGACACGAAGGACACAACCACCTTTAAAGATGGAAGAATTATTTTACCAAAGCGAAGAACAAACCGGCGATACAGAAGAAGGAAATGTATCACACGACTACGGAGAAGACAAAGCAGCAGGAATCGATGAATACTATGAAGAGTACGACTACGCCGAAAACCAGGATTTTCGTACACCAGCCTCGGAGGATACTCAGAATTAGAGAGGGACGAATATCAAGACGAAATTGAAAACGTAAAATTAAATGTAAACGCTTCTTCAGAATTACCATATATTATGTTACCGGAAATTAATTCTAGATTTTTAATTGATACGGGTTCATCAAAATCAATGATTAGCATACAAGAAGTAAACGAATATTTCACGAATTATGTTATTAATGAACCATTTACAGTTCAAACTGCACATGCTATTACAAAACACGACTTTACGACTTTGTAATTGAAATACCAAGTTTGAAATCTTTCAAGCGGCAGTGGATACGTTAAAATTCCATGTATTCGATTTTTCAAATAATTATGATGGATTAATTGGGGTAAACTTAATGAAACAATTAGGACCGGTAATAGATGTACCGAATGAACTACTAAAAACAAAATTTGGGGAAATAAAAATATTTTGGGAAAATACTAAAATCAGTTTAGGCCCGCGCGAGCGGAAAATTGTAAAAATTCCTATAACCAAAAATTATAGCGATGTTTTAATAAATCACCAGACAATTACGCCGGGCGTAGAAATTACAAACACTCTAGCTAAAGCAAGAGATTTTCATGTTATTACGGAAGCGGTCAATTTTAACGATTATGAAGTAAATATAGAAATAGAAAAACCAATAGTAGCCGAAATTTATCAAACGGAAACACACAACGATTTTGAAACTTGTTTAAGTCCAAGACAAATAGGAAAAATTAAATTTGATAACGTTAGAGAAAACTTGCGTTTAAATCACTTAAATGACGAAGAAAAACGCGAAATTCAAAATTTATGTATAAAATACAAAGACATATTGTAATGGATTTTTCCCCGAAGAAAAAGAAGAATAATATTGAACATTATTTGGATGACATTGATTTGAAATGCATTTTATTTTATTGTGTATATTTAAATATTTATGATGTTTGAATTTATTTTACGACCGGAACTGTACAATTTTATTTTAGACCGGCGATGTGTGGACTCGGTAGAATTATGTACTAGATGTGCCCGATGTATGAGATTTTCCGGGGTATTTTTGTCAGAGATACCAGAGCTAGTAAAGCATGTGGATGGATAAAAAAATTCATTTTTTGTCCTGATGTATTTAAGAATTAAGAAATACTGAAAAAAACAAGTCAATCAACGGGAGGAAACGTACAGACGGCGTTTCGTTCTAGTTGGAACTTTTCAATGCACGGCATTCCTCGAAGACGGACATTGCTTTTTCATTTCTATATTTTCTGTATATATAGTTAACATTTGGAACTTACTGCAAGTGAGAATTAATGAATATTAAATCACATTCTTACATGTAAATGTCGACTTATGTGGTGCGTTCATAACTACAATCCGACAAACTAAGTTTGTACTAAGTTTGTAGTAGTATAATTCTTAATTAACCTAATTACCAGGAAGTTCGTTGTCGCGAAAGGGTGTGTTCTGCATACTAGTACAAACTTAGTTTGTCGGATTGTAGTTATGAACGCACCACATAAGTCGACATTTACATGTAAGAATGTGATTTAATATTCATTAATTCTCACTTGCAGTAAGTTCCAAATGTTAACTATATATACAGAAAGTATAGAAATGAAAAAGCAATGTCCGTCTTCGAGGAATGCCGTGCATTGAAAAGTTCCAACTAGAACGAAACGCCGTCTGTACGTTTCCTCCCGTTGATTGACTTGTTTTTTTCAGTATTTCTTAATTCTTAATTAACCTAATTACCAGGAAGTTCGTTGTCGCGAAAGGGTGTGTTCTGCATACTAGTACAAACTTAGTTTGTCGGATTGTAGTTATGAACGCACCACATAAGTCGACATTTACATGTAAGAATGTGATTTAATATTCATTAATTCTCACTTGCAGTAAGTTCCAAATGTTAACTATATATACAGAAAGTATAGAAATGAAAAAGCAATGTCCGTCTTCGAGGAATGCCGTGCATTGAAAAGTTCCAACTAGAACGAAACGCCGTCTGTACGTTTCCTCCCGTTGATTGACTTGTTTTTTTCAGTATTTCTTAATTCTTAATTAACCTAATTACCAGGAAGTTCGTTGTCGCGAAAGGGTGTGTTCTGCATACTAGTACAAACTTAGTTTGTCGGATTGTAGTTATGAACGCACCACATAAGTCGACATTTACATGTAAGAATGTGATTTAATATTCATTAATTCTCACTTGCAGTAAGTTCCAAATGTTAACTATATATACAGAAAGTATAGAAATGAAAAAGCAAGTTAAGTTAAGTTCCTGATGTATTTGATTAAATTCCGGTTATTTGTTTTGTAGTGCTTTAATTTGTGCATTTAAAGTCATTTACGATTTACGAGGATTTGTGATCTCGTTGTTTCATTTGTAATTAGGTATTGGTATCTCTCGCTTAGTTTTTTTTCGTGTTAAGTTGTTTATATCGATGTAAGTACAATACACATTTGATTTATATAATTGCTAGAATGATAATTTGTTGATGATTGTATTTATAGATTATAATTTTCATATTTTTGATAGTAAAATAATATATGAATATTCAAGAAAATTGTCATGTTTTTTGTGAGAGTTTTTTTAAGTCAAGATGTTCTAGATCGTTTTGTAGTCAGGTTGGTTTTTGGAGGGAATATATATTTGTCATGTTTTAATGCGCATGATCGTAATTTCGACACGCGTACTCAATAGTTTGGTTTCTGTTGACATTTGAGTTTAGGGGTCATATTTTAGAGGTCGAATTTGACAATTTTCTTAATTATTTATTAGTTTTATGTTTGCTCGCGAGTCACAGGGGGTTTTTCTCTATGTGCGTGTCATTATCACACAGACTGTTTCCTCCTCGCTATTGTTATTTGGCATTAGCTCTCTTTACATTAGGTAAAGGGATTTTTTTTTCTTTTCGATTTTTTTTAAAATAAATGTTAATTAGGAAAATTGAGAACTTTTATTAATGCTATATTGTTTTTCTTTACACGTTCTTGCTTGTTCGAGAGCAAGACCTGAGGTACAAAGATTCCAGCTCGAAGATTGAACGACTGAGTTTAAACCGGACATTTGTTGTGAACTGCATTCATAAGCAAAGGCACAGTTCACAGCAATATGTTATAGCGAAAATCTACCTTTAACATTTACTTACAGTGTAAAACATACGTTACATATGAAAGACGAAACACCGATTTATTTACGACCATATAGAAAAACACCTCAACAACGCGAAGAAATAAGAAGTCGAGTAAACGATCTACTAAAACAAGACATTATACAAGAAAGTTGTAGCCCATGGTCGGCACCAGTGAGTGTAGTACCAAAGAAAATGGACGCCTCAGGAAAAATAAAATATCGTATGGTAATAGACTATAGACGATTAAATGACCAAACGATCGACGACAAATATCCAATACCAAATATTCACGATATATTGGACAAATTAGGACGAGCGCAATATTTTACCACTTTAGACCTTGCCTCAGGATATCATCAGATCGAAATGGCGGAAAAAGACATTCAAAAAACGGCATTTTCAACAGAACAAGGGCACTATGAATTTAAAAGGATGAGTTTTGGCTTGAAGAACGCACCATCGACGTTTCAGAGGATGATGGATAACGTATTAAGGGGACTACAGGAAGATGTTTGTGATGTTTATCTTGACGATATAATCGTATATTCAACAAGTTTACAGGAACACATACAAAAATTAGAAAAGGTATTTAGTAGAGTACGTGATGTAAATTTAAAAATTCAATTAGACAAATGTGAGTACTTAAGGAAAGAAGTTAGTTATTTAGGACACGTCATTACGAAAAACGGAGTAAAACCAAACCCAGACAAAATTGACGCAATAAGACGATATCCGATACCAAAAACCGTAAAAGAAATCAGATCATTTGCTAGTTTAGTTGGATATTATCGAAGATTTATAAAAGATTTCGCAAAACTCACTAAACCACTTACAAAATGTTTAAAAAAAGGAGCGAAAATAGAAATTAACGACGAATATAAAAAGGCATTTGAAACTTGTAAAAATATATTAATTAACAAACCAGTATTAGAATATCCAGATTTTGAAAAACCATTTATATTAACAACCGTTTTATCACAAGGAAAATTGGGAAACGATAAACCGATATGTTATGCATCGAGGACGCTCAGTGAAACGGAAAGGAAATATTCGATAATTGAAAAAGAATTACTTGCAATCGTATGGGCAACAAAGTATTTTAGACCGTATTTATATGGACAAAAATTTACAATATATACAGATCATCGACCACTAGTTTGGTTGAATTCATTAAAGGAACCAAATTCTAAGTTATCGAGATGGAAAATTAAACTAGAAGAATATAATTTCGACATTATACCGATAGGTCCAACTGGCAACGGGCCATAGGGAACAATATACGTATGGAACGTAATGCGATTTGGCAACGTGTGTACGATGCCTATATTGAGTGACTTTCTTAAAATTTAAATTTATTTTGCAGAATTATTGATTTTTTTACTTTTATCTTTTAGAAAACGTTATTGTTTTTTTATTACTTAAAATTACTTTATATGAAAAATAGTATACCATAAAAGTGTAAACAAAGACAGTATACATTGAAACGAATATTCATTCAATTGTATTGTCATGAAATTGAATTTGTCAATCGTTGTTAAATTTGTTAGAATGAATAGATATTTATATTTATCCGAAAATACTAATACTTAAAGCAAACAAATTCCATTTCTTCCTGCATATTGATTATGCAGCTGATGCTTTCGTAATATGCTCATATTTGTATTATTTCAACTTACTTCGGTCGATACATATCGACTTCCTTCAAACCAGGAGGAAGCTACAGTTGTAATTAAACTATATTTCCTTTTTTTTTATTACCTACGGATATTCACAATTCCAAAATACGTTACAATGTTGCTTATTTTAGATTGTAATTAGCTGAATGCTGTCGCAAAACTGATCTCTGCATTTTTAAAAATGCCAGAATAAAATTAACGCCTGCCCTTATTATAATTTTACAAAGGAACAGACACGTACTTCAATTTCTACGAAAAACTAAGCCTACAGTTCATGTATAATACAGTGATAATGAAGACTGGAGCGTTTGTCGACCTACGAAGTTGTACTTTACTTGTTTATTGTTAATAAAAGGCTGATGGAAATATTACGTGAGATTTTGGTATCTGTATTATAATAACATCACGATAATAGTAGAAATACAAATATGAGCATATTACGAAAGCATCAGCTGCATAATCAATATGCAGGAAGAAATGGAATTTGTTTGCTTTAAGTATTAGTATTTTTCGATAAATATAAATATCTATTCATTGTAACAAATTTAACAACGATTGACAAATTCAATTTCATGACAATACAATTGAATGAATATTCGTTTCAATGTATACTGTCTTTGTTTACACTTTTATGGTATACTATTTTTCATATAAAGTAATTTTAAGTAATAAAAAAACAATAACGTTTTCTAAAAGATAAAAGTAAAAAAATCAATAATTCTGCAAAATAAATTTAAATTTTAAGAAAATCACTCCAATATAGGCATCGTACAGACGTTGCCACATCCCATTACGTTCCATACGTATATTGTTGCCTATGGCCCGTTGCGAGTTGGACCTATCGGTATATAAAAAGGGAAAATACAATACGAACGCTGATGCATTATCGAGAATTGAATTAAACGCAAATGAAACGGAATCTATGATAAACAATGGAGGAGAAGAAACCGAACAACTGTTACAAGAAATTCAAGAAATAATTGGGATTGAACTTTTCGAACTACCACAGGAGACAATAAACGAGGTAATCGGTGATAATGAAGAAACAGACACTGCAACGGAACAGGAAGAAAATGAATTAGTCGATACAACACACTCAAACACAAATCAAGAACCAATAACGTCAATACCATCAATGGACGAAGCTATCGATAACAAAAATCTACAATATCACATTCGTCAAACGTATTTACAAGAAACAACAGCTTGCTTTAAACAAGATAAGGGTAAGAAAATTTACGAAGTCCAGATTCCAAAAGAAAATAACGATAATAAAATATTTGAATTTATTAGAGATTATATGGACACTGGAAAACACTATTTATATTTCAAACAAGAAAAATTGTATCATGATTTTTGCAGAGTTTATGTAAATCAATTCAATAATAACGGACCAAAATTATATAGATGCTTACGGAAGTTAGAAGTCATTAATAATGAAGAACAACAAATAGAACTTATACAAAATTACCATGAAGGTAAAACAAATCATAGGGGAATTGAAGAAACTTTTAAACATTTACAAAGACGGTATTACTGGCCGAAAATGAAAGAAACAATATCGATTTATATAAGAAAGTGTGAAGAATGCAATCGAAGCAAATACGATAGACAGATCCCACGACCGGAATTAAATGTTACCGAAAACATAGATCGACCTTTCCAGAAAACACATATGGATACTTTTATAATAGGTGGCAAAATATATCTAACATGCAAAGACGCATTTACGAAACTTGCACAAGCTATCCTTATCAATAGTAAGAACGCGATCAAACTATCCGACGCTATGATTACTTATTTCTCATTATACGGAGTACCGGAAGAAATAGTTATGGACGGAGGTACGGAATTCACTAACGAATTAGTAAAATAATTATTGGAAGCACACAGAGTAAAAATTCATATAACAACACCGTATAACCCAAGTTCTAACAGTAATGTAGAACGCTTGCACTCAACGCTAATCGAAAACATGAGGTTATTACGAGAAAAATACACAGAAGAAAATATAGAGAAATTAATGAAAATAGCCATAATACCATATAACAACAGCATACACACAGCAACAGGATGAACACCTTTAGAATTGACATTAGGGCACACAAAAATTCAAGATCCATTCGATTTGTGTTACGATAAAACATTTTACAATGACTATATAACACGACATACTAATAGATTAAAAATACTATATGAAAACATCGGGAAAAGGATACAAACAGAAAAGGTAAAAGTAATAGAAAAGCGAAACGAGAAAGCTAAGGTAAAACCATTGCAGGAAGGGCAAGAAGTCTATTTGAAAAGAATGGTAGGATTTAAAAACAAAACAAACCCAAAATACACGGGACCATTTAAAATCAAAGAAATATTTGAAAACGGAACAGCGGTTGTAATTGATAACAAAGAGAAAGAACGGAAAGTACACATTCGTAATTTAAAGTACGGATCTGTTACAGATTCCTCCTCGGACTCAGGAAATCGACCGGGGACATCGACGTAACCGAAGTCAAAGGAACCACCGGGTTGTTGCCTGTAAAACTGGGTACAACGAAAAACACGGAAACATATTGGAAATTAGTTAAGGTTCATAATTTAGGAATATTATTAAGAGAAACATTTAGTTTAGAAGATAAGTGTAATAATTTTATAAATATAACTCTAAAAAGAAAACTATAAGATAGAATTAGAAAACTATCACAAAATAATAAAATATAATTTAGATTTAATACATAGAAAGATTAAGCAGCTAATGCCCAAAGAAAAAGTAAAAAGAGGAGCGTTGAATATTGTAGGAAATATAATAAAAGCAATAACAGGAATTCTAGACAACGAAGATGCGAATAGATATGACGCTTTAATCAGTAAAATTATTAGTTCTCAAAATAAAATAAAGACGATAGTTGAAAAACAAATAACATTAACGTTAAACACAATGAAATTATTCAATAAGTTCAATACAAAACAATCAATTTGTCTTACAATATAAATTAGAACAAGTGAACGCGAATTAGTAGACTATAAGTATCGTTTACCCAAGTACCCAGTAACGCGCCAAGTATCTTCGGCGCCGTCGTGCGAAATACTGATAGGCGCCTTTACCCTATATGTATTGAGCCAAAATTGCCAGCCACTCTCCCACAGTTCAACATTGAAATTTATGACGAACTCTTTAGACTTGTTAGTACTGGTAGGTATTTTTTATTTGAGGCAAACAATAGGTTCACATACAAAAAAATATTATTAAAATTTTTATTGCACACTGAAACAACAGTAACAAAATAAAAAACAGTATTCCAAATTATTAAAAAACAAAAGGTCAAATAAAATATTTTGAGAGTGCCCGTGTTTTTAAATAGATAAACGTGAAGGAAAACAACGGACATGTCTTATAGAAATTGGACTTTTTTAGCTTTACTTTTGGCAAATTCATTAATAAGATTTTCAATATTCAAAAAACAGTGTAGATGCAAATATCAAGTACACTCTTTGAAGTAACAATAAAATTATTGCTGTCAATGCTAAAATAATTGTAATAATTGTTTTATGTAAATTTGTTGATTTGTTGTAAACTTTCAAAAAATGTTTTTAATATTTTTAAAATTTAACTTATCACAAGTGGCCGTAGGCGCCTTTAAGGCCTTGGCGCCGTTGTGCGCTGCACGACCTTGCCCATATGGATGGCGCGTCACTGCCAGTACCGAATTACAAATTCACGTTTATGCGATATTCAATCAGTTCCTAACGGAAGCTGTTAATAATATATTTACTACTTTAATAGATGCTTTAACATTTAGTAAATTACAAACACTACACCCATCTATAATACCACCCAATGAGTTAATGCAAGAAATAATAGAAATTAGCAAACAACTTGACCCAGGCAGAATTCCTATTGAATTAATATCAAGCGAAATGCATTATTTAAATAATTTAATTAAAATAAAAGCTTACATAAAAGAAGAAACAATCACATTCATATTATTTATCCCTTTGGTAGAAATTGAGCCTTATAATTATTATAACCTATATTCATTACCTATACCTGTAAACGAATCCTATTTCAAATTATTGATTCCTGAATTTAAATATCTGGCAATAAATAAAAAGAAGTTTATGAGTTCAAATAAACTATGTAAAGAAATAAAAGCCTCAGAGTACATTTGTGAACGCGAAGAAACGCACATGAGGAAAATGGAATCGCCTTGCGAAATACAATTACTATCATACTCAAACAATTATTCAAGTTGTGTTCACATATTAAAACAGTTCCAGAATATCGAAATCACAAAATTATTAAGAAATCAATGGCTACTAGTTGTGCCTGAAGCCACATTAATTCACAAAGAATGTAATAAAGATAAAGAAATTGAAAAGTTATTTGGAACTTATATTATAACTATAACAGAGGGATGTTTAGTTAAAATTGAAGACAGAATTTTACAAACTTTCGAATCATATAAAAACTTAAAGTTTCCCAAAATACCAGATTTAGATAATGACAGTAAAATTATGTTACCAACAGAAGTATACAAAAACAGTAGTGAGATACAGAGTGTGAATTTATCAAA
Source organism: Melolontha melolontha (assembly GCA_935421215.2). Taxonomy (NCBI): domain Eukaryota; kingdom Metazoa; phylum Arthropoda; class Insecta; order Coleoptera; family Scarabaeidae; genus Melolontha; species Melolontha melolontha. The sequence goes on from OW285235.1 coordinate 209,099,858, forward strand.
TTACAGTAGAGTTATTAACAATTTAGAGAAACTTAAAGGTGAAATTAAAGAAATAAGTGACATTGAATTTCATGATAATCCTATAAACATTTGGGTTATTGTAATAACAATAATCATTTTTGGCATGCTAGCTTATATGTTAGTAATGTATTTACCCCGGAAGAAAGGGACTACCACATCAAATGAAACCGCGTTAGAAGTTACCAAGAACAGAAAACATCCCTTGGAGATACAACCGGAGGAGGCCGGAGGAGTTATGGTAGCAGACTGCCTAGGTCAGCATAAGGAGAATTAGCATATCAGTGAAATACTTAGAATTAAGATAATGTAATAAAACGTGTATAAGAATATTTGAATTAAATAAAGTTAGTAGGTAATTAGCTACAGAAATGTAAGAACGTGTTTTTGGTCTTAAAAACAAATTTGTTAAATTTAGTTGCTTTTTTAAAAGTTAATTAAGTAACATCAATGTTTAACTCATGTCATAAACCTAGTTATAAATAACAAGACAACAGCTGATGCATAACAAAATGTATGAATGAATACATGTCATAAAACTATCAGACAAACACGTACCTATTATTACCCGAAATGTGAAGGGGATTTTTTGGTGAACTTGAACGTGAACGAATAAATGCCTATTTGTTTGTTGGATCGACAACATATAAACATATAATTTCTATTTATTTAGATTCAATCTGAATACAGGACCGTATTTGAAAATTTGTGTTCCTAAATTTCCGCAAAAATTAAAGATTCGATAGAATAAATTTTATTGTAGTTTTGCATTGCTGTCTTAGGTATCTACGTACTATATATTAGCGTAGGTCGGAATATTTCATTTACACTCTGTATACGAGATGCTACCCACACAACAACACAATAAATTGATCTTACGACTTATTCACTACAATCCTCTTCAAAATACTCTCCTTCCGCATTAATACACCGATCCCAGCGACTAGTCCATGATTGAAAGCAGTGATGAAAGTCTTCGCATGTTAACGTGTTCAACACTGCCTACGTATCGTCTCGAAATGGCTCTCCTTTAGCTTCAGTTTCAACTTCGAAAAGAGGAAGAAGTCACAAAGGGCTAGATAGGGCTGGTGGGGTAGTACTGCCGTCTTCCTTAAGGCTAGGCGTATACTGACACACAGGGCAGTTCAGGACAGTACAGAGCAGCTCAGCACAGAATAAACAAATGGACGAACCTGGACACGCCTATCTCGCCAGTATACGGGGGAATTAGGAATTACATTTGTTACAAAAATCTGTACTGATCTGTACTGCGTCAACTGTGTCTCAGTATACGCTCAGCCTAAGGCTAGTAACTGACTCCCAAGTGACGTGTGGGTTGGTGCATTGTCGTGGTGTAGGATCCACGAATTGTTGCGCTACTTGGCACCAGGCGCGGCTCGTGATGACGTATTTGGTGGTGCATATACAATGATGCGAGTGCTTCGTGTATTCTCGTGTACTAACTGTAGCGTTCTTAGTATACACCGAAAACACACGAGGCACTCGTATCATTGTACGTGCACCTCCAAATACGTCATCACGAGCCGCGCCTGCTTGGCACACAGCTTGCGTCGGATGTTTTCTCTTAGTCACCGAAGAACATGGCAATAATATCATTCATTAACTGCTTCACCTGGTGGGAGAACTTCTTTGTGCACGATGCTACCAGCGTCAAAGAAGCAAATCAACATCAACTTGACGTTGCTTCGAACTTGCCGTGCTTTCTTCGGTCGTTGTGACGATTGCATTTTCCACTGCGATGGCTGTTTCGAGATCATACCTGTAGACCCATGATTAGTCGCTATTAATGATTCTGATACTGAAGTTCGCATCTCTTTCGGCAGGTTTATTTCAATTCTGTGCGCACATGAACACTGTGCAATGCTGAGTAACCTTGGTATAGGGATGCGCGATCTGAATCGATCTTTTTCGAAATCGATTCTTTCGTAACGCGATCTCCGATTTTTGAATCGATTTTTTTGTTGCCGATTTTTTTCGATTCAATTCTTTTGACTAGAAGATCGAAATGAAAACAGCTTTGCGATCTTCGCGTAGGGATGCGCATAAATCGTTTCATGAAATGAGTATCGACATTTTCATTGACGTTTTCGATAACCTCGCATTCGATTTATTACAATATTTAAAAAATGCAGTGGCAAAATTCTGTTTGATGTTTAAATAATACACTATAATATATAATATTTTTTTGTTAATAAAAGTAGGTACCTCTTTTAAGTTAAAAAGTATAAGTTTTGTTTTTGTTAGATTATAAAACATGTCATATCAAGTAAAATGCTTAAAAACAAAATCTTGGATTGCTAACATGCTTGGCATTCGATTTTTATATTACAACTTATGCATCAAAGCGCTTGATTTTTAAACACTTTCTTATTCTAAACTGCATCGATCTTCCATTTTCCAAGAATTCAAATATCTTCTTCTTCATCTTCTTTCTCTTTCCTTAAGACTTAGTCTTGTTTCTTCTACTATTTCAATTTTGTTCAGCCTCTTGGGAAGCAGATGTCCAGCTCTCGCACCATCTCTTGGGAGGTCGGCCTGGAGGTCTCCTTGAGTTCGGTTTTTCGTTCGATTCAAATATCGATCTTTTTAATTGCGTCGGCGCATCTCTACCTTGTAATGCCCATCATCATCAACCAACACACGTTCATTTCTAAAATGGTTTTACCACTTATAAGTTTGCGTCTGGCCCAAAACATCCTCACCAAAAACTTACTTAGGCATTTTCAGAGTTTCCGCCAGTGGCGGCTCTTTAATGAGAGCAAGTGAGCAATTGCACCCCCTGGAATTATGAAACAAAACAAACCAAGCGGCGACTAACTGTGAAAGTATTTATTTATTATGTATATTATATATTCATAGTTATTGACGAGGAACGTGGCACGGTAACAACGTACATGCACCGATCGTCGTCACAGATATAATGAGCAAAGCACAACTGTTGCTCCGTTAAGCCATTGAAGGTGGGGAGAACTGTATTTTGCCCTACTTCAATGTCGTATAATACATAGCGTCTGAGCAAGTGGTCCAGTCTGCTCACGGCCGTTGTAAAATGAATTCCGTCTCTGCTTTAGAGAACAACGCGTTTTCGCGGTTAACGTATGATGAAAAAATCGCAGTAAAAAATCTTAAACGGCCAATTATGTTTAGAAAATAAACAATCTGTTAAAAGGTAAAGACGTTATAAGAAAATTCAAAATGGATATTTATCAGAAAAATGACTGGATTTGTGGGTGTGAAATCAAAAATACTTTGTTTTGTTTTCCGTGTCTTTTGTTTGGTGGTGAACCGTCTTGGTCAAAGAACGGAATAAGAGACTTAATTCATCTTAGTGCTTAAATTATTAAACATGAAAATTCCGAAGGGTATTTGAAAAATATATTTAGCCTAAGAATGTTAGGAAAAAATAACCTTCAGAATGTTTTAGATTCATCATATAAAATAGCAATTCAACAACTCAATGAAAAGGTAACAAAAAATAGGCATGTGCTAAATTTAATAATAAATTGCATTAGGTTTTGTGGCGCGTTTGAACTGGCACTTCGGGGTCATGATGAACAGCAAACGTCGAATAACAAGGGCATTTTTCGGGAATTGATAAATTTTACGGCAGAATTGGATAAATCGCTCAGAGATCACATCGACAGCACCGGTTTTTAAGGGATTATCAAAAACGATACAGAATGAGCTGCTTGATGCAATGTTGAACGTGTATCATGAACAAGTTGCTAGTGAAATTAAAGCAACCGACTTCATATCTGTGATAGCTGATGAAACCACAGATGTGTCCAATCAGTTTCAGTTGGTGGTTGTTTTAAGATATATTGTGAACGCGCGACCGGTCGAAAGATTTTGGAAATTTCTTTTGCCTAGTGGACATGATGCTAGTTCTTTATCTGCCTCCATCCTTAACGAAATTAGTTTGCTTGTTGATGACCCAGAAAAACTGATTGCACAGAGCTATGATGGGGCAGCAGTCATGAGTGGTGCTATTAACGGCGTGCAAAGGCATGTCCAAGACCAGTATCCAAGGGCTAATTTTGTACATTGTTATGCACATCAGACAAATCTAATTATGTCACATGCTACATCGAGCAGTAGTAATTGCAGAATTTTTTTGCCAATCTGACGGGATTATGTACATTTTTCTCTACTTCACCACAACGAGCTGCAAGATTGGAAGAATTCCTTCAGAGAAAAAGCTTACCTCGTTCTTCAAAAATAAGATGGAACTTCAATTCTAGGACAGTGAATACAATATATGAGCACCAAGAAGAAATAATTGAAGCTCTAGAACAAATCGACGGAGAAGCTAGTTTACAAACTACCATTCATCAAGCTGGTGCCAATTTGCAAATTTTGGAGGAGGAAAATTTTATCTATTGGTTAACTTTCTTTCATAAAATTATCCCACATGTGGACATATTGTTCAATCAATTACAAAATGTCAATACAGATGCATTAAAAATCAAGAATAATTTAGATAATTTTGAACGCGCTATTGGAAAAATTCGAACCGAAATCGCTGACACAGATAATCAGTTGGTTAAACAAAATGACCTAGAACTGACTCCTCGACCATCAAAGCGGCGAAGAGTAACTGATGGTAGCCACAGAAGGAGGGAAACTATTGAAGTGTGCGATATTATTTTGCTAGAAATAAAAACTAGGTTTCAGTATACAAGGCACTTAATATTAACAAACTTAATTTCTTTTAAATAGTTCTCCTCTTTTCAAAAAAAAATTCCGTAAGATTGCCTTAAAGAAGCAGTAAAATTTTATCCATGCCTCAATGAAAGCAGACTACGAACTGAATTAAGCGTTCTATATTCTAGAGAAGAATTTAGGCAAAATATAGAAGTCGGTGCTGTAGGTCTGCTAGGTCTTCTGCTGGATGGATTAAGCGACACCTTTAAGGAAGTTGTTAAGCTTTTAAAAATTGTCATTACAATCCCCATGACAACGTCCGAAGCTGAACGCCAGTTTTCACGGCTGAAGAGAATAAAAACTTTCCTGAGAAATACAATGAAAGAAGAGAGATTAAATGCCCTTACTATGTTATCTTGTGAAAAAGAATGTATAAATGATTTCCCAAACTTTAATGAAAAAGTGATAGAACTGTTCTGCAAGTCAAAGACACGTAAAATGAACTTCGTTTATCGTCAGATGTAATTAAACTGTGTAGTCTAATATTTAATATTCCCTCAAAACAAACTCTACAATGAACAGTACCTGTCTGGAACAGTACGCCGGTGAAATTTATGAAGATTGGGTAAGCGTTTTTGTATTACACTTTTTAATTTTGAAATTATGCACTCCCTATGTGAACCACCCCGAGCCGCCACGGGTTTCCGCGGCTGTTTTACCAAGTTTTAAGCAGCATTTGATGCACGTTTGCACGCTTTTTCACATCAGACATTGTAGTGTCACAGAATAACTTAAACACAACACAACAAATGTGAACACAAAATCTATTTGTCGACACCTAGCAAAGTACCGTTTGACAGACTACCTTAGTATAGGCACTATATAGCGCTATAAAGCTGTACTACCATCCTTTCGCGCGCAACATTCAAATTTCGGGAATTTCTGGGTAGCACCTCGTACATATATTAATTACTTCAACTTTAATAGCATGCTTGTGTCTGTTCATGTCCTAATTTAAAATGCTTCGCGAGTTTTAAAGTATGATATTAATCTTCTATATTTCTTTATACTAGGACTGTACTAATATTAATAAAAAGACAGACAAAAATCATTAGGCGTTAAGTTTAAGAAGCGGAACGTCAAGGTCATTCCGTAATCTTCGCTCTCATGCCAATTGATTTATCTTTTTTATATTTATTTAACGTCGTTCTCGCATAGCACGTAACTATGCTTAAAAGGAGTCATAAAATTTTATGTGTAATATACGTGACGCTTCAGTAGCATTTCTTAATGTTGCGCAAATAATGCAACATTTAAATTTAATTCATATTAATCAATAATAAATTCGTATTGTCGTTTATAATAATATAATTAGCCACTAAATATTCTCAGAAAGCTATTTCCTCTTGATTATTTATTTATCATTTATAGAATTACTGGGAATTTTTGGAACGTGCTTTTACGATAAAGCCGGTTCGATTTCTACCGAAGCCTTGCCAAAGAAACCTTGTATATTCGAACATTTTGATAGCGAACGTCAGATTTCCTCCTCGTTGGACATATTTTGTCTTATATACAATGACACCATACACTCTGTCCCGAAATTAACCAGATTGCCTATTTTAACAAAATTAGTGTCGCTATCTATTGGTGGGAGAATGATTTATGAAATGTCGGTCTTTTTCTTAAAAATAATTGTAGCTGGTGTTGAGATGTGGTATCTTCAATAAGATCCAGAAAACAACGACAAAATACTGGGTGATGATGATGTTCATGGCAGAATTCTTCATAGATCACATAGAAAAACTAATAACAACTTGAGCCAAAAATTCTTCTTATATTGGTACAGATATATAGACAACATAATAGCATGCTTCACATGCACAAATAGGCAACTAGAAAACTTTTTCAGGGTCATATATAACATTCACCCTAATATTAAATTTACGAAGGAAATCGAAATAAATAATTCTATTAACTTTCTAGACCTAACCATAACAAAATTCAACAATACATATGAATTTTCGATTTACCATAAACCCACATACACTGATTCTATAATAAATAACAAATCAAACCACCCCAATCAACACAAACTAGCGGCATTTCATAACATATTACACAGGTTAATAACTATAACTATAAACGAACCAAATAGTCAAAAATGTTTTATTAATTCTAAAAAATCGTGTTACAATTGTCACCACAAAAATTTATCTCATGACGACGCAGTGTGAGATATTTTCAGACAGGATTTCCAATGTCTCACCGTGGACATATTCAAAATCCAGCAGTTTTACTTGTACACCTTCTAGTGGTAAAAAATATCTAACAATAACAGGCACTAATTTTACGTCTTTTCTATTTGAAGTGTCATTGGTAACACTTACAAAATGCGTCTTCTGTAGGTCAGTATGTAATTCTTCCACAGACAAAGGTGCCAGAACATTTAAAATTATGACTGCGCATTTGGATCTTGCAGCTCCAAATTTGCGTTCAAAGAATTTTTAAATCAATTTAGAAGTACAATCAGAAGATTTGAAGCTCAAGTCATGAATTGCTCTATGATAAGCAAATGTGGCTTCTTTGGCCACAATAATTAAGTCATCATGAATGAAATCGTTTAAAAAAAATGTTCTAATAAATGGAGAACTTGTAGACGCCGTTACATCAGCCTTGTGTTTCGCACACTTCATTTTAATGTCCGCTCGCCCACCATGTGCAATAGAAAATTCTGAGAAACATTGTTGGCACTTCACCCAGCTGTCTTTATAAAGCTTTTTTTTATAAATTGGTAGTCTTTTTGCAGTTCATCCGTAAAGTTACAATTCTTTTTCGGCATTTTAAGCGCATTTTAAAACATTTGGGTTAAAATCTAAACTAATTTAGTTAATTTACGCGTTGTCACATCACCTTAATAAATAAAACGTAGTTACACTGCAAGTGATCGCCGCAAACTGTCACTCAGATGAATGAGACGTTAAATGTCGGCTGTTTATTTTCGGCGGTTGCATGTGTCGCGCGCGCCACGCCATTAATCACACACACGTGTCCACGCGTCTCAACTTTACACGAAGCACCGGGAGAAATTACCAAACCCGCTGGGACCAATGTTTGAAACCGGGACAATCCCGGTTAAATCGGGAGGTATGGTAAGCATAACTATATCCCTCAACACAAATTTAATTCAACAAATAGCAGTGAATAACAATTTTACCCCAGTGATAACAGATAACATGTTGAGGTAGAAACAATTAAAAGAGGTTGTAAACCTTATGTGACGACCAGGGGACATCATATAAGGTTTATTATTATATGTAATCGTTAAAAAATACGATTTCACTGGGCTGATATGGCACAAAAGCAGTGTGTGGAATCCGGAACGAACCCAAAAAGCATGGTGAGTTGAAAAGCTAAACAGTATGGGGAACTCGACTCATTAGAGGCCGCTTTTATTCGTAGAATAGATAACACTTGGGAACAATATAAAATCATAATAAACACATACTTTCCCTAACATTTAATAAACACTTACTTTCCCTACCCATAACGAAGAACAAAAAATATACAGATCTATGACTTGTCTAGGTCCTAGTTCGAAGAAAATCAGCAGACTGGTGGAAAAGAAACTAAACATAAGTAGTTGATTTAAAACTAATCGTATCGCAGGTAATATTATCAACAACAATATAGGAAGAACTGAAAAGGGAGAAAAATCGGGAATCTATAAGCGGAACTGTGGTAGTTGCGAAAAATCCTATGTGGGTCAAACAGGGTGCTCTTAACACAAGAATCAAAGAACACATGAGGTTCTTTCATAACAAAAAAGCAGGTTCTCATTATGCTAAACATTTGTTAGAATGTAAACATGACTTCGATCCCAATTTCAAAATTCAGCAAATATCTTCTCTTAAATAATTTAGAAGCTTTAGAAATTAACAAATTCAAAAAGGCAAACTTATTATTACACAACCAATTAGATATATCCAACTCCCCACTTCTAAATTTGTTCATTGTAAACAAAGATCATCCCCACTTAGGTCAGGTAGATACAAATAATGTAAATTCAATTAGCACCTAAGTTTAGTTAGTATTACATACTTCATAAAGGCACAGTTTGAGCGAAACATGTATTTTTATTAATACAATTTTTGGAAATTCTACACGTGTTTTATTTGAAGTGTTTTGTGGAATTTATTAAATGGAAATCCACCAGGTAATCACAATCTATACAAGAAGGTATATCAATACGTTATGCCATCTGGCTCGTGTTAATGGACTACACCTATACGTATTTTTTCGTTTATGTACCAGCATAGCTGGTCAAGCGAAAGGTCGCCTTTTTCGGCATAGTCTCTTTCGTCCGTCAGATGTCACTTATTAAATAGTGCCACCTTATAGGACGAAATTTGCTATATCTTGTAGGCGATTTCAGCGTAAATGTATATACAGATACAAATCTGTTCTTAAAAAGATTTCTATCATTTGTATTACATTGCTTCACTAGCTTGACTGACGATACCTATAGATGGCAGAAACACGTGTCTTAAGCAGAAGTAAATGCTGAAAATACGAGGTGTATTGTCCATATGTACAGTTACAGATATGTAATTTTTTTACATGTCTGTTTCATATTGTAACAAAATGAAATACTTTTTAAGTTTATTACCAGTTATTTCCAAAGTATTTGGGAAGTGATTAAAAAGACTGAAATCAATAGGAAAAATTAAAAATTTGATACCTAACCCTCAATTTGGTTTTATTGAAAAACGTAGAACTATAGAATAAACTCATAGCTAGCTGGATAGATAGACGTTTTTATTGTATGCAATAACAATTACAACAAATAATAAAATTAAAACCCTTACCACAATAAAATTTAATGATTCTAAATACGTATTTCTACAACCACGTTGTCATCTTCAGTAGAAAAAGCAGTGTAACACTTGAACGCACAAAAATACTCACGTAAAAAAATATTCGAATTCATGGAATTTATTTTTAAATTCGTTTCATTACAATATTTGAGATTAAAATATTCTGACTAAACATTAATTTCCAAATTTATATTTCAACATAATTTAAGGATTAGTTTCATAATTGGATTCTGAATGTATGTTAAATTACGGCTTTTATAATATTTCTAAACGGTTTTTCTATAGAATTTATAAATAATGGGTTAATGCTCTTGCATGAATAGGTGGGGTTTACCAAAATGTAGGTAATTTTTGTAGCATTTAAGATTGAAGATTTTAGTGTTAAACTAGAAGACGTTCAGAACAATCCTTCTGTGAGTGTTTTTGTGCGTTCAAGTGTTACACTGTTCTTTCTACTGAAGATGAAAACGTGGTTGTAGAAATACGTATTTAGAATCATTAAATTCTATTGTGGTAAGGGTTTTTTAATTTTATTATTCCCTTATAAGCCACAGTCTCCGATTTGTTAGTTAATTACAACAACGTCAAGTATATTGCATGTCTGTTTCATTTGTAATCACAATCTAAACAAATTTATCTGGTAAAGTCCATCTAGAAGTGAAGAAAATCATTTATATGTTTGTATTATAGTTTTGTAGAAGATAACTTCATCCGCTATATATCGTTTTTTTCATCAAAACAAAATAGTGTGTGTTTACATCCATGTATGATTGATTAATTTATAGATTATTTTTAAATAAAAATTTATGTGAACATAAATATTTATTATTATCTTTTTTCTTTACGTCATAAAAATTTGAAAAAAAATGTATGCGTCAAGTAAACTTAATATCTTAAATATTTGTTAATATAATAATCCCAGACTTTGTTTTGATAATATACATATGACAAGCTGACAGAGGTAAGCATAGGGTATAATAAAATGTATGGTATTGAAAAAATGTCCTACACGTATATATTCGCATGTAACGTTATAGGGATCGGACACGAGAGGCCGATGACTCATCGCCGACGGGCGGATTATTGAGAATTTGTATTTTGAAAGAGTTTTTAATTTGATTTATATAATTGAAAAACAAACGGGCGGTGATCTATAAAATGCGAAATACATTTATAAAATACATTATTTGTTCATTTTGTCGTTCAAGTTGAGTAAAGGAGTGTTAATTTTAACTAACAATACTTTCTCAAGGTTCTCTTCTGTAAAATTTGTTCTCTTTGAAGGAAATACGTCCTCGTAGATCGAAAACGTCCTTTCTACATCGCCATTGGTTATAACTTATAAGCATTACTGATAGGCATATTGAGGCATTGTTCCCATACACAATTGCCGCAATGTTATTAAATCTGGATTTCTATTAAAAACTGCATCTAACTTTTGCCGAAGGCCACATCCGAAGGAATATTTTTCAAATTATTAATAGCCACATCTAATGTGGTTAATCCATCATTTAATTTGAGATTTTGATTTTCAAAGTAAGTGATTAGTTTTGGCAAATTTCCAAAGTGTTCCTGAAGAAAGTACAACTGATTTTTTAAATATGGAATTTGTATTTGTTTCTTGCACTCAGAAATACTTCAAGCATTGTCATTTAAACATGTAACGAAATTTTGTATACTATCGAAATTTTCTGCATAAAAACTAGTAGCTTCCAACAATCTTCCCCGAGTAGTTATTACTGTAGAAGGAGGCAGTGGCAAAGATGAAAGTTTTCCCTGTAAAGAGCTACTCTCAATGGTGCTTTTCTGAAAACTTTTTAAATGCGAATACAAGTCTATCAACATCCGGAAAGGTACCTCTGATATATTCACAGATTCTGTGGAGAGCATGTGCTGCACAAGTAATATGCAGCATATTAGGATATGTTTGCTTAATTAGTAATGCTGTTTTAACATATATGCAGCACTGTCACTTACAAATAAAAGTATTTTCTTTGTACTTATCGTCCGAATTAAGCATTTGGTGCATATTCTCGTAAATGGTTTTATGCAAATGGTTCTTCGCTAAAATTGTCAGATTCCAACGGCTCTAATTTCTGTGTATGTGTTTGCGATGCTAAGTGACATTTTACGTGCGATTTCTTGGAATTTACAATCAGTTTGACCTTTAATCCAACTTGCCATTGTTTCACGACGCCATTCTCGACGTTGTTCCGTATCATATCTGAAAAAGTAACTTAAACAATGATCCAGATCTAAATAAATGAAAATTAAAAATGTATGCGTAAGTTATTGAAACTTAACAAAATTCATTGGACTGTTAGGTATACATGTAATTAACAGTTAAAACAATGAAAAAAAGAAACTAACTCGCCGTAGTTTATTTATTTTACGAACTATAAACTAATAAATAAAACAAATTATAAAAACTCCTCCCGCTTCTATCTACGCCCATGAAGAAAGGAATTTAAGTGTAAAATTGAAGTAATTGCGTCACAATTCAACGACAAAAACCAGATGTGCGGTTAACCGAATGAATAACGCTATTCAATAACTGCGTGTTGTACTTAGAGATGTTATAATTTATAACATTTCTAAGTACAACAGTTTATAACTTATAAACTATTTATATGGTCCATCGTAATTTCGGCCTCTCGTGTCATATCCCTACTTATAACTTATTAATAATAAGTTATAAGTTCAACATAAATTGAAATTTATCTATAATAATTAATTTCTGATGAAATAATAATTATTAAATTTTATTCCGTGTTGTAATCAACACCCCAATGTGAAGAGACACATGTATTAACTAGGCTGTAAATTAAAAAACAGAAAACAGCACGTTAAGGAAATATTACAAAATAATAGATACAAAAGCGTGTAGGTATAATAAGTAATAACTTATTATACCTACACCTACTTTTCCCCTTTTTTTTAATTTGCAGCCTAGTTAATACATGTGTCAGTTCACATGTTAATACATGTGTCTCTTCACATTGGTGTGTTGATAACAACACGGAATAAAATTTAAAAATTATAATTTCACCAGAAATTAATTAATATAGTTAAATTTCAACATTTATGTTACCAAAAATAAGATTATTGAAATAAACAGTTCATAGAAGACAATAAAAGCATTTATCTCTAATTTTATCTCAAATATTATTTATTTATTCTGCATAAGAGATAGATATATGTATATTTGAGAAGTTTATTTGTAATAAATAAATAATAAAAACACATATTTTGAAAATTGTCGTTAATGGTCGTCAAACAGTCACTATCATTTCTGAGAAACGATAATGGTAAGGCTATATACGGGAATGATTTTATGTGTAAATAAATCGGTGTTATTTTCGAGTAGGCTATGCTTTTGCAAGAGGCTGTTTATATTTTCACTATCGTCTGACGATTAGTTTGACAGGTACAGTAGCTTAAAGAAAACTTGTTTAATGAAAGTTGTAAAATGGATAAAATCGCTATTCGCGGTGCAGTTCAGTACTTGTTTTTTAAGAAGATGGACGCAACTGAGATTTTGGCGGATTTGTAGCAAACATTGGTCAACTGCTCCTTTGACATCACAATTTGTGGCTGGCTTGCCCGCTTTAAAGTTGGTGATTTCATGTCGCCACGAAGACACCTCAAAATGAAGTTGTACCACCAAAACGTGTTACTCTCCTGAAATGGTTGAAAAAGTTCATGACGTTGTGTTACGTGAAGAGTAAAAGTGGAGATTATCAAGACTTTGGGGTATGTTCCCTAAACGTGTACACCATATTTTGGTAGGTAGATAGGTGCAGCATTTACTGAAAGTAGATGAAAAACGTGAGAGAGCGCGAATTTCTAACGACAATTTGTAGATCTTTTACACCAACCCAGTAGATTGAATGTGTCCCTTTGTTACGGTCGATTAAACTTGCTTCCATTACTATGTGTTAGATTGAAACAGCAATCTCAACAATGGAAGCATCGTGGTAGTCCTCCACCAAATAAGACTAGACGTTTCTTTCGGTAGAAAAGTAGTGGTCTTGATATTTTGAGATTCGACGGAGATACTTGTTATTTACTACCTCGCAAAGGGTCAAACTATCAATGGAACATATTATGCTACCCTTCTGGACATAGTGAAAGTTATCATTACCACATTGATTCGCAAGAAAGTACTACTCCATTATGATAATGCACCGTCACACACCAGTCGCATTGTTCGGGAAAAACTGAATGAATTATGATTCTAGGTTGTGCCCCAACCATCCTATTCACCTGATCTAGCCTCTTCAGACTTCTACTTATTCCCAAAGCTCAGGCGGTTTCTTGCCGAGAGGACATTCAGGACAGACGAAGAAGTTATTGTAGAAATAAAGCAGTATTTTAGCTACTTTGAGTAATCCTGGTATTATGACCCTACAGCACCGCCGGTCTAAGTGTATTAATGTTGAAGGGGAATATATTGAAAAAATAAAAAGTTATCGTAATTCAAGTGTCTCGCCTTTAGTCAAATCATACTCGTACATATTTAAAAGGTTTCGTAGCTTAAAAATATTTCAAATGTGAGAAACGTTACTTCCTATTTACCGGTTCTCTTCTTACTATATACTGTCGACTTGCCATCGACTCGAGACGTGACTGTTCCTACATACGCAGACGACACAGCCATCCTTGCTTCACATATCCACCCTGTTATTGCTTCGCAATTATTGCTGACAAGTCTGAACAAAATTCAAGACTGGTTAACGAAATGGCGAATCAGAGTTAACAAAAGTAAATCTGTTCAAGTAACATTTACTACCAGAAGAGGTTACTGTCCTGCACAGCATATAAATAACTACGCTCTACCACAAAACGAAGACGCCAAATACCTAAGAATGCACCTTGATCGGAGACTGACATGGAGAAAGCATATATTCTCAAAGAGGAAGCCACGCCTCAAATTTAGTAGACTGTACTGGTTTAATTGGTCAAAGATCCAACCCGTTCGTTTGGCGTTATGGAATACAGCTCTGAGGAACTGCTTCCATATCTAACGTTTAGATACAAAATACTTCGCATGATTATTAAGCTTGATACCAAGGAGCCACAAAATTTGTATCCTAGGTAGGCCGTGAAGAACTGAGATAGACATATAAGTCACGTCTGAGCTTAGAGAATTGACGAAGTGTCATTTGTAAATAATCATAAGTCAAATTGACAAGTTACGATTTAACCTATTACTAATAGTATGAAATGTAGGTTAGATCACTTAATCAATCTAAGACATAACTGATTTAATCCATGGCATACTCTAAAAACTTTTTTTGTACCTCACTAGGGCTGGGCGAAGTATCGATACATCGTCCAATACCCGATACCATAACTGGTATCGGGTACTCGATACCTCATATAACGAAGGTATCGATTCTTAGGTATCGATTCCAAAGCATCGATTCCAAGGTATCGATTCCAGGGTATCGATTCCAAGGTATCGATTCCAAGGTATCGATTCCAAGGTATCGATTCCAAAGCATCGATACCTATCGATACTTTACCGATTCCAGTACTCGCTAAGTATCGATGTATCGGGTAGCGATGTATCGGGTAGCGATGTATCGGGTAGCGAGGTATCGATTCCAAAGCATCGATACCTATTCCGATTCCGGTACTCGCTAAGTATCGATGTATCGGGTAGCGAGGTATCGGGTAGCGATGTATCGGGTAGCGAGATATCGATTCCAAAGCATCGATACCTATCAATACTTTAGCGATTCCAGTACTCGCTAAGTATCGATGTATCGGGTAGCGATGTATCGGGTAGCCATGTATCGGGTAGCTTACCTTTGTGCATTTTTTTAAATGAGTATGCGTACATCATAGGTATATAAGTTGTTGTTTTATGCAAAATGACAATTTAGAATTTTCTTATTTTTCATGCAAGGATTAAAAAAGAACTACATACATAAGTCTGCAGCTAGTATAATTATGTATAATTTTACCTTTCGGAGGCCAATATTTCAACGTCAGTAACTTCACTATCACCGTCTCTTTTGTCTTTCTTTTCAATAATATTAAAATATGTAAAAGGATGAACACATTTTATATGCTTTAGCATATTTGTAGTATTACCAGTATACTTATATTCTTTTTTACATACATTACAACTCACGCCCTGGTCGTTAATTTTATAAAAGTATTTCCAAACTACACTATTTTTTTTCGACATTTTGGTACGTACGTATCCACTTATTACACCAAGTTATAAGAACAAAGTGATGAAGCTTAAAATGATATGAAATATAAGTGCTTATATTAAACTTTAGACGACGAATAAAGGTAGGAATTATAATAAATCAAAACTAGGGAACAGCAAAAATTTGTTGACACATAATTTGTATAAAGCAGTGTTGAGAGAAATATAGGTGATATTCATATTCCTGTTCTATAGAATGCACAATACACAATACACGACTGTAAATTGGAACTAAAATAAACAAAATATAATATAAATATGTAGTATTAATTAATATAATAAGGTAAAAAAAGTTGGGTCAAGAATTCTTATCAAGCTATTGTAAGTATAAAACGTGCTTGGTTTGTTTCTATTTTGAAATGAATATTTTAGGCTTTTTGTATAATTTTGTAATAGCACGCATATTTGCCTATATTATTTTATCTATCTGCGTTTTTTAAATGTATATAAAAATAACTGTTTAAGTAAAGAATTTTTAAGTATGTATGCATAATATATATTTTAAAGACGTTGGTTATTATGCGTAGCAAATTCCATATTATGACATAACTTTAATTATTACAAACAAAAAAAAACAAAATATCACAATATTGCAAATTTCATACCGTAGTTATGGTAGAATCGGTAAATTAATTTTACATCTCTTGAAACCGATATCAAACAATCGACACCTAGAAAACGGGTTATGAATACTGATTCCTAGGTATCGAATCAAGGTATCGATTCCAAGGTATCGATTCAAGGTATCGATTCCAAGGTATCGATTCCAAGGTATCGATTCCAAGGTATCGATTCCAAGGTATCGATTCCAAGGTATCGATTCCCAGGTATCGATTCCAAGGTATCGATACTTTACCGATTCCAGTACTCAGAATCGATACCATGCACAGACCCGATACATCGCTAAGTATCGATACCTCGATTGGTATCGGTACCCGATACCGAAAACGCCGGTATCGCCCAGCCCTATACCTCACTCCTTCCAAATAGCATTAAAACCCATGACTTCAAAATAAAAACAGTAAAGGGACGAAATCAAAATATCCTCTGAAAAATACGCAGAAAGATTAAGTAATCATCCGAATTCTTTGGCTAATACTTTAATGACCCATCAGAAGGCGTGTATACTCAAGAGGCTAAACACTACTGATCTGCTCTCGAGATTTTAATTTTAATCTTCTAGATGCATCATAAATAATTTTCTTTTTTAATTATACTGCACAGTAACTTGTCAATCGACAATTTTCTGCATGTCAAATATTTCAAACACACAATTTACTTATTGTATTTTCTTGTACATATTATAAATCAATTTAGATGTCAACAAAAAAAATTGCGAGAATATGTTTCTAAAGCATAACTAATTGTACAGATAGCATTGACTTATGAAACAGTAAATAAGTAAATAAATATTTCAAATGTTTCCATATAATTTTATTATCTCTACTTAAAACCAACTCTGCTAAAGTTTGTTTTCATAATTTCTACAAGGAATTAGATATTGATATTGTTTTATAATGCGGTTACTTAAATCCTACTTTCTAGTAAAATGTCTGAGTCTTATCATTAAGAAATGTTTTAAATATATTACGTTATATTTGATTTACGTCATTTCTTATTTATTTATTTAGCCGTTAAAACTATTAAAGTTTTTTATATTTCTTTAGTGGTGTATATAGGATTTAAATATTATCAACTTCCTATTGCGAACAACTTCAGATATCCTCTTCAAATTTATTTAAATTGTTTTATCTAACTTTAAATTGATGTTTTCCTCGCCCGCGCTCTGAAAGGATTTTTTCATTTAAATTAAATCAAAGCAAGAGCAGCACGCAGAAGTTAAGCTTTAACGTAAATCTTGTTTTGCCGATATCCATAATTCTTTTGAAATAATTTATGAAAGTATTGCTAGAATTCACGTGTTTTCTCTTGACGCTAACCTGCGCGAAAATATAAACGTCATGTGCTATAGATAGTCCTAAAAATATTGGTCTAGGGTACTTTCATAAGTAGAGTGGACCAATCCGGAGCGATATTGGTAAATATTTCATATAAAAGCCGAAAAACTCCAATAATTTATATATATATATATATATATATATATATATATATATATATATATATATATATATATATATATATATCTACCGTACTATAGAGCGTCTATACAAAAACATTCCCACTGAGCGCCGCCGTATACATATAGAGGCTGTATATCGAAAAACTGTTTTAATGGACAACCGAACACCCAGACCCATGTAGCGGCAGAGGGAGCGTCCTCAACAATTGACCGTTATATTTAGACTGCTTACTCAGGTTTATCGTAGTTGATATCAAGTCGATCACAATCGTTTCTTTGAAATTTTTTGCTGCTTTGTTTATTATTTATTTAGCTTTAGAAATTTAGGTGAACATAATTTTTCTATTCCTATGATTTTCGTTTATGTAGATAATGTAACAGGTCCAGAAATTTATATTAATTTATTAAAGTACTGTTTAAACTCAAAACTGCAGATAATAGGGAGCAATGTAAATTAAATTACTCGTATTTTAAACAAGTGAAATCCCTGAGTCTGTTTTTTGAATCCGATCGTATTTATATTTTTAATATATGCAATTACATAAATTGTGCTAAACCATTGCAGTGGAGGTACTTGAAACTTAATTTTCATATATGTAATAAATAATTACAAAGTTACGTTTCAAATAATTTTTATTGTTAACCACAACAATTGTTTCACCGTACAATGGCTTCATCAGGTGGATGAAAAATTGAAGTTTGTTATAATTTAAAGTTTTTTATCCACCTGATGAAACCATTTTATGGCGAAAAAATGGTTGTGGTTTACAATAAAAATTATTTGAAACTTAACTTTGTAATTATTTATTATATAAATTGTACTCATTACAGCCCAATACGTTCACAATTATATTGTGACTTTGTGCAATTTTTCTATTATGTTCTGCATTATTATTGAACAGAATGATGCAAAAAAGAAATAGAAAATAAAGTTCTGGAATAAAAACACAAATGCTATAACTACTTTTATTTTAATAATTTTAATAATTATAAAAGTAGAAAGTTTAATAGTTATAATATTAATTTTTAGAATACTTATTATAAACGTATGCTTTAACCGTAGTCCATGTTCTGCCCTTAAAAAGTTTCGGATACCTTTCCATCAACTTTATGACCTCTTCTTTCTTCGGCGCAATTTTATTTCGAATATTTTTCATAAAATACTTTTCTGTTACTTGTTTCTCTTCTTCACTCCATCCCTTTCTCACAATTTTCTGCTTCCTTGTAGACTGAGAGGTTCCAATTTCATTTTTTGTACTTGTTTGATGTTCATGATGCTCAACATTAACATCATCATTGTCACTTCCACTCTCTACCCCACCTTTCTCCACTTCATTATCAACCTCAATTTGATATAAATTTTTATCTTTATATTTATTAAACTCATTTTCTTGGGAGATAAGCAAAAGTTTTGAAAATTTTGATGCTAGGACGATAGCACGAGTACGTTGACTACACTGGTTCATATTTCTTATCTTACAATTAGTTTCGTTCTGGACGCTCGGTGTTCAACACAGAAACTGTGCTCCAATGAAAAGAAATGCACCAAGTAGGGAATTTCCTTTTACGCGTAACAGAATACCGCATTGTTAGAAACTTGTATAGGTCATGGCTAATAATAGAAGTTTACACTAGCGATAAGAAAGGAGGGAGGGGCTTTAGTTACAAAAAAATAGTAAGCGCTCTGTTGAACGCTAAAATGGCTTATGTCTGAGTCAAAATATATTTGATGAATAGAGGCGCTGAAACAATTTTTTTGTATAAGATATACATCTGACCGCTGGCAGCGACTAGTGATGGCACTTCCGTGAACTATTTTTATACAAGCATCACAAAAATGTGCAACTGAACGTCCCCGAGATTTTTATGCCAAAAGCTGGTATGGACATCTAGGATTGCAGTGGCAAATTTACAGAGGCTTGCCACCGAGCGACCGTCTATCGGACGCTCGGTGACACCGGACGCTCCGTGTAATTGAAATTTTACATAGGAAGACGCTCAGTTGTACCATATATATATATATATATATATATATATATATATATATATATATATATATATATATATATATCTATATATTAATTGATAAATTATTGGAGTTTTTCGGATTTTATATGAAATATTTACCAATATCGCTCCGGATTGGCCCACTCTATTCATAAGTGTTTAAGATACATAACGGGTGTTCATTTGAAAAGTAAATCTAGTAGCATGTGATTTACTGAGGACATTTTGAAGTATGTCGTAAACTAAAATTTACTACTTAACCTACGAAGTCGTTTATTTTGACAGTTTCATACATACAAATAAATAACAAATGTGATTGACATTATCAAATGTCATTTGGATTTACGTTTACGGAACAACAAACTTATACTAATATATATGCGTCTTATTCTATCAAAATTTCAAAGTAACCTAGATTGACTTTTCAAATGAACACACTTTATGTAATGTATACAATTCGTACTACAGTACGCTTTGAAACTTCAGTTGCCTCGACAACTTTTTCGAGAGCGCTACCTAAATATGGCAGTACATATTATAAACATTAAATGTTATAATTAGGTTGAAATATATAATGAATGCACCAGGTGTAGGCTGTTTTTTTAAATAATTATAAACATTTTATGTTTTATGTCTCGAGCATCCTGAGAGAGATAATTACTTTTCTTTATGTCGAGGTACTTCGCTTAAAAGAGCGGATGTTGACGGTTCCAACATTTTAACCTTTAAAAATATTAAATTGTACCATTTAATTAGAGAATACAATCCCGAGCATGTTTTTAAATCCGGGATTTTTGAAACGTAATCCCGGGAACCCGGGATTAGACTATGTGGTTTCTAATTGGACTCAAATGAAAAAAAAACTTTGTAATTTCTTAAAAATTATTTATTAATATTGTTGCACAACACAATACACAATATACTAAAATAAGGAACAAAAAAGTCAATACAAAAAACTATTTAGAATTTCGAAAATACAATCGCAGAAATATCAAAACATCCAATGTTTGTCTTCCAAGCCTGCTTCGTAGTTTATTGCCAACATAAGCAGCAGCTGAAAACGCTCACTCAGGTTCTACACTGGTTGGAGGAATAGACAATAGATATTTATATGCTAATTCTAAGTGATATCCACGAATTCCTCCATTTTCGAACAGGCTCATTTCGCGTCTAATACTATTTACTAAGCCCGATTCATTTTGTACTTCAGGATCTGGGGATTCCATGCTGTTATTAATTTCCAGCTGTAACTTTTCCTTTAGTGTCAATGGGTGTTGGGAGGTGTGTTGCCTTGGCTCATCATCTGTTTGTGATCCTGACCTTTCTTCCTCTTCCGTGTCATCGCGACTATTTAGTCTTTTAACAATACTCTTTATTTGCGCCCCCACTAAAGCCTGTGTAGGAACTGGAAATAAGTAAGCCATTCCACATTCGATAATAACTGATTTTCATCATCTTTTCGTGGATTTTGTAAATACTTCAACACACCAGTTAAATCTTCATTCCGTCGTTGCTTTATACGTTCCACTAAGGATGTTTTCATTTTATTGGCGAGTGCTGAGTTTTTGCTAGACAATTGTTTTATAAGAAACTTCAATGAGGCATCAGCTGTGTGTACATTAGGATCTCGTCGACAGATTGCTTCTACTGTTAATTTAATTGGGGTCAGCACATCAACAATTTTATTTACCAAGTCAAAATCAGCATCTTCTAAACGGATTGGATGATTGATATCTATAAGAGCTTTTTGAATGCAGGTTTTAAAAGAGAAAATCGTTCCAGCATGGTTAAAATACTATTCCACCTGGTTTTACAGTCCAAAAGAAGTGACAGCTCTTTTTCATGTTCAATCTTCACATAATTTTGAAGTACTGTTTCATTTTTCAATGGTGATCTTTTGAAATACACTAACTTTGCGGATTTTCTTTATCAGCTCATGTTTTCATCTTTCGTTAACTCTGGTATGTGTTCTCGCGCAAGTTCATTTTGTGACATTAAGATTAAACCTGATTCTGGACAGTCTTCTAAGTCTTCTAAATTGTCATCATCATCGCTATCGTTCATATAATCAGCAGTCACAGCTGGTTCATTTATAGTATCATCTGAGTCTGAGGTAGGGCTGTCTTGCCTGTCTTGAAAATAATTCTTTATTTTATAAAGCATATGACAGACGGCCAAATTGATACCATGTGCGAGACACAGTTGTTGTTCGGTGGAAACAAGCTGTCCCACCTTTATCATAACGTACGGTTACACTAGCCACGATATCAGTTTCCAGGGAAATATTAAATTTACTTAGACGCTCTTTCAATATACGAAGACAATTTTCAGCCGTCATACTTTCAACGTTGACAGCCATGTATCGTTTATTGGACGTTGATGTCCACTCGTCGAAAAAGAGACTGAATCTTTCACCTGCACTTTTCAAATGTTTTAATTCTGCAGTTACTTGCTTTCTGATTTTTTTACTGTAATTCATAACACGTTTTCGAATTGTGACGGCTGATTTTGGTAAATCTGTGTACAATTTTCTCAAATCGTCTGAAGTTATGAATACACTGAATGGAAATCCATCTAATGCAATCATTTTTCCAAAACATCATCCAGGCTATCGTCAGCACTTTTAGCAAAATAATCTTCTAACTTTTGTTTAGCTGGCGGCGGTGATGTGTTCAGATTTTCAGAATCTTGACTTGCTGTTAAACGATTAACGTCAGCTAAAATCTTAATGTTATGTTTTGATGACAATGTATATGTAATCCCTTAGTCGATCCACCCAAAGTCGTGAGAATGGCAGGGCATCGCTTACATTTAGCACTATTCCCGTCTTTCGCAACTAAAAAATGGCCAAGCTGACGACGTATCACTGTTTTTTTTTTATGTTGAACAAAGTCTCCCGCCATTTAAAATAACTTTTTCAGATATTGGACTTTTAAATTTAAATGACGTAACCTGCGTAACCTTGTCGCTGGTAGAATAATAAATGAAAAAAGTATATCCTAATAAGCGTTTTTATACTTTCGCACAGGGAATCCCCGACGGGGAATCCCTCGCAACAATATTATGATATATCATATGAGGTGATCGGGTGATTCCCCTGTTGGTCCGTTGGGGAATTACTTTAACAGTATTGTATTGAAGTATGCCGGGCGGGGAAGTCCCTTCTAAGTTACATATTATTTGGACTGTACCTGTGTAGTTCTTTTATCGCACGGCGTACCTAAGGTTGATTTTTTGTCTTTATGTAATAAGTGCCCTTAATATAATCTAGGTAAGGTCATTGTCAAGGCGCAACGGATTACGGAATACAAACTAGCAATCCCGAAAATTCTGATATTAGCCAATTACAGTATCGGGATTTACGGGATCAAAGCCCGGCCGGGATCCCGAGATTCCGGGATTCGGGATCCCGGGATTGTATTCTCTACATTGAATATATACCGATAGGTCCAACTCGCAACGGGCCATAGGCAACAATATACGTATGGAACGTAATGCGATGTGGCAACGTGTGTTCGGCCTATATTGAGTGACTTTCTTAAAATTTAAATTTATTTTGCAGAATTATTGATTTTTTTACTTTTATCTTTTAGAAAACGTTATTGTTTTTTTTATTACTTAAAATTACTTTTCTGTAGCAGCTAAGAATACAATAATACAACAAATGGGCAAATTGCGTATACAGAACAAATATGCAAACGACTATATCCTTGCGCGGTTTAAGTCTTACTAGTAAATTCTTAACTGCAATGCAATGTGGCTGCAATCGAAGGAGCTGCGCATGGAGGGGATTCGATTCGCTGTTGCCACACATTGCTATATGGCCCGTTGTGAACTGGACCTACCGGTATAGTTCTTATAACGCATTATATTAGATTTTAACATGATAAGTATGCTAACAATACTGTGTAGTTTTGAAAAACACTTTTATATGATAAAAGAAAACAAAGATGTCAATAGGAAGGAATGGCACAATAATTATAAACAAAACAAAACGGCTACGTCATATCTCCATCTCTTTTCAATCATATACCTCTATATTCTTAGTCAAAAAGCGTATCTGCACAAGTGCCACTGGAAAACGTGCGAGCTTCAATGTTTTTGTTCGTTTAGAAAAGGAAGGACACCGTATATCTGCAATTTTCATAATAATTTCATCAATATTCTAATTAAAGTGGAGACTGTGTTGCAAAATATATAAAATTTAATTAAAAGTAAACCCTTACCAAATGTAGTTTTTAATTTTAGATATTCTTTCGACAACTAACTTGTCATCTTCAGCAGTAGAAACAAGTCTTACATTTAGGGCAATCGTACACATTTTACATAAGCAAACCACTTTGTGTTCTGGTATTCTTACATACATAGTTTATTTCAAATTATAAGAATATAACTTTGAACCGGCTCTAATGCTTTTATTTCACCACCTGCGGCAATAACTACCTGGCCGCTCAATACGATTATCTTTTACGCAAACAAACTGCTGAGGTCCGTAATGACAAAATTTAAGTAAATTGTAATTACTGCAATTTAGATGAAATAAAATTTAATAATAATATAAGTACCAACAGTTGTTAATTTGAATACATATATAGTTATTATATATAGTTAAATAGTCATTAAATTACAATTTAGATGAAATATAATTTAATAATAATATAAGTACCAACAGTTGTTAATTTGAATATATAGTTATTATATATAGTTAAATAGTCATTAAATTACAATTTAGATGAAATAAGTGCTTATATTTATTAAACAAAATTTAAGTAATTATAGTTAGGAGAGTTGATATATATTACATCTAATATTGAGTCTATTTATCATTTATTGTTAATCTTTACTGCTGTATACATATTTGATTTTTCTCTCTTCTCAATCTCAATACGATTATCTTTTACGCAAACAAACTGCTGAGGTCCGTAATGACAAAATTTAAGTAAATTGTAATTACTGCAATTTAGATGAAATAAAATTTAATAATAATATAAGTACCAACAGTTGTTAATTTGAATATATATATATATAGTTATTATATATAGTTAAATAGTCATTAAATTACAATTTAGTTGAAATAAGTGCTTATATTTATTAAACAAAATTTAAGTAATTATAGTTAGGAGAGTTGATATATATTACATCTAATATTGAGTCTATTTATCATTTATTGTTAATCTTTACTGCTGTATACATATTTGATTTTTCTCTCTTTACTTAACGAACATTTGGCGACCTTTTGCTGAAAGTGTTAGTGATTATGATGTGTATAGTAATAATACTGTAGGAGCACGACAGAGAAAGCATATATCAGAAGATGCAAAACAGATAATTTTCAATGTCTTATCATACCCTGATGGAAAAAAATAACGAACTACAAACCCAGAACATTCAACGAACGTCGCAATTAACCAAGGTGCCTTTTGGAACAATATATAAAATAATTAAGAATAACGCAGGGCCTCGAAAGCAAAGAAGTGACAAAGGAGCACCGAGAAAAATTGAAGAGTATGAAATTGATACTATTAGGCAGCAAGTATACTCCTTCTACAGAGGAAATGTTGTATTTACACTTGACTGCTTACATAAAAGAATCAGTGATGAGCCTATAACTATTCAGTGTTCTAAAGCAACCTTGTGGCGGACGCTAAAGAAAGCTGGTTTTAAGTTTGGCACAATAGACAAACGTTGCACAATTATGGAAAGCCCGAGGTTACCGAAACTTCGATATGAATACTTAACGGCAATTAGAAGGTATAGACAGGAAGGACGATTAGTATGTTATTTAGTCGAGACGTGGTATGACACCCATGACACAATTTGCAAAGGTTGGGTGGATAGTTCAAGTATGTGTCAGTTGGACGCGCCGGTTTTGAGAGGGAAGAGAATAATCATTCTTCATGCTGGGCCAGAAAAAGGATGGATCGGACAGCCGCTATTATCTGCTAAAAATGTTAAATCGTCAAGTTTAGATTACCATGAAGATATGACCTCATCTTTATTTGAAGAATGGTTTTGTGACACTTTGCTGCCAAATTTACCAAAAGATAGTGTGATAGTGATGGACAACGCTCCGTATCATTCTCGACAGCAAACCAAAGTTCCTACAAAATGTAATAATAAGAAAGATATTAAAACATTTTTAGAAGCAAATGATTTATATTTTGAGGATCATTATACAAAAAACCAATTAATAGAGGTGATGAAGACAAAATAATATTTAAAGGATTATTATGTGGATAACAGAGCCAAAGAAGCAGGACATACAATTTTGCGTTTACCACCATACCATTGCATTTTCAATCCCATTGAATTGCTATGGGCCCAACTGAAAAATACCATAAGACGAACATATCAAACACCGAAATTTAGTGAAAGCAGTGTAACACACATAAAAAATGCTATGGAACATATAATTGCAGTAAATTGGAAAAATTCTGTTAAAGACGCAATAGCAAAAGATGACGAATATATGCGCATGTACAAAATAGTAGCACTTTTGATTATAAATTTACAATACGATTTAAACACAGACACCGATTTGCAAGACGACTTAATCACAGATAATTTATGAAATGCGGTGACACTTAAAAATTTTATTGTGTATTATAAATAAATTAGCTTTATATATCTATATGTATCCACTACACATGTTGCCACACGATTTGTAATTCTTTCTTTGTATATAAACCCAATGTACAGATATTTTTTATTATATACTTGAAATTAACAGCGTTTTATTATTATATTATAGGGCTCTAATTTATAGTCAATACGGCCCCTAGATTCATATTTTGCAAATAGGTAAACCGTACCCGTTCAATAAGGAGACCAGGTATAATAATTATCATGACAGAAAGTGGTGCAATAAAAGCATTAGAGCCGTTCAAAGTTAAATTCTTATAATTTGAAATAAACTATCATATAATCTACTTCGCGGATAGCAACATTTAAATTTGAAAATGTTAAGTATAAATGTGACCAACTGCATGCTTTATATAAAAATTGAACTCTGAACTTCCAAATTAAATAATTCCAATTTATTAATGTAAAAAATCCAGAATAAAAAAACAGTATAAAAAACTGGTTTCATAAGGCTTTTTGTCGCACTCGCTCTTTAGAAAACTCGTTTCCTGATCTCGTGCGGCAAAATGGTACCTTATGAAACTTGTTTTTTAATATACTATTTCCGAAATGAAAGTCTACAGTCTATAGTCTACAAGTTGTTCAAATATTTTTTGTGTATATTTTCAAGTGGAAAAAATAGTTTTATACTTTCGTATATTTTAAAATTTGTGCTAGTAAATATTTCTATTTGGGGTGGATGTTCTTTTTCAGTTTTTGTTTTTTAAATTTTTTTTTAATATATTTTTTCAGTTGAATGTAATTTTGTTTTAAAAATCAATTGATGTTTGCAATTTTTTAATTTTCCTTGAAGATCCACAGGTATATTATTTAATTTGTATCAATACGAGGACGATTCGTGAAGTAATGTTTTAGGCTAGTGAGCAGAGGAGTGGTGATATCGGCGCGATCGCAGCGCTGCGGTGTAGTGTGGTTCAGTGTGAATCTGGCAGTGCTGCTGAGAGAATAGTTCGGATATTCTTTCGTGATATTTTGGTCGTTTAAAATGACTGCTGCAATTGAAAATTCCGCCTACTGTGAATTGCGTGCTGTTATTCGATTTCTGTGGGCAAAGAACATGAAGACTGCTGAGATTCATCTTGAACTTTGTTCTGTTTATGATGAAAATGTCGCGAATGACATGGCATGGTATGGTTAGAAGATGGTGTCGTATTTATCGAGAAGGATTAACTAATGTTCATGATTAAGAATGGATTGGGGGACCAACCGTTGTGATTAACGAACTTGTGGGTAATGTCGAGGAAAAAATTCGTGAAAGTCGACGATTCACAATCACAGAACTGAGTGCTTTTTTTCATCAAATTTCACGTACAGTTTTGCACGAGGTTGTTACAGAACATTTACTTCTTACCGAAGACCATTAAACAAAGAGAATGAGATATGTCAACGTTGAGACGAAAAGACAGTTCAGCGGGGTCGTTCTAACTTGCCTACGATAATTTTAAGTACCGTCAACTTACTACTATAGGATAAAAGATCGTGCATCGGAAGGAAATTTGAAACAGCACAGCCACGTGGTTATGACAGAAAATTTGGAAGTTGCCGAAAACCCAGCGAATGAACAATACTCCAATATCTCACCATATCCTGCTATCGTTCAAATTAATTAATAATGACTTAAAGCCGCATTAGCGAAGTAACTAAACTACTTTTAAAAATCTAAATTTTCAAGTGATGTACGGCCGGGATGATTTTAGGCTTCAAACGATGGTTACACTGCAAAAGAGACGAGATTTCCCACATTCGATAGACGACAGAGGAAGCCACTGTAGAGAAAAATTTGATTATGAATTTCGACCTAATGCAAATCATTTGCTACAGCAAAATTAAGACAATAAAATAGAAACCCATCTGATACGGAATTTTTAATTAATTACATTACATAAAGAATTTCTGACTAAAGACCAGGGTTCGAAAAATAAACTTAAGATGTCTCTGATATTTGAATATGAAAAAGGAACATATTAAAAAGGAAGTCACTATATGACAATTCCAATTAGTCGAAAAAGCAATTAATTTATCTGCGATATCTTAGTCCGCCATCTTAATAAGCCTACTTCACACAGATATGCCTTGGAACACGCGCAAACGTAGCTTCCAGTTGCATATACCTTAACCCAACTCAGTGACAACAAATGAACAGAGAATGGTTATAAATAAACTAGGAAGTACTTTTTCTGCGAGAGAACCCACGGTCACTATTTTTTTGGACAAAAAAGGCGTCCTTCAGACTTTATGGAACGAGGAACCACAATAAACACTGAAGTCTACTGCGAAACTTTGAAGAAGCTCAGAAGAGCTATTCAGAATAAGCGATGTAGATTGGGCATAGTTTATCTTCCTGATAACAACCACCCGCATACCGTCGCCTGCCCAACACCGATTACAGTTTATTATCATATTATTCCAAATTAAAAAATTCCAGGTGGTTTAATATTTAATTCACTGTTATCCTTTAATAATTATCAAAGACATTATAGAGATTAGGATATAGCTGTTAGATGATCTAACTAAAAATGTCTCAAAGCTGGTGAATGAATTTCCACGAATTATGTTATCAATGTGTATAAGCCCTCGTTCTTGGCAATAGTTAAAATTAAAACAAATCCTATCTAACACCTACCTAAACAGGAATATCGTAACATCATACAGCTCAGTAAGAGTATAATAATAAAAAATATAATTGCTATTCTCTAATAATGAGCACATAACAAATGGCAATTTAATTGTCGAAATACGTGTTAAGGATTAAAAACTACATTGTGATAAGGATTTAATTTTTAATTGACTTTCATCAATATTTGGATTGATTCGGAAAGATCCGTAATTTAAAATAGAAATAAAACATAGTTCAAATTTTCACTTTATTAATATGTAATCGTGAAACGACAATTGTTGAGCCATTATGTTGGCGAAACAATTGTCGTCTTAGAATCACATATTAACAAAGGTTTTAATTATTAGTTTTATTTCTATTTCATCAATATTTGAAAAACTTAACCAGTTAAGTGCATAGTTAATAATGATTTTGTAGTATTAGTTTTAGATATCCCTGTGCACATATAATTTGTATAATTTTAATTATTAAGTATTAATTTAATGAAATAAACATTACGAAAATAGCGCAAGTAATTGATACGTGCTTAAATACAAATTTAAAGATTATTTGTTCAAAGGCTGACACTAGAATCAATATACTAACATCATTTTCACTTGAATATACTTTTCATACATTACTTTACGTTGCCATGCCCGGATATGACGTCACTAAAATAGACAATGTAAAAAAACTAAACATGATACATAAATAAACCTTCCTAGTGAAGGTCACGATTACAAACACATTTTAAATACTTATATAACGTTTTTTATAAAATGTTATAATAGTCTTGAACTTTGAAGATGTAGCTTGATAATGATCGTTTTAATACATTTTTATTTCTTTCTACATATACGACGGGAGCTGTTATATTACATTATTTATTATAATATTTCTCGAAATGTTGTAAAAACACACAAAATTTATTTTTCAAGGAATTTTTCTTGGACATCAATATACACACACAAGAAAAGTCTAGGAATATTTTTTAAAATATTCTATTGGCAAAGAATATTGATATTTGAGGTTATTTATTGTTTAAATATGTAACATATTAATGTAAAATTCTTTAATAAAACAAAAAAATATTTCGAAAATTTGAACAATTAAAACAATGCAACATTTTTAGATTTGTTCTTGTTCTTAAACAATTTTCGAGAAAGAAATAAAAAAAACACATTTTAATATAGAGTTTGACCTTCACGTTGATTAAGCACAGCTATACACCTATTGTTCATCGACAGAATTACATGGTCTGTATCTTGTTGTGGTATACGTGCCCATTCTGCTGTCAGAAGCTCCTTGAATCTAATAGCATTGGGAATATTGCTTCCATGTGTGGAGTACTTCTTCTCTGAAGCATGTTCGATACATGCTCGATTGGATTCAAGTCCGGAGATTGTGCTGGCCATGACAATACATCAATTCCCTCGTTTCTTAACAAGTCCATCACAACACGCGCGATATGTGGACGAGCATTGCCATGCATCAGATGGGAATTTTGACCAACGGCACCGGCAAATGGACGCACAATAGGCTTAAGGATATTATCCAAATGTTTCTGAGATGTCAAAAAACTGTTTGCAAAAATGAGCTTGGTTCGACTGCCAATCATTATTCCGCCCCATACCATAACAGTACCACCTCTGTAAATATGTACTTCCTGGACAAGATTCAAACGTTCTATATTTCCACTTCGTCTCCATACCCTTGTCCGACGAGAATCAGGATGAAATCCAAATCTGGATTCATCTGTAAACAAAACTGAAGCCCAAGCATTTTCATCCCAGTTTTTTAATTCTTGACACCAGTCTAATCTTGCTCCGCGATTACCTCTTAAGAGAGGTGGACATCTGATTGGTCATCAAGAATGCAGTCCATCTTCAGATGGTTTCTCACAGTATCTCGGTGAACAATTGAATTATGCGCGCGCTGTAGTTCCGTAACCAACTCAGGTACTGTTATTGTAGGTTGTCTTCTAGCATTTAAAACCAAAAATCTGTCCTGAGCTGCCATTGTACAGCGTTCACGACCTAGATGTCGTTCAGCCGGTCTACCGGCAATCCTGAAACGTCCCCACAATCGGCTAATGACACTTTGGGAAACTCCTATCCACACAGCTACTTCGACTTGCCACACGCCATCTTCTAGATGATCTATTGCTCGATTCATTTCATCTAAAGTCAAACGTCGACATTCCATTGTTAAAAACTATCACTTGCAATGCCATTTTTAAGAAAAAGCGAATAATGAATAAAATTACAATATGTCACTCAATCATTTTTATCGAATTGTTTATTGTTTTTTTAGGACGTTCTCAAATAAAATCTTTTCCTCATTGAGCATTCGGCCTGATATATCTGTTAAATGTACAATTTAAAATATATATAAGTTTTTATTATAACTTAAAACAAATATCCTTAGACTTTTCTTGTGTGTGTACTTTTGGATAGGTTCGAATCAAGTTGACAATAATTAAAATCATAATTAAATAGTAAAAGAACGAGCTCCAGGGGTGCAAATAGAAGAAAGAGGCCACGAAGAACAGGAAGTGTGTTCAAAAGCATGGAATACCAAGGATACTAATGAGAACACAATATATTACCGAGGAAAAGAAAATTAAAATATATAGGACTGTTATAAGACCGAGAGTGAGACACTTTTGAAAAAAAAAATGATGAGCTGGTCTATATATGGGAGAGTAAATAGGACACCAGAAGGCTGGAGGAGAAGAGGGAATAGAGAAAATATACAACGAACCCATTAGAACAATGTGTGTAAAAGCTCAAAGATTAAGGTGGCTAGGATATGTGGAGAGAATGACTAGAGGTAGAATGGCAAAGATGACTGTCTACAAAACTAATAGGTAAAAGAAAAAGGGGAGCTCAAAAACAAAGATGGTATAAAAAGCACATAGAAAGATCTAAAGAATAAACGAATAATAGATTGGAGGCCGAAGTTTAGGAACAGGAATAAAGGAAGAGATATTATTAAAAGTTTTGTGAATTCAATGTAAACTGTAAACTGTGTTTTGTTATTGTTTTGTTATATACAACTTTGTGTATGCAATGTTGTATGCCTTAGGCCTGTAGAGCACTTAAATAAATAAAGATAATAAAGTTAAATTGATGAGATACATCATTCAAAGCGAAAAGTTACTGTTTCTTAAATGTCTCGCTAAAAAGAGATTAATAGGAATGAAACAGACATGCAATATACACGTCTATGTCTGTATACATGGACATACACTTCGTATTTTCCAACATTTATTTCTGCCAAAGACACGTGTTTCTGTCATCAACTATAAGACTTCGTCAGTTTGGTTAGTGAATTAAAGTTTAATAAATCGCCTCATAGGTATAGCAAATTTTGTCCTATCAGGTGGTACCAGATAATATCTAGTGACATCTGGCGGACAAAAGAGACTATATCGAAAGTGGCAATTGTCTATGTGTACAGATATAGACGCGTATATTGCATGTCTGTTTCATTTGTAACAAATGCGTAAATACGTGCTTAACGTATTGATATACTCAAATTTATTAGGAATGAATATGATTGCAGTACAATTTACCTTATCATAAGTAGGAAAAGTATATTGTGATGTGAGTCATTCAAGACGTCACCCGGTATGCGAACTCGAGACAGCCTAGTTTATTCTACCTGGATATTAAGACAGTCACGGCTTCATTTTAATTTCTGCAGAACAGTCCTCTGGACAGATGAATCTACGTTCACGAGAAGTGGTGTTACAAATCTGAGAAACCTGCACAGGTGGTCATCAGAAAATCCCAAAGCTATACGCCCATTTAAATTTCAACATTTTTCTATTAATTTTCTATTAACGTTTGGGCAGCCCTCATCGATGACTTGTTGATTGGTCCTGTCGTTCTTCCTGAGAGGTTAAATGCGGACAATTCCCTTCAATTTCTCATTGACGAACTGCTAGGGCTTTTAGAGGATGTCCCACTGAATGTTCGACGAGACATGTGGTTTCACATGGATGAGGCACCACCACATTTCGGAATTGCTGACCAAAATTGGGTTAACGTCAATTATCCAAGATGGATTGGTCGAGGTGGTCCTGTTGCATGGCCACCCAGATCACCCGATCTTAATCCCCTTGACTTTTATTTATGGGGGTACATGAAATATTTAATCTACCCGCAAGTTTCGAACACAAGTGAAGAGTTGTTGGATCGTATTCACCTTGCTGCCGAGCAAATCCGACAAAACAAGTATGAAATTCGGATAAGTACTTCTTCTATTGGCTTACGGGCACAAGCCTGCATTCAACAAGGAGGTGGACATTTCGAAAATATTATTAATTGAACTTGTTTAAATAAAATCAGTTTTTATTGACTTTAGGATTACATTTTTTTTCATGATCTGACAATCACATTCATAGATCTGTAACTTTGAAACAAATAAAAATGGATTTACTTAAAATCTGTTTAGACGATAATACAAATGTATACCGTGTGCCCAACGTCGTGCGATCGATGGATATATAAGTAATGACTGGCCAACTGCAAGTATATTGGCCTTGCTTGAACACAATGACCGACTGATAGGAATATTCAATGTGTTAGAGAGAGATTATTTGATTCGTACTTAGATCGTATGTAGAATGTGTTGGATAAAGAAAGGGAATGCCCGTACAGTTAGACATTAGAACCTGATTGAATATACTCTCTCAACCCTAACCACATAAACTCGCTATTCGTCTTCGTGTTACTACATTGTGGTAGATCAATCACTCCCCGGTGTTCGTACGGTATGTAGTTTATTAAACAAATTTTATGCGGAAACATGTTTAGTACCCTATAATATACAGTTAGGACCGACCAGATGTGCCACATTTTCTCACTACCGACAATACTTATGTAAATTCATAGATTTCTTTAAAAACATTGTAAAATAATACCATCCTTCTTGATTTTATATATATTTTAATTTAGTTTGTAACGTACTCTTTTGATGTAAGCACCTGAGGAAGCCACTGTGCTGGCGAAACAATTGTCGTGTTACGATTAAAGATTAAAAGTGAAGATTAGAACCGTAGTTTTATTTCTATTTTAAATTATGGATCTTATTCAAGTAAATGCCGAATCAATTCATTAAAAATGGATATACAAGTTTTGCGTTTTTGTTACTTGAAATGAAGTCTACTTTAAACTCCTAAAATTTGAACATAACGATACGGGACACTTGTATAGACATTGTTATATAAATGTGAATATATAATTGTTTCAGCCTTTACTTGATGAAATTCCATTATAACTATTATCAGGATAAAATAAAACAAATTTTAATGAATTTCACTTTTTTTAATTGACACTGCAACGATCGTTTCGCTCCAATCTGAGCTTCATCAGACATATAACTAACTTATTTACAAATTTTTTAACACAAGTATACGGTAACAAACACATGTTTTATTTTAAATAGTTGAAGGGATGGGTACTTTTTATTACTAAAATGTCTATTCACAAAACTTTCACTACGGTTTATACAATACTGTTCTTAAGTAATAAAACTAGGGGTTTACATTATATTACAGGGAGGTAAAGAAATTCTATGGAAAAATACAATATGTGACTGTCTGAGTATCAAATAAATAAATTGAGTAAGAGTGAATTATTTGTTTCTAATTGATCATTTAGGATCTTGTCTGTTTTCTTTAATTTATTAATTTCAAGTGACTCTAATAAATTAAGTTTTTTGCCCTTATTTTCTACGCGTAATATTTTAAATTCTTTGTTAAAATTGTGGTTCGTTGAATTAATGTGAGACGCATATGAAGATTCACTTTTATTATTTCTAAATGAAGAAAAATGTTCTTTGATGCGTATTTCAAACGATCTACCTGTCTGTCCGATATACGTGATAGGGCAACTACCGCAGGGTTAACTCATAGACTCCTGACTTTTTATTGTTGTTTGTTAAATCTTTATTGTTTTTTATAAATTTGGATAAATTGTTGTTAGTTCTATACGCTGTATTAATGTCAAACTTTCTTAAATATTTACAAATTTTTGTGCTTGAAGAGCCTATAAACGCGATCATTTTAAATTTTTGGGTTTTATTATTTAAAATTGGGTAAACTTGTGATATGGCTTTTGTAAGGAGTTTTTTATTTAAAATGTTATCTATTATATTACTTTTATATCCATTGTTGATAGCTATTTGTTTAATTAAATTTAACTCTTTCTCGAAATTTGTTTGGTTCAACGAAGTATTGATTAATCTATGTATAAGACTGTGATAAGCCGCTAATTTGTGTTGTATCGGATGGCAAGAAGTGTTATGAATAGTTATATCTGTAATTGACGGTTTGTGGTAAATTGCAAAGTTACATTTGTTGTTAATTCTAGTAATCGTTAAATCGAGAAAGTTAATACTATTATTTGTTTCCTGTTCCATTGTAAACTTAATATTGTGATGCAATGTATTAATATAATAAAAAATAATAAATTTAATTGTCTCTTTGTTCCTATGAAACCTAGTAATATATCATCTACGTATCTGTACCAAAATAATACATTTTGCAAAAGAGGATTTTTTGAAATAGAATTTTCAAGATGATCCATAAAAATCCCAGCTAATAACGGACTTAGGGGATTACCCATGCTTAAACCTTCTTTGCAACTGTATATGTTTTCATTAAATTGAAAGTAATTTTGTTCTATGCATATGTTTAGTAAATCAAGAATTTCATTAATAATTATTGCATTTACATTATTTTTATGGAGAAGATCTTATACTAAAATAACCGTTTTTTTCTGGAGGGATACTAGGGAATAAATTTTGTATCCCTCCAGAAAAAACGTTTATTTTAGTAAAAGATCTTCTCCATAAAAATAATGTAAATCCAATAATTATTAATGAAATTCTTGATTTACTAAACATATGCATAGAACAAAATTACTTTCAATTTAATGAAAACATACAGTTGCAAAGAAGGTTTAAACATGGGTAATCCCCTAAGTCCGTTATTAGCTGAGATTTTTATGGATCATCTTGAAAATTCTATTTTAAAAATCCTCTTTTTCAAAATGTATTATTTTGGTACAGATACGTAGATGATATATTACTAGGTTTCATAGGAACAAAGAGACA
This sequence comes from Melolontha melolontha, assembly GCA_935421215.2. Taxonomy (NCBI): domain Eukaryota; kingdom Metazoa; phylum Arthropoda; class Insecta; order Coleoptera; family Scarabaeidae; genus Melolontha; species Melolontha melolontha. The sequence goes on from OW285235.1 coordinate 209,136,094, forward strand.
ATTAAATTTATTATTTGATTATATTAATACATTGCATCACAATATTAAGTTTACAATGGAACAGGAAACAAATAATAGTATTAACTTTCTCGATTTAACGATTACTAGAATTAACAACAAATGTAACTTTGCAATTTACCACAAACCGTCAACTACAGAAATAACTATTCATAACACTTCTTGCCATCCGATACAACACAAATTAGCGGCTTATCACAGTCTTATACATAGATTAATCAATACTCCGTTGAACCAAACAAATTTCGAGAAAGAGTTAAATTTAATTAAATAAATAGCTACCAACAATGGATATAAAAGTAATATAATAGATAACATTTTAAATAAAAACCTCCTTACAAAAGCCATATCACAAGTTTACCCAATATTAAATAATATCACCCAAAAATTTAAAATGATCACGTTTATAGGCTCTTCAAGCACAACAATTTGTAAATATTTAGAAAGTTTGACATTAATACAGCGTATAGAACTAACAACAATTTATCCAAATTTATAAAAAACAATAAAGATTTAACAAACAACAATAAAAGGTCAGGAGTCTACGAGTTAACCTGCGGTAGTTGCCCTATGACGTATATCGGACAGACAGGTAGATCGTTTGAAATACGCATCAAAGAACATTTTTCTTCATTTAGAAATAATAAAAGTGACTCTTTATATGCGTCTCACATTAATTCAACGAACCACAATTTTAACAAAGAATTTAAAATATTACACAAATAAAAAAATTAAAATATTATTAGAAAATAATGGCAAAAAACTTAATTTATTAGTCAATTGAAATTAATAAATTAAAGAAAACCGACAAGATCCTAAATGATCAATTAGAAACAAATAATTCACCCTTACTCAATTTATTTATTTGATACTCAGACAGTCACATATTGTATTTTTCCATAGAATTTCTTTACCTCCCTGTAATATAATGTAAACCCCTAGTTTTATTACTTAAGAACAGTATTGTATAAACCGTAGTGAAAGTTTTGTGAATAGACCTTTTAGTAATAAAAAGTACCCATCCCTTCAACTATTTAAAATAAAACATGTGTTTGTTACCGTATACTTGTGTTAAAAAATTTGTAAATAAGTTAGTTATATGTCTGATGAAGCTCAGGTTGGAGCGAAACGATCGTTGCAGTGTCAATTAAAAAGTGAAATTCATTAAAATTTGTTTTATTTTATCCTGATAATAAATGTGAATATAAATAAATGTTATTATTGTTATAGTTATTAAGTGATTAGTATATTTTATTATTAATATAATGTGTTTATAATAACCGTTAGTTTTATTTAAACGTGATGTAAAGAGGCAATGTTTTTAGGTTATGCCATGCAATAGAATCTTTTTCATTTAACCAAACTGTTATTATCAAAACTGTTAACAATAATTTTAAATTGATTAATGTATAGCTTAGGTTATTATTTATGGAAATATTTATAAAAGGAAGTGACAATTCTCTAACAAATTCAAATTGTAATTTGTGCATTTCTCTATCTTACAGATTTTCTAAATGGAGAAATCGGGCGATCCACCACCATATAGCGAAAGCAATCCAGCGCCAGCTCCTGGATTTATTTCACCGCCGTTGCACCAATCAGCACCAGCAGCTACAGCAACAGGTTCGTAACTATACAATTTTAACTTTAACTTCAAGATAATAAATTTTCTATTGTTCATGTTGAAATATATTTTATTTTTTTTGTGCAACTCTGATTATATCGACTAAATCGATCCCATTGAATTTAGTTCTTTTGTACGTAAGTATTGATTAGGCGACTAAAAATTTAAGAATTTTCTAAAGAAAATAAAATACTTTTTGTATGGAACGAAATATTTTTATACACGTTTCGCACAATAACTTATTTTTTGCCATCTTTCAGACAGCATCGTAATTTCACGTTTATAAAACTTTTATTTTTTTATCAGCAAGAAATTGAACCAATTGCGATTTGATATCGAACGAACGAAATAAATCATAATATGATGTGATCTGAGTGTGATGTTGTCAGGACTATTCAGTGGATGTGATAATACATCCAAACCATGCTCCAAAAACTTTTGGTGAGTGACATAAGAAGTGCATGACATTCCATTATTATAGTGGAAAAATATTTTTACGGTTAACCAATTCTGGTAGTCTTTTTCTTAAATCGCGTTATTCAATTTGGTTAGCTGTTGAATGTACACATTTGAATTGATCGTTTGATTGCATAGCAAAATCTTAAAGTTGTTATCGCACAGAAGTGATGCCAAAACTTTTGATGAATATCAGATTTAGATGTTGTTTGTACTGGTTTCTCTTGTTTATTGCCTCACGATTTTTGTTTGTTGACGTTACTGTAAAGAACTTATTTTCCATGGCACGTTATCAATTATTTTGAAAAATGGACTATTTTTGACACGTTTCATTAATTAAATGAACGTATCGAGTTTATTTACGTAGCCAAGTTGTTTTAAACGCTTGTTACGTTTAAAAAAGTTCTTTTTATCTTCTTAACATTTATCGCCCGGTATACTGACTCGCGTTAAATTCCATCATTCTTATATTTTCACGAGTTCTATTACTTTTTTATATTCTCTGGAGTACGTTGTTGACCATCTGTGTGCTTTTGTCACGGTATCGCCATCCCTCTCCGCTATCGCCTCGTCTAGCGTTTCGCGATAGAAATTCATTCGTTGTGATACGATAAGTGAGAGTGGTTGAGTTATTGGGTGTTTTCGATTGCAGCCTTGGGGGTAAATGAAAGTGACGTCAGTCTGCGTGGTTTGCTAAGTCGCTTCGGCGGATTAAAATGCAAGCACGTGCATAACGTATTGATATACTTAAACCTTTTTGTATATTTACCGCCATCTGGCTCGTGTTAATGGACTACACTTATACGTATTTTTTCGCTTATGTACCAGCATAGCTGGTCAAGCGAAAGGTCGCCTTTTTCGGCATAGTCTCTTTCGTTCGTCAGCTGTCACTTATTAAATAGTGCCACCTTATTGGACGAAATTTGCTATATCTTGTAGGCGATTTCAGCGTAAATGTATATACAGATACAAATCTGTTCTTAAAAAGATTTGTATCATTTGTATTACATTGCTTCACTAGCTTGACTGATGACGCCTATAGATGGCAAAAACACGTGTCTTAAGCAGAAGTAAATGCTGAAAATACGAGGTGTATTGTACATGTGTACAGTTACAGATATGTATATTGCATGTCTGTTTCATTTGTAACAAATGCGTAATACGTGCATAACGTATTGATATACTTAAACCTTTTTGTAAGACTTTTGATGCTTTTGTTTTTTTTCCCTTTAGAAAGTTCTTTTCAGGTTGGAGGTACCCGGAGAAGCTTTGACGTATTTCATTAGTATTAAGCGTTTGTATTTTGTAGTCTGTATACTCATGTGCCTAAGATCGTGCAATCCCTTTTCTCAGTTTTTAGACTGAGCTTCTGTAAGCAGAACTGGGTGGCGCTACCTACTATCTTTTATTCTAGTCACCCACACCCGTCTCCACTGACTAAGGGCATACACAATAAATGGAAGTTGTCTGCCAATCTCATGTCTTGTTCTATGAAGATCCACATTAATTACACAGGCCTGCAACCAAAAAACTGCAAAGGATTTTTATGCTGTTTCTTATAGATTTTTGCTCACTAAAACCAGTAAAAATACTTGAAAAATTCCATCTCGTCAGGTTTTCTTGCGGAATTCGTGTTTGTAGTTTCATTTAGAGTGTAATTAGCGAAAAGTGAGGAATCTTACTGGCTAACTTGGGTATGTTTATACATGTTTGCCATGGTATTAGGAACGAGTTTAAATAAGCGTAATGTTTGACTTGATAATGTTTCAACATGATACATAACACTCAGTTTACATTTTGTATTCAAACGTGTTTTTAATTATATATTATGGCTTCAAGAGATTGTGTTATTTCTCCTGACAACTTTTGTTTATTTGTGGTGAATACACTGTTATAAGTCAACAAAGAAATATAAGTGATTTCGTGAAGAAAATGTACTTTGCTTACTTCAAGTTGATGTAAGGTGTGCAGAAGGTGCGGGATTTGTGGTTTAAGGGTAAACACACTAATTTGTTTTTGGTATTCCTATGCTGTGGCGTGAACAGCAAAACCACAATATCGACTGCTATTTATTTTATTTCTGTTCAGTAGATGTGAAATACAAAAACAAAAATAAAATATCTTACCAAAATCTTAATTCAGCTCTTCGTCTATTGCCTCATAGCTCTGAAATACCAGTTCCACGCCCACCTTCCGATTTAGATAGTATCTTGAGTAATTCGTTTTTATTAACAATTTTTGGGAACTACCGTTAGAAAAACTTTGAAATTGTGTGCAGTCTAATGGTTATCACGTTTGGCTGTGGACTACATTATCTGAATTTAAACCTATTGAACCGCAATTTTCTAAATATTTTGTTTTCATATTTTATTACGTAAGTGAGTCGGAGATTTCGAATTCTAACTTTATTTTCTTCTCCAACTAAGTTTTCGTTAGATAAAAATTAATTAATCAGTTGTAATTATCAATTTATTTGAAACCCGCAAAACCCATAAATGAAGCCCAAGAATAAATAGCTTTTTAGTTTAGCTTTCCCCAATCATATGTCGGCATGAATTTAAGATGAGTATACCGTGTGTCCCAATTTCGATGCTCACCATTGGTATCTCGGTTATTAGAAGATATAGAACAACGGTTAAATGGGGAATATTTTGCAGAATTCAATACTCGCGGCAAATCTCATTTCAAATTTGATCTAACTTTTTAAATTTTTAAAATATTTTGAAAAATCAAAAATTTGCCAATTTCGTTATTCCTCAATAACTCGATAACGCTTAGTCTGACCTCTTTTAAAGTTTTACATTGTTCAGACACTTCTTTAAAACAAATTATTTGATACAAACAGAAACCCCCGATTGTCATTTGTTTTTAAGTTATTACCACTATCTTTTGTTTTCCATATGGCGGCCATATTGGATTTTGGGTTTGTTAGGTAGTCCTCAAAATGTGCTTTTCAATGATGTATAACATGCCTGAAAAATTTTTATTTATAAGGAAAATATTAATAAAAACGTAAATTAATCTTTAATATGAAATTAGTAGGCTGAAAAATTAAACACCAATGTCAAATGAAAGTGAAAAGATATTCTAAGTATAGCAAACGCCAATTAAGTTGGCGCGAGGAGGGGTAAGTTCGCGCAGGATTAAAAGTAGTGGGGAGATTTGTATTTGGTTTCACATCAAATGTCAGATAATTCTAACCTCTGAGCGCGTATCACTAGCAAAGACATTATGTTCCGTCAAACGTCAATGACAAATGTATTCTGACAATGAAACAAAACGATAACCTGTCAAAGTACAATTAGTGCTGCAGAGATAAGTTAATTAAAACTACTTGTAGTTAGTGATAAGTAATTATTGTCAAGTATTAAGATTTATAAGTATTGATAATGGCACATACATATTCAAACGAAGAAAAAGTTGATATGTTGGAAGTGTATTTCAAAGCAAATAGAAACACTAAAAATGCGTGCACGAGTTATGCAGAGCGTTTTCCAGAAAGACAACAGCCACACAGGACAATTTTTAGAAGACTAGTTAGCAAATTAAAAAACTTTGGAAGCTTCGAACAAAAACGAGCTAACTATGAAGTTAATGATGCTGATACACGTCTAAATAATATTTTGCAGAACGTTAGGAACAATCCCAGCACATCAGTTCGTCGTGTGACACGAGAAACAGGGATTTCAAAATCTACTGTTCACAGAACCTTGACGAAAAACAAGTATCACCCTTACAAACCAACAATTGTACAATGTTTAAGTGATAATGACAATCTCCGACGATTACAGTTTAGCAGGTGGTACCTTAATAAATGTGAATATGACGCTAATTTTCCTAGGAAAATACTATGGACAGATAAAACACGATTTACCAATTGTGGAGTGTTCAATAGGAATAACTATCATCATTGATCTACTGAAAATCCACATTTGGTAAATCAAAGAAGATTTCAAGTTCGATTTGGTTTTAATGTCTGGTGCGGTTTAATTGGTATGACATTTTGTTTACATTTTGTTTGTTTTTTAAACTCTTTTTTTCGTTTTAGATAATCAGTTAATAGGTCCTTTCATCTTTGATTACAATTTAACTGGTAACAGATATTTGGAGCTACTAACAAACGAGATAATGCCTGCTTTGAGGCAAATTATTAATCCCGAGAACATGCAAAACATCTGGTTCCAGCAAGATGGTTGCCCGGCCCATAACACTCGTAACGTGCAACATTTTTTGAGAGAAAACTTTAATGAGAGAGTGATTTCAAATAATGGACCCGTGCAATGGCCTGCGAGATCACCCGACCTTACCCCGCTTGACTTTTATTTATGGGGTACCACTAAAAACGAAGCATTTGATTTTGAACCGCCAGAAACTCGGGAAATTTTAGAACAAAGAGTACTAGATGTGCTACGATCAGTAAACGGAAACACGCTACGTAGAGTTTGTAACTCTACTCGAACAAGGTGTCAAAATTGTGTGGAACAGAATGGTCGTCATATTGAACAATTTCTTTAAGTGAATGTGAACCTTAAGTTCTGTATCTTTACTTTTTATTTCTATAATTTTTTTATCGTTTCGTTTGTCTACAGTATTACTTAGAATATCTTTTCACTTTCATTTGACATTGGTGTTTAATTTTTCAGCCTACTAATTTCATATTAAAGATTAATTTACGTTTTTATTAATATTTTCCTTATAAATAAAAATTTTTCAGGCATGTTATACATCGTTGAAAAGCACATTTTAAGGACTACCTAACAAACCCAAAATCCAATATGGCCGCCATATGAAAAACAAAAGATAGTGGTAATAACTTAAAAACAAATGACAATCGGGGGTTTCTGTTTGTATCAAATAATTTGTTTTAAAAAAGTGTCTGAACAATGTAAAACTTTAAAAGAGGTCAGACTAAGCGTTATCGAGTTATTGAGGAATAACGAAATCGGCAAATTTTTGATTTTTCAAAATATTTTAAAAATTTAAAAAGTTAGGTCAAATTTGAAATGAAATTTGCCGCGAGTATTGAATTCTGCAAAACATTCCCCATTTAACCGTTGTTCTATATCTTCTAATAACCGAGATACCAATGGTGAGCATCGAAATTGGGACACACGGTATATAAAAGAAGTATATTTTATTCCTTTTTTGACATCATTTATAAGATTTTTTGGGACTTTTTTGGGGTCTGAAACCACAACTTTTTATCAGCTTGACACCTTCTTGTCCACCACTCTTATTTGCTTAAAGACCCAAACACATGAAGTATATTTACATTTTTTTTCTGTCTCATTGGGGCATTTTGCAATAAACTAGTATTTAATTATTCCGTAGTAGAGTAATGGAAGTTAAGAAAATTGTATATAACTGTATGAAATTATATGTAACTGAGATAACATTAAAAACGAATTTGAAATATATAATTCGTTGTAACATGAAATTGTTTTTGCAGTAACACACGTAGTTGTTGGAGTCCAAGAGCAGTTTGGACCGCAGCAACAAACTGCAACTTGCCCCCATTGTAAACATCAAATTATCACAAGAACAGAAACAGAAGCTTCAACTAGAACACACTTAATTGCCTTGGTATTGTGCCTTCTAGGGTGAGTATTAACTTAAATTATATTTTGCATTATATAAACATACATGTATGAGATTAGAAGTCAAAAAGGCTTAGTAAAAATGCACTCTTTAAATTCGTCAAGCTAACTATTTATTGTCTCCATCGGGGCTATTAATTAATAAGCTCTCTCCTTTTATCCGTTAAAAAAAATTAAAAATATTAACGTAACATCAAAAAGAAATCCGACCTGTTTATTAATCCAACAAATCATACAATCTATAGATAACACAAAAATTAAAAAAGTATTGCCTATTGATTTCAATGAATAATTTTTTATATACTTTTCCGAAATGGAAGAAATGGAAATGGTGAACTACTACTAGAATTATGCGGCAACTTCGAGCTACAGATAGGTGGTACAATGTTCGAACATAAAACATGCCATAAAATAACGTGGGTATCGCCGGATAGAAAAACTGAGAATCAGATCGACCACATCTGTATAAAGCAAGAATGGAGTAAAGCGCTGCTAGATGTCAGAAACCGAAGAGGGGCAGATATAGGGTCAGACCATCACTTAGTCGTAGCCAGAATCAAACTGGATGTTGGTAATTATAAAAACAAGGGGAAAAGAATTAGCAAATATACAAAAAGACAAAGACTATTGGACCCACATAAGTTAGACGAAGGTGCAAAAAAGGAAATAATACAGAAAATAGAAAATTTATCTCAAAACATAGACCACACTCTAGAGATAGAAGATATGTGGCAAAAAAATAAAACGTTGTATACTGTGAGCTGTAAACAAACGTCAAAAACCACAAGAGACAGCAAGGAATGGATGAGCAATGAATCATGGACTAGAATTGAGGAAAGAAGGAGAATTAAAGAGAAAATGTTAAGAATCAGAGATGAAACAAAAAAAAGGAAAATACAAGAAGAGTATACAAGATGTAGCAAAACGATAAGAAGAAGTATAAGAAATGATAGAAAGAGACACATAGAACAACTGGCAAATGAAGCACAGACTGCAGCGGACAAAATGGACAGTAGAGAACTATACAAAAGGATAAATCAGCTAGCAGGAAACAGGAAAAAGACTAGGGAATTACCTTTAAAAGATAAGGACGGAGACAACTTATACAACAAGCAACAACAACTAAAAAGATGGCAAGAATACTTCGAAGAGATAATGAATATCAATGGGACCAAATTACAGCTATTGCAGGAAGAAATCGTGCAGGAACTGCCCATCAACACCGATGTTCCTTCAAGAGAGGAAGTGATAAATGCATTGCAAAAAATGAAAAATGGAAAATCGGCAGGAAATGATATGATAACAGCTGACATCTTGAAGATCGATGTAAATGCAACTACAAAAATATTGCTACCCCTTATCCAGAAAATTTGGAATGAAGAAAAATTCCCTAAAGACTGGAAAGAAGGATTGATTATAAAAGTACCCAAAAAAAAACGACCTGCGACATTGCGAAAGTTGGAGAGGTATCAGCAGGTTGAATGTCACATTTAAAGTCTTCTGCCGCATACTGTTAAATAGAATCAACGACTCTCTTGACTATACCATCAGAAAAGAACAAAACGGATTCCGACGTGGACGCTCCTGTGTAGACAACATTAACACAATTAGAATGATAGAAGAATCACTCGAATACGAATCACCACTCCAGTTGTTATTTATAGACTACGAACGAGCATTTGACTCGGTAAATCGGGAAAATATATGGATAGCACTCAAGAATAAAGGTCTTCCTCAAAAAATAATCCAACTGATTAGGGAAGGATACACAGGATATCAATGTCGAGTACTCCATGAGGGAGAGCTGTCACAACCTTTCGTCGCTAGTACGGGTGTTAAACAGGGCTGCATACTCTCACCGCTGCTTTTTTTGATAATGTTGGACACGGTACTCTACGCAACAACAAATAACAAGAAGAGAGGAATACGATGGGGGCTGACGGAAGTTTTGGAGGACATCGAATACGCAGATGATGTATGCCTTTTTTCATCGAACATTAGGAACATGCGGAGTAAAACTAATGACCTTGTTGCGGAATCAAAAAAGAATGGCCTTAGCATAAATAAAAATAAAACTAAAATGTTGAAAATTAACACCAAAGATACAACAAACATAGAAGTCGAAGGCACACAGATAGAAGTAGTGGAGGAATTCACTTACCTTGGCAGTGTTGTCTCGAGCAATGGAGGAACATTATCTGATATACAGCGAAGAATAGACAAGGCACGGAAAGTTTTTGCAAGTATGAGAAAAATATGGCGCTCTAAAAGTTTGTGCTTATCATCAAAAATCAAAGTGTACAACTCAACAGTGAAACCAGTTCTCCTCTATGGCTCAGAGACCTGGATGGTTACCTCAACAATCAAGAGAAAACTCCAGTCTTTTATAAACAGATGCCTTAGAAATATACTAGGAATATGGTGGCCGGAAAGAATATCAAATGCTGAACTATGGCATAGAACAGAACAAAACGACATAAATGAAGACATTAAGAGAAGGAAATATAAATGGCTTGGTCATACATTAAGAAAGCCAGTTGATACACCAGCTCACACAGTCCTACTTTGGAAGCCACAAGGAAAGAGAGCGAGAGGCAGACCACGCACCACCTGGAGGAGAACAGTTATGGAAGAGACTAACAAGTCCATCCCACAACTGAGGAGCATTGCCCAGGACCGAATAAAAAGGAAAAAATACATAGAGACATTATAAGTGCACATACTTGCTATACGAGTATGTAATGTATAATTACCCTACGTCCCGAAAGGGAATAATGGGTTTAATAAAAAAAAAATACTTTTCCGTAACTCCAACTACCTAGGCTGTTAAATATATTTTAAATTAAGGGTAAAAGCTTTTCGATTAATTCTTTCAAATAATTCTGTTTTTAACAGTTAATTGACATATTGTGTTTTGTGTATTTATTTCGCAAAAGCCTTGATAGGTAATACAAAATTGTCGAAAAGAAATAAAGAGTGTACTTTCTTAAAACAGTCTTTTTCATTGCTAATACCAGCTATTTTTTAGACTATTTGCTTAGTTCGAAATTGGACAAGTTTAGAACGACTAAAACGACAATACGAATGAAGACCGCAATAAATTAGATTGTAATATATGTATCGGTGTCCCAATAAGAATGCACAATTTAATTTGTGAATAAAACGCATAAGTTACTTGAAAATTTGAAACATATTTATTTGCATCTTATCAGTATACATTGCACTTACACGTGGAAAACAATATCGGGCAAATGTCCGCCCAAACTTCGTTGACAAACTCTTACTCTTTTTACAAAATTATTTATGACATTTACGCACATTTCTGGATCGATTTCCATAATAACGCGCTCAATTTAATTCTTTAACTCATGGATTGTCCTCGGATTATTCGTAAACACGTGATTTCAGATATCCCTAGAGAAAAAAATCACACGGTGTCATGTCGCATGATCTTGGCGGCCAATTCTGATCCTGGCGTGAAATGACACGCTCCGGAAATCTCTCCTGCAATAAGGCACGAGTCTCGCGCGCAGTATAACAGGAGGCGCCATCTTGTTGGAACCAGTTAAACTGTTATGCGAGGATTCTCGTCGCCCCATATCCGACAGTTATGCCTGTTGACAAAGCCGTCCAGGTGAAAATGCGGCCTCATCAGTAAAGATAATCTTTTGTGCGAAATACTCATCCAGATTTAGATTTTCCAACACCCAATCAGCGAAGTCACACCGTTGTAAATGATCGTCACTTTCCCTTACTGCAGCAATATTTTCAGCAGATCGGCCAGTACGATTTCTTTTTGGTGTTTTTACATCACTAACTGAACCACTTTGTTGAAATTTTTGAATTACTCGACGAATTGTCGATGAATCTGGTACGTTTCGTCGACCGTATATTGCACGCAATCTTCGAAGTCTTTCTAAGGAGCTTTCACCGTTCCTGAAGTAAGTTGTGACAGTGACAACGCGTTGATCGACAGTAAGACGATTCATTTTCACCAACCGCAATATGTCTAGTTGACAGCTAACCAAAAACACGAGTTGCCAACCGACCGGTACGTGCAGATGTGCAGTTAACCGAATGAATAGTGCTATTCAACAACAGCGTGATGTACTTACAGATGTTGTAGACTATTTATATTGTCCGTCGTTATGACGTCCATTTCAGCCCGATGTGTCCGGTCTCTACTTATGAGAAAGTTCTTCATATTATTTTTTCTAATTTTCCTCTTTTATGACCTCTTTTACGTATTTATTTATTTATTTAGCGTATGGCTAACATGGATTATACATCTAAAATTTCAAAATCGAGGCCATTGATCCAGTCTAACGCGGAGTTAGTTGCTTCAAAGAAGTCACTCATCCTGCCTCCATTAAGGGGACACTTAAGGGGGCATTCAGCTGTAATATGATGAATAGTCTGGCGAGATTCTCCGCATTCGCAAGTTGGTGTATCAGTCAGTCCCGTCCCCATTTATAGAATGAGTCACGACAAATTCCACGTTCTTATTCTATTGAGTGTCTTCCACTCATGGCGAGGCAGTTCCATTCCTGGTAAAGGTAAGGCAGGATCAATGATATGGGCCGCTTGAGCGGGTTTCAACGCTGCTCAATACTCTCTCTATCTATCATTTGGGTTGAAATCAACTATAAGTCGTTCTGCTAGCAGTAATTGAGGAGATCTCGACTTCAGTCTCGACAGGCCAGCATCAGGCAAATCATTATGCACTGGAAGATGGGGATTCGATATTATTTTATTATATTCTCTTACCAGGCTTTCCTGTCTCCGGATGATGGCAGGTGTAATATGGCGTAGAACCGGGAGCCAGGGTAGAGGTGTACTTTTTAAACAACCGCTAATTATTCTCATGGTCTCTTTGAGTTTGATATCGATCTTCTTTGCGTGACAGCTGTTTAACCAGACTGTTGACAGGACATATCCTACAGAGCAGGATATGTCCTGTCAACAGGATGTCTGAATAGTCTACATCCTTGCGTGTTTCCCATGGTTTCCCCCAAACATCTCATTGTTTTCCAAATCCAGGTGCTTTGCAAAATTTAGTGTCATTCAGTGCTTTATCTACCTCCTCTACCGTGAATGGCCTGGAGTATTCAGGATGAGCTGTTGTTGTTTGGCGGCGGAGTGTCTGCATTCTGTTGTCTTGTTCTTGGGACCTTAGACACTACTACAATTCGTGCAGCGATTTGGTCAGCTGATACTTCCAGTGGACCACGAGTGGGTGGGTTAGAGCTGCCTAGTTTCTTCAGAAGGCTCCAAGCTTTCCTACTGGATATTTTGAAGTCCTTAGTGCCCGTCGTTTCTTCCCATTTTTACTTAAATAATAGTAATTTCAAAATTTATAAATTTTCGTGTTGGTTGCTAGCACACCATTACATACATTTGGAATAAATTTAAAATTTGAATTTGGCAATTTTCTATTGAATACTTTGTATTTATTAAATTTAATGCAAAATAAATAGGAATTTTTCATGCACGCCCTTGAAATTAGAGTAATTGCCGAAAATATTGTAAGTATTTTGCTACCCATTAAATCTCGTGTTCATTACTTGAAGTAGTTTATGAAATGCAACGAAAATGAACTTCAGAATGTATCAGAAAATCTTCTGTGGAGCTTGCGTTTTTCAACTGTCACATTCGTACAATTGAACATTTCATCAAATCAATGTTTCAGTTGACAATTCGTACTCAACTGAACTAGATTTGTTTACACAGCAGTTAAAAGAAAGCAGTTTTGTATAAAAATGTAACTTTCGAGTGAAAATATTCGAGCCATGATATTTTATAATTTTTAATGTGGTTTATCACCGAAACAATGGAATTTGTAGTTTTGGGGGAAGTATCATCCAAAAGTAGTTTTACAGTTGGTTTGAGAATTGCAGCGTGAATACACCAATCTCAGGGCCAAAATTATTGAACGGGATCGGCATGCCACATACCATGAAATTGAAGTATCCTTGGAAATCGGCATTGAAAGTAATATACACGATTTTGCATAATTTGTCTCATTTATGACCTATTTTACATAAATAATAGTAATTTTAAAATTTGGGAATTTTGTGATTATACAACAGTTACCTAATTGTATTAACCTTGTCAATATAATCGCATGTTGTTTCCTTAATTAAAACACGAAAAATGTATGAGATCGATGTTTTTATCCTGAGTGTTTTGTTCTATCCCGTCTCTCCTTAACTTCTGTATAAGCTTTCCTGAATTTGTTCGGTGGTACATACATAGTTATATTGAAACTTAAGTGGCTTTTTACTATTTTATTTATTTAATAAAAACATTTAAACATATTTTATAATGTAAGTTTCACAATTCTTACTATGAAATTTCTTTAACTATTTGACCGTTGATGTGTTGACGAACTTAAATGAACTGTTATGTTTTGATATTAAGATGATATTGTTCCATCTTGTTATGATAAGATTGACGTGTCCATCAATAGTAATGTATCTTGATGTTCAAAAATACAGCAAGTAACCACAGTTCACTACTGCCCCAACATAACTATTCAATATTTAATAAAAGTAAGTCATACTAAGACATAACTCAGAAATTTTTAAAAATTACCGATTCCTGGTAAATTGTATCTACTCCAATAATAAACGTTGCAAGGGTTTAACAATCTACTTTTAAACTATATTAATTAAATACTAGTTTAAATTGTTTGCTTACAGATTATTGTGTATGTGGGGTGTTCATTTGAAAAGTCAATCTAGTAGCATGTGATTTACTGAAAACATTTTGAAGTATGTCGTAAATTGAAATTTACTACTTAACCTACGAAGTCGTATATTTTGACAGTTTCATACATACAAATAAATAACAAATAATAGGTATTTATTGAAAACTATAACAAATGTTGATAATGTTGTCCTTCAAGATCAATGCACTTTAAAATCCTCCGTTCAAAATTTCTGATGATATTCTGCAACATTACTGGATTGTTATTAATTTCCAAGCATTTCTGTTCGATTCTCTGTAGCATATCATTCAAATTCAATATAGGTGTTCGAAATATGTTATTTTTTAGATAAGGCCACAAAAAGAAGTCGCAAGGTGTTAAATCGCATGAACGTGCAGGCCAGGCAATTTCAGTATTTCGACTAATTATACGCTCATCAAAAAATTCTCTTAAATAATCCAAAGATTCTGCAGTACAGTGACAAGATGCTCCGTCTTGTTGGAAATATGCATTTTGAAGTTCATCATCATGCAACTGATTGACAAATGGTTGTAAAATTTCCGTACGGTACCTTTGAGCAGTTAACGTTCCTTGAAAAAATATTAGTCCAATGATTCGCCTTCGGCTTATCGCTGCCCAAACACCAATTTTCTCTGGATGTAGCGATTCTTCATTAATTACATGTGGATTTTCACTACTCCAAATTCTTGTATTTTGTGAAATTAGGTATCCCGTTTTATAAAACCATGCTTCATCAGTAAAGATGACTCTTTGCGAAAGTTCTCCATTATTGTTCATATTTACAAACCAATTACAAAACTGTAGTCTACGTGGGTAATCAATTTCTAACAATTCTTGTACTGCTGTGACACGGTATGGATAAAGTTGCATATCTTTTTTTAATAACTTGTGAGTTGTACCAACAGAAAGGTTTATTTGTTGACTCAAATGTCGAACAGATGTTTGTGGTTCATTTTCCATTATTTCTTCAACACGATTGACAACTTGAAGTGTACGTTTCTTAACTGCTGCGCTGCCTGATTTTCTTAAGAGACTACCAGTTTCAGAAAACAGTTTTAAAGTTCTATCCAAAGTATTCTTAAATTGTATATAATCTATTACAAAATGTGGAAACTCAACTTGAAATTCTACCATGCAAAACCCATAAACCACCTATTTTATTACCATTTCGAAAATAAGCCTGGACTAAAAAACTTTTATGTTCTAAAGTGAAAGCCATTTTAAAACTGAGAAGAAATTTATTTAAACCAGAATCGACGCGCGATTATTTTATGCACTAACTGATATTTGTGATTGACATGATCAAATGTCATTTGGATTTACGTTTACGGAACAACAAACACATGCTAATATATGTGCGTCTTATTCTATCAAAATTTCAAAGTAACCTAGATTGACTTTTCAAATGAACACACGTTATTGAACACATTCACTAATAAAAGCAACGTAGAAATACAAACGGTCCAAGAAATAGAGTAATAAAACTTCTCAAATATTAAAGATATCGCAGATAAACTTATTGCAATTTAAATATGGTAATAAATTCTGACCATTCTAACAACTTTCGTTTTTAAAACAAAACACTGGATAATTTATTTTTTAGCAACTAATAATTTTTCTAGCAGAACGAATATTCAAAAGAAGGTTTAAGTATATCAATACGTTAAGCACGGATTACACATTTGTTACAAATGAAACAGACATGCAATATACACGTCTGTAACTGTACACATGGACAATACACCTCGTATTTTCCAGCATTTACTTAAGACACGTGTTTCTGCCATCTACTATTAGGCGTCATCAGTTAAGCTAGTGAAGTAAGTAAAGCTTAAATTGCCTCATAAGGTATAGCAAATTTTGTCCTATCAGATGGCACCATATAATCTAGCGACATGTGACGGACGAAAGAGACTATGACGAAAGAGGCAACCCTTCCCTTGACCGGCTATGCCGGTACAGAAGAGAAGAAAATACGTATATAGGTGTAAGGCATCGTGTTAATGGACTTACATCTATATAAGTATTCTCTTCTGTACCGGCATAGCCAGTCAAGGCAAGGGTTACCACTTTCGTCATAGTCTCTTTCGTCCGTCAGATGTCACTAGATTATATGGTGCCATCTGATAGGACAAAATTTGCTATTATGAGGTGATTTAAGCTTTACTTACTTCACTAGCTTAACTGATGATGTCTAATAGTAGATGGCAGAAACACGTGTCTTAAGCAGAAGTAAATGCTGGAAAATACGAGGTGTACTATCCATGTGTACAGTTACAGATGTGTATATTGCATGTCTGTTTCATTTGTAAGAACGAATATTGTTAAATTCTAGTCTATCTTAGGTTGAAGTATTAATATGTAAAAACCTGTGGCCAATCATAAAAGAAGGCACTTTACATATATGTGTCTGTGTTTGGAGAATATAAGGATTATTGGATTAGCAAAAAGATTTCTATATACTCGTTTTGTTGTTGGATTTACAAAATGTAGTGACCCATAATTTATTAATACAGATTTTTTTAATCAAATTTGTACATGACCAAACTTTTCTGTATTAGTTGCCATTAAAAGAATATATAATAATTTTGAATTTATCTAAATAGTTTTCTTAAGTAATGCATGTTGCTTTCAATGAATTTTTCTTGGTGATATAAATATATGTTCTTTATTTTACAGGTGCTGGTTTTGTTGTTGTATACCATATTGCATGGATTCATGTCAAAACAAGAACCACTATTGTCCGAATTGCAGTGCATATTTGGGGGCTTACAAGCCTTAGATTGATCATATCCATATTTAATTATTGTTATATATTTTTTACCCTATATAAATGCCTATACAAGTGCTTATGAATATATTAGATATGTATATATGTATTAGTTTTTTCTATGAATCAGTGTAATAATTCATTAGTATAAAGAGAAGTGTATGTTATATTTACATGTGAGTCCACATATGGTAAACATTCTTAAATATATAGATTTTTAAAACAATTAAAATAGTTATTGATAAGTCAAATCTTTAGATACACTTGATGTTGTTGCTATTAGATAGAATCCGTATATCTTTGTAATAATGTGTAATTTATATGTGACCATATTTTTAATGACAAGAATAAAAATTAATTGAAAGAATCCAATTATATTATGTGTAAAACATACTGCTGGAAAAAATTCATTGGCACACACTGTATAATCTGAACGCGTGATTGTACCGCAATGAAATTTGGTATGGAAGTAGTACTAAAGTAGTATAACTTACTCTCACCTAGAGAGCGATGCAGCCCTGTTATAGAGGATGCATCAATAGCTAGAGTATCCACCGCGAGCGGCGATTATCGTCGCTACATGACGAGGCTTGGAGTCATTGCCGTATGATAGCAGGAGGGGCAGCCAACCATGATTCTTAAACTCGCCTCCACAGCTCTTCAGCGTCAGTCAGGGTAGCCAGATAACGTTGAAGTCTCTAACCGATCATATCCCAGACATGTTCGATCGGATTCAGATCCGGAGAACGAACCGGCCATGGAAGCATTCCTATCCGGTGCTCTTCCACAAAGGTCTGTACAACACGCGCGACGTGCGGTCGGGCATTGTCGTGCATGTATAGCAAACGTGGCTTCCACCGAATGTGGGGGAGCACAATGGACCGTAGCACCTCATCTACGAATCGGCGACCCATCATCGTCTGCTGTACACGCAGCAGTTGTGTACATCCACCATGTGTAATCGCACCCCACGCCATAATACCCTGCTGGCGGTGGACAAAGCGTGGTTGAATGCACTGCTCAACTAGTTGCTCACCAGGTCTCCGACAAACAAAAATTCACGCGTCACCGATACCTAACTCAAATCTTGATTCGTCAGCAAACAAAATGTGCTGCCACTCGATGACCTACCGATGTCTTAACATCGACACACTCGCGCCGCGTAAGGCGGTGCTCGAAGGTCAGTGGAATCGGCTGCAACGCATGTCGCGCTTGCAGTCCACTCTTGGACAAACGCTCCCGTACAGTTCGCGTAGTGAGTGCACCTTCCCTTTCTGCTGGCCAAGCGGCTCCAAGGAGCTCTGAGGAGGACGTACGCGACGCTGAAGCGCTGAGCGCCAGGGTACGGTCCTCGGTTAAAGCTCATCCGTCCTTCCTCATTCCTTTCTCGCCATGCCCATCGCACGATCCACAACAACTGCCCACGGAGCGCGATATTGCATAAGGATACACGCGACATGTACAAACCCACCAACCACAGTTCGTCGCTCAAACTCAGGTAACACGTACAGCTTTCCATCTCGCATACATACTATCCCCTCACACCGCAGTAAGAACGGCCGGTTTGTTCCACCCACTTCTGTCTCCATGCCGAAGGAAGATTAGCTCTTAAGTAAACAATGGAGCAATATAAAAATTCGAATCTCGCTGCATAAACTCGTCTAGGAGAAACCTTTGTGCACTCCTAAAAATATGCGTGTATTTTTACGCATTCAAAATTTATTGGTACCCTGCCAGAAAGGGGTCCTAGTGAACCTTTTTCTCGCAGTTGGAAAAAAAAATATTACACGAGTCAATTGTTTTTAAGTCATTTTTACCGGCAATTTATCGTTTTAATGGGGTACTTTTGCTTCGCCATTCTGTATTTTAGCGCATTTACTGAAGAAGGTTGAGATACAGTATAAACCTATCACTAGTTTCATTAGTCAAAATTGTTAAAATAAAATGGTAACTCCCACAAGCCCCCCCTCCCGCGCATTGGCGCATAACAAAGAAAATTATAACCAGGAAAGTTGAAAACACAAACTGGACGCTTGTTGTACATACATAAAAATGTACACAAAACGTTTTCCAACTGTTAGTTTTTTAGAAAATGATTCGCAAATGTTGTTGTACTCTGTTGTAACAGCGTTTTTAAGTAAGGGAGAGGCAATAATTTCTTTCGAGTACTCAATAAAGAAGTCAGGTACGTAAAGACGCAATATAGCATTTGCTATAATCGGCATCCAAAAAAAATCTTTCCAAAAAGAACTAATCTCCTTTAGCAATCTTCAATGCCCATTAATTAAGGAGGTATATCAAGTTTACCCAGACATTGAGAATGATAATGTTGCAGCATAGTAATACTCGTATAAATTTAAAAAATACAATATTCTGTGTTTTATTTTTTTGTACCTATTTGTAAATTAGTGGAGCAAGTTATTAAATTTGAGGAAACCGAACATTTCATCAACACGCCAAAAGTATTTCCTTTAATTATATTACTATATACAGGCTGATTGAATTTCGACCCTCACCATTGGAGATAGAGGGTAGGTTTAAATTTGGCAAAGTTGCTAAATTTTGTGTTTGTTATGGATTCGAAGAGAAAATGGACCTGTGACTAATGATGTTCGAGATTTTTTTAAAAAACGAAAGAAGCTCATTTTCTTCTTTTACCTCTAGCACGTTTATTTGGGATTGCAGAGGAAAACTAAAAATACGTTGTCCACTTTTGATCTACTATCTAATGGTAAACTCGAAATTTCCATTTGACGTTTCGGTTCTATCTGGGCATCATCAATTTTCTTATTTCTTATGGGCACTACGTCGGATTTTGACATCACTAGAAAGAATTTTTTTATGATTCCAACCATGTATGCAATGTTGACACAAGTTTTTAGTATTATGCTTTAAGACACGAAGAATACCTTTTAAGATTAAGTAAGGTAGTCATGAAATTTCAAACTCGAACATTTCAATTATCGTATATTACTAATAGAAAAATGTCGTACACCAACGAATAGAAACGAGATATGTTAAGTATTTTTTATTCATCGAATCGAAATACAACAATAGCGAGTACAACAATATTTACAATTGTATCCAGAACGACGACATCTACATCGTACCATTTTTCTGAATCTTAATAGAAACTTGGTCGAGATTGAATCGTTTACTAAACCGCGTGATGTTTTGCAAAGTCTATGTAAATATTGCACCTTGTTTGTAACAATAAATAAAAATAACAATAACAGTAATAAAAATAGGGAACAAAACAATAAACCAATAATTACAGTAAATGTTCAAATAACTGGTCATTTTCATTAATACAAAATGGCGCACGCTTTCTGCCATTTTAAACTGCCCTTTATATTTTTCTTCTAGGAATTACATAGAAAGGAATTCTGGAGTCTATTTCGAAGTTCTTAAATGTCTTGCCGAACAATATCTTTATAAATATGTACTATTTTTAACATTCAACAACTCCACTATTTCCAATCCAACGGTTTGGAAACTCTTGACATAAGTAATTACTCACATTGTGAGCCGGTGCTGTTGCTATTATGAATGCCTTAGTTGATTTAATGGAATATTGTTATCCAAGAAGTTAGCTACGTATGTGCGAAGAAGGTTTAAGTATCTTTCCCCACTTAATGTTTCTTTACACATAACAGGTCCTATGAGACGATTTCCCAAAATGCCCATCCAAACGATGTTGAGGTCTTCTTGCCCTGTTTTGTCTGGGATTCTGTACTGCCCAATAGTGCTTCGTATTTCTGTTAAACATTCCAGAATTGATCAATCAGATTATCTTGTTTAAAAAAATCTTCGTCTTCGTCTTCCAACCTTCCCACTAACCAGTTGCAGTACTTCAGTCGTCTTAAATTATCATCAGGTATTAAACTGTGACTAACATGAATCTTGTATGGTTTAAACATATTTCGATGTAAAATTTTCCATACTAGAATTTAGTTTAATTCTGACGTCACTTCGCGTATATGTTGATGGATTATTATTTATTTAGAAAATACAAGATTTACATAGACTTTACAAAAACTCACCTTTAATTTACAATTTGTAAAATATCCCGTTGATTTTCATTTTAATTCCTGTTAACATAAACATCACGCGGTTTGGTCAACAAGATTCAGAAAAATGGTACGATGGGCTGTTGTCGTTCCGGATACAATCGTAAATATCTTGTATTCGATGAATAAAAAATACTTTACAGATCTCGTTTCTCTTCGTTGGTGTACGACATTTTTCTATTAGTAATGTACGATAATTGAAATGTTTGACAGTTTGAAATTTCATTGTTAATTTAAGCATAATATCAAAAACTTGTGTCAACATGTCATACATGGTTGATATCAGAAAATAAGCTCTTTCTAGCGGTATCAAAATCTGACAGTACCGATAAGAAATAAGAAAATTGATGATGCCCAGATAGAACCAGATAGAAATTTCGAGTTTACCATTAGATAGTAGATCAAAAGTGGCCTCGAGAACATGTTTTTAGTTTTCCTCTGCAACCCCAAATAAACGTGATAGAGATAAGAGAAGAAAACCAGATTCTTTCGTTTAAAAAAAAAATCTTGAACGTCATTTGACGCAGGTCCACTTTCACTTCGCATTGATTACAAACGCAAAATTTAGCAACTTTACCAAATTTAAACCTACACTCTATCTCCAATAATAAGTGAGATCCCGGTGAGGGTCGAAAATGATTCAGCCTGTATATCCGTTTTTATATAAATCAAATAACAGTAAAAACTATCGTAGTCTTTCGAAAGATAAATTCAACCATGCAAGAGTAACTATTATTTGCATTTTCACCACGTTCGAGTTCTTTCTAGTGGTTCTTAAACAATTTTAAAATATTTTAAAATTTTATTAAGCGATTGGCTTCCATTATCTAGAAAAAAAAATTAAGTTTGAAACAAAATTTTAGGTTATGTGAACTTTTATTTAAAAAAATACAAGCAATCTTGAAGTTTTACATGAAAAAATGTAATAGACAACTTCACAAATATTATACGTACCTTCAGTTGTGCTAATTATTGTTATATTAAGTGCAATTTAGCTTTTTCTAAGCTCTTATGGCAATTTACGATGTAAAGAGGTTTTGCTTGCATCCAGTCTCTTTAAATGACGGTGATGACGCGCACTAAATAAGCGTATTGTGGTTGAAACTTCATAAATAAATCTCCTACCAATAGGTTTAAATCGCAACGAGATACTTGGTGAAAAATTTCTTTAATGACAAGCAAGCTCCAAAAGCGTCAACAACCTTCCTGATAAATACCAACAAATAATTGGAAATAATAGCGAATATATCATATATTAGGTTGTAATTGTTGTTTGTTTTATTGATAAATAAACTTTTTTTACTGAAACAGAAATTATTTATAACTCAGCATGATATATGTATTTAGTTCGTGCTTAAATCAAAAATCGCCACCGATATTTTCACAAAAAGCAAATATACTTAGAAATTTAAATATTTAAATTTTGTCGTATCATTTTATTGAATACTAGACTTTAGTTACTTTTTAATATTACTTTTTTAACTATGCAGTTGCTTAAATTATTTTTTATATCCGTTATATCCGTTATATCACTATAAAATTGAGACTTCTTGAGTTTGCAGTGAGTACTGGCCTCAAAGAAGCGAAGTACATGAGTGAAGACGCAAACAAAATGCAGTTTCTAGAGAGATTGGCTGTGCCACCTTTGGAAGGGCGTCGTTACTTCACATTGGTTATGTGGACGGGGCGAGGTACTTCGGCTGTCTGACAACAGGCTGAATTTACTTCTACGCCCGGTCTGGATAATTTCGGTGATGTGGTTCTTTTATGCGAATGTGTCTGAGAATATCCTTTCTCCAGCAGGGGCGTACCGACGAGCCTGTAGAAAGGCGAAATACGTATCTACGTCTCTGGGGAGGGATATGTTCGGACACGTTCACAAAAAATATTAATAGTGAACCTGTATTTGTGTTCTTCACAACGCCAGATTTTTAATAATATTTGATATTATTAAAAATACCTTTGTATTATACAAAACTGGTGGGGTTTACCTACTCATATATGTTTCAATTATTCTGAAGTACATGTATCACTTCTTACATTTTCCTGGCGTCACTTTAAGTTATTTTTATTATAATTCTTTTTATTAACAAATTCTGTATAAGTATCATTTTAATATATAGATAATTATAAATATGTGCGCCTTTTAAAGTATTTAATTCGTTTTTGCAATAAATTTATATTATTATTAGTATTTTGTATAATTTTTATACATATTTCGTAAAGTAGAACAGGTGTGGGATCAGACGTAGCTAAACATTATTGTACCTAAAAATAGATAACAAAACAGCGAAATAACCAATGGAAATAGGAGAGTGTAAACATTACTAATGATTTTTTTCAAAAGAAAATGTGTCTGTTATTCAGAATAAGTAATTACTTTAACAAGATGTTTTTTTTTTGTTTTATCATATGTATATAACATTAAACACACAACTAAATCAATATGTAAAAATGATATATTTTTTTCTAACGAAGGAATTGCATAAGAATAGTTATTTACGTTATGAATTCTGAAAAGACTAATTTTATTTGATGAATGTAATGTTTGCCAAAACGAGCGAAGGAAGTGAGCGAGTTTTGCAAATTATATTAGTCGAATAAAATTAGACTTTTTCTAAGGTGTTAAATACAAAATTTTATCTAACCCCAGTTGAAAATAGATAGTTGTGGACTTCAAAATGTAATAATACAATTACATTGAACTTCATCGCTTTACTTGGATTTAAGATACTATAATGTTCCAGCATTTATGCCATTTTTCAGAGTTTTTTTTTAAATATAAACATTCAATTACATATAATTATAAAAAGTGACAGTATACTCGTATTATATTTTGTACTTTCATATTTTATATGTCACGTTGTTATGGTTTTTATATAATGATTTAAAATTACATTTGGATTTTTTTATAGAAATTCACGTTTCACATATTGTTAGTTCTTTAATATTTGCCGATAAAAATTTGGAAAAAAAAATGAAAACATCCTTATATACAACATAAGGAACATACACACCAAATTTTATCAAAACCTATTATGTAGTTTGTGAGTCTATAGAGAACAAATGAAATGTTTTTTATTTTTATATTCAGACTGTCCCGTAAAAAACGCCAACATTCATAATTCCGTTATTTATTGTCCGGTTTTATTTAAACAAAAAGTAAATTTAATAGCATCAAAAACACTATAAGGTAGCAGTGTTTTATTTGTTTTCAATTGTTTTCATTAATGTCAAACGACAGTCAAGTTTTTTATTTTAAATGGCAACATATATATTTTTGGCTATATTCGGATTGTATTTTTTTTTTCTGAATTCAACGATGTATAACTTGTTTATTTTTGATAAACGTTTATTGCAAAAAAAAAACTTTATAAATTTCATCTTTGTCTTCCATTATTTATAAATATTCGAATGTGTCATGAAACATTGGAAATGTAAGTATTATAAATATTATTATAAGAAACAAAACACTTTACAATAAATGTTGAAATTGCCCGCCACCTTGTTTAGTACATATCGCACATCTCCTAATAATAAAAAATAAAAAAAAAACTTGATAAATTTCATCTTTCATTACAGTAGACTTGGCCCAGTCCACTAGCATTATGTCAATGTGCCTTAAGTGTCAGTTTGACTTTATTAAGTTTTCTGTATTATCCTGTTTGAACGTTTTGCCGCAACAAAAAGCGTATTTTCGTTAAAAATGAATAACATTGAATTGACGGACATGTTACAAGTGTACTTTGAATGTAATAAAAATCGCCTTCAAGCAGTTCGTCGGTACAGTGCTCTTTTTCCGGACAGAGAAGTTCCAGGTTCGAAAATATTTCAGAGAATTGAAAAGAATTTAAGAAATTATGGATCATTTACCAAACCAAAAACACAAAAACGGAAATTCTCCGAAGATAAGGAATTAGATGTTCTTCTTGCAGTACAGCAAAATTCACGAACTTCGATTCGCGAAATTGCACATAATATTGGGGTATCAAAAACTACAGTTCATGGTATTTTAAGAAAACACAAACTTAAACCGTACATAGCTCGAAAAGTTCATGCATTAGAACAAAATGATCCTGGCCGAAGAATCCAGTTTTGTCGTTTTTATTTAAATGCATTAGAACAAGACCCGAATTTTTACAGAAGGATAATTTGGTCTGATGAATGCACTTCTAGCAACAACGGTATTTTTAATAGAAACATACATCGACAGTGGAGTGCAGACAATCCGAGATTTGTAATTGAAAATAATTTTCAAAGACGTTTCAACGTAAATGTTTGGTGTGGCATTTTAGGTGATCAATTAATTGGGCCATTTTTCATAGATGGTTGCTTAAATCAAGAAAAATACTACACTTTATTACACGAAAATCTCCAAAACTTTTTAGATGAATTACCTTTGGAAAATTTAAATAGAATATTTTTTCAACAAGATGGGGCTCCCGCGCACAACGCCAGAGTAAATACTGATTTGTTGAACATCCAATTAGGAAATAGGTGGATAGGAACATCCGGTCCTATCGAGTGGCCTGCGCGTTCACCGGATCTTACGCCCCTCGATTTTTGGTTGTGGGCGTATCTACAAGATCGAGTTTATTTAACAACTCCAGAAAATGTTGACATTTTGAGACAAAGAATTATTAACACTTGTCAAGAAGTACCTGCCGCTTGTCTTTTAAATGCGACCTTTGGAGTAATTAGGAGATGTGCGATATGTGTTGAACAAGGTGGCGGGCAATTTCAACATTTATTGTAAAGTGTTTTGTTTCTTATAATAATATTTATAATACTTACATTTCCAATGTTTCATGACACATTCGAATATTTATAAATAATGGAAGACAAAGATGAAATTTATAAAGTTTTTTTTTTGCAATAAACGTTTATCAAAAATAAACATGTTATACATCGTTGAATTCAGAAAAAAAAATACAATCCGAATATAGCCAAAAATATATATGTTGCCATTTAAAATAAAAAACTTGACTGTCGTTTGACATTAATGAAAACAATTGAAAACAAATAAAACACTGCTATCTTATAGTGTTTTTGATGCTATTAAATTTACTTTTTGTTTAAATAAAACCCGACAATAAATAACGGAATTATGAATGTTGACGTTTTTTACGGGACAGTCTGTATATAGATTAAGTCGAAAATGGATGATTCTGATGTAGATATGCCTTTGATATAGAAGAATCAAATAATTTATCAATAAATTCAATAATATCGAGTAAATCAATAATAACAAGTGTGTAGGGCAGCCTGTGGGTATTAATATATTTGGATCCTTACCAAAATTAATTGCCCAACATGTTGATTTACCAAATCCTGCCGGTTATACTGGCCATTGCTTCCGGCAAATGCACCTCATGTAACTTATTGCGAATAGTTTGTGGTTTTAGATTCCATTTTTTGACTGAGATAAAACTTTCAAGTCACTGTAAAGAATGCAAATAGCGTCCGTATGACAAAACGTTGAGTGCGTATACCGCCAAAAATGTCTAAGCTTACAATGGATATATCAGATGGCGCTAAACAACACCAATATTGCCAGTTTCGGATACATACTACTCTCACACGTAAATAAAAAAAAGACACTGAATTAATTCGAAATTACGAATTAAGACAATTTAATTTATGCTTAAAGTAGTTTTGGAATCGTTAGTTCCATTTTTTAATTTAGTTAATATATTTTGTTATTACATTAAATTCCATTCACTAAAATTAAATTCATAAAAACAATTGTCTCTTAATTTTTTTTTGTATTAATAAAAATGAGTCATTACGTTTCAAAATTTCAATTATTCATATGATACTGTTTTATTTGTAACTGTGGAATTCTTCGACAGAAAGAGAGAGTATTTCTCATGCCAAGTTTTAAAATAATCATTTTTATGACTGGGGTAAACCGAGGCAATATTAGAATTTAACCTGTCGTATTATTACAAAAAAACATTGAACATCATAATATGTACATATTTTAATACATTAGAAGAAATCTAAGTATAAATTAAATATATGTATATTTTTTCCGTAATATGTACATATACAAGGTGGGGCAAAAGTCGCGGTACCATTTTGATTGCCTATAACTTTGTTGAAAGAAAAGATAAGTAAGTTTGGTTTTCATAAAAAGTTTATTTGCTCTTTACATTTTTTTTTCGTTATGATTGGAAAATTATATCGGCTAAATGGTGACCGCGATTCGCTTAGCAACTTTCGGTTCTTTTTAAGGCATTTTTCATGACATCCTGCAACATCTCAGGCTGAATTTCTTCAATTTCTTGACGAATATTCTCTTTAAGATGTTGAATCGTTTGGGGCATATTCACATAAACTTTTGATTTTAAAAAACCCCATAAGAAAAAGTCAGGTGCAGCTAAATCCGGAGATCTGGCTGGCCATGCTAAATCGCCATTTCGCGAAATTAGTCTTCGTGGAAAAACGTCATTCAATAATTGAATTGTTGAACGAACTGTGTGTGCTGTGGCTCCATCCTGCTGAAACCACATTTCCTCTAGTCCTTGCTCTTCCATTTCAGGCACATGAAAATTTCGAATCATGTCTTGGTACCATTCAGCAGTGACAGTAACTCCAACACCTTCGTCAGTTTCCAAAAAATAGGGACCAATGATGTTTCCAGCATGAATACCACACCATACAGTTGTTTTTTGTGGATGCAATGACGTTTCATGAATTAATTGAGGATTCTGTTTCCCCCAAAACCGACTGTTCTGTTTATTGACGTGGTCACTGAGAAGAAAATGGGCTTCATCGCTCATTATCAATTTAGACGAAAAATCTTTAATTTCATCAGACAGCCTTAGGATTGCATTACTGTACTCAACTCGTTGATTATGATCTCTCGGTAGCAATTTATGGACTAATTGAATTTTGTACGGGAACATTTTCAAATCAGTTTTCAAAATTCGCCTTAAACTGCGTGCAGACATGTGTAACTGGGAACCACGTCTCCGAATTGATGTTTCTGGAGACTCTGCAACACTATCGCGCACCAGAGCCACATTTTTCAGCGTTACGACACGTCCGTTGTCTTCCAGAACGAGGCCTGTCTGCTGTCGTACTGTACTGTCGAAAATTCACATGTAAACGATAAATTGTGGTTTTGTGAGGCACTGGACGATTAGGATATTTTTGACGCAATTTCCGCTGAGTGGCAATAATGGAACGATTATTTTCAATAAATATTGTCATTATTTCTGCTCGTTCTTGTGGCGTATATTTATCATAAGTAAAAACACAAGAGCTTTTTTTTTATCGGATAAATTTCTCTTTGTAACGAAATTATTTTGCCAATCAGTAATTTGACGAGAAAAACATACATGAAAAAATCGCGAGACGATAGTCGAGCGATTTTTTCTAATGTAAGTTTTTCGAGCGAAATTACTGATTGGAAAAATATTGAGTTAAAAAGAAATTTATCCGAGAAAGAAAAGCTCGAGTGTTTTTTGGCAAGATAAATTAACGATATAAATAAACAGAAACAAAAATTATTTTTATTTGAAAGCAAGAGAACAGTTATTAAATGTACAATTATTATAAATAGTTTGGTTTGGTGTACTAATTTTAATATTATTTTCTTTGTTGTTTTCTACACATGTTGAATAATTGTTTTGTCCTATTTTATCGGATTCGCGTAAATTACTGACAAGATTTTCGTGATGTTCAGGGTCAATTTGGAGATAAGGTTTAATTGATGATGAAGAAGAGTGTCCTGTTATCTTTATTAATTGTTGGTCACTTACTCCTGCTTTGGCTAAGTGGGAAACAGTACTAGCACGGTTTGAATGATTGGTAATTTTAATATTGGTGATATCCAGTCCAATTTTAGATGCAGAATTTTTGGTCCAAGTAGATATCAAATTTATTCCTATTGGAACATTTTTATACCAATTATTAGAATGTGCCTTGTTCCAAAAGGGATTTGGAGTTAAAAAAAGTCGTTCAGATGTTATATTTTCTTTTCTTTTTTCTAAGAGTAATTTTAATAATTTAACCGGACAAATACTTTCATCCATATCATTTTTTGTCAACCATTTACTGTCCGTCAATTTTTTCGACCCACCTTGTGCGGTCTTCGAAAATATAGAATTATATTCAATTCTTC
This sequence comes from Melolontha melolontha, assembly GCA_935421215.2. Lineage (NCBI taxonomy): Eukaryota > Metazoa > Arthropoda > Insecta > Coleoptera > Scarabaeidae > Melolontha > Melolontha melolontha. Next base: position 209,165,490 of record OW285235.1, read on the forward strand.
CTGTTGGAGTTCCATTTTGATATTTTTCTTCTTTAAAATGGTAAATTTTACATTTTACGGCTTCTCCTCCTCTCCACGCTAATTCATATGAAGCTATATGAAAGAATCTTTTTTGTAATCCCTCTGGTTCATCTATATTCCACAATTTTGCCATTTTTACTATATATTTCTTGTCTATTGGCATAGAACTTACTTTTCTTTTCTCGGGAAGAGTTTGTAATTCCCTTCGTTTACAATTTTTCGCATCGCGGGATTCTTTAAAAATTATGTCGGCAAAAGGATCAATTTTAATATTGTACTCACTGAAATATTTTTCTTGAATCATCTTCGCAGTTGAATTCCAGATTGTTTTAACCGTATATTCTTTATAATCTTCTCCGTTTTTCTTTTTCATATTATAAGCCCAATCTTTTAATATATTTGCTATTTCGTGTAAAGGAGTTGTTTCTGAAAGTTTGTAATTTCGAACTTGACAAAACTCGTTAAATTGTCTCCATATAGATGATCTTGTATTTTTGGTTGATTGCGGTATTGATTTTCTTATATTTGTTGTAATTTCTTTAGATGAAATTTCCCCAAACCGACTCATAATTATACGTTTTACGTTTAACGGTACTTAATAGTTATTACCTGTCAGCTGCCAAAATAAATTAAGTGATGCAGGGCTACTAGATATGTAACAGGAAGAAGCATTTTTATCGGAGGAAGAAGCATTTTTATCGGTGATAAAAAGCTATGTAGGTTTTTATCGCTGTCAAAGTGACAAAAATGTCACCCGCATATGGACATTTTTATATAGGAGTTAATTTATCCATAATAAAATTTGGACGTCTACACAACACAATGGTTAAAGCTAAACTGAACTAAACGTCACATAACCAAGATGGCGCGCAATCAAAATGGTAGCGGGACTTTTGCCCCACCCGTTACATACTACGCCATAATGAAGTATTGAGTATACAATGTAAATGAGAAAAGAACAAAATAACAATAAAAAAAAACTTAAAATTGATGATTTAGAAAATGTCTTTAGCTTTCATTTTAAACTCTCCACGGTACGGACCTTTTATTCCATTGGGCATTTAGTTGTAAATTTTTAGAGCTAAATAATTTGTACTCATTTGGCTCTTCTGTAAATGATGGTAAGGTATCATTATGTTATTTCAAATTTCTGATGCTGTAATTGTGAAGATCACTAAGGAAAACTTTTGAGGGTTTTGTTGGAACATATTTAAGACAGTTAAGTAAACAGGTGTCCTTGAAATAAAAAAGACGACGTATGAAAAATGGAATGGATCTACTTATATGGAATATTAATCCAAAATATTGTGTCAATTACGACGCGACGAATTTTTTGGGTAAATACTGCCATTAAACATGATATGTCATATGATCGGAATCTTTTATAAGGCGTAGGCTATCAGTTGGCTTCTTTTTAAAAATGCTATAAAAATATTGAATATTTTTCAATGATTTTTGTTCTATTAGAAAGAGTAAGCGTTCCGATTAATTGTGGAATATAACTTCAATCAAATGGCTGCTTCGTCTGGCTCTGCAGTAGCCCATCCTGTCAATCCAATTTTGCAGCACATTTCCGATGGTTTCGGTCTCTATTTCAGCAATATCACGAACAATGTTGTGCTTAAGTGCCTGTATCGTTTCTGGATTGTGAGCATGACATCGATCTTTAACGGCACCCCACTAAAAAGTCTAACGGTGTCAAATCGCAGCTCGGTGGAGGGCAACTGACATCAACAAAACGGCTGATCACACCAGTGTTGCCAGGTGAAAATAATTGTTTTCACTAGATGAGAACTTAAAAAATCACTAGATTTCACTAGATTGTTACCACAATTATAAATGAAACCATTACATATGTCTAATTACCGGTAGTATATATAATGTATAGTTTTAGTTTTCGTTAATAAAGAAAGAAGAGCTATTGCAATAAAAAAAATGTAAAGCAGTAGGTAGGTATGTAAATAATAAAAGAAACAAGAATTTCTTGATATATATTTATATATAATATATATATTTATTGGTATAATATTGAATAAAGTCGTACCTATTTTACAATAACACTGTACAAGCTGTTTTAAACTTAAATAAAATTTACAAGAAAATAAAAGGTAATTATAGTAAATTACAAATTAGAGCTTATATAAATTGCATTAAATAATATATTTTTATTCTGATGAATACATATTGTTGTTATGTTTATTTGTTACAGTTACAGTAATTTTGTAATCAAAACATGATTTATTATCACTATTTATTAATCTCTTAGAGTGTAGAATTCCAGTTAAGGTAGTAGCAGATAACCGATTTCTGATTTTACTTTTGTTGAGAGATACTGCACTGAATATTCTTTCTACCGAAGCACTACAGTGAGGTAATGTTAAAACTAAATTGACAAATTTTGATAGTTCTGGATAAACAGCAGTATTGTCACATCTAATTTGATTACAGATATTTTTCCAAAAAGAAATATAATCGGCTGCATCCTCATTGAAGTCACTGTTTTGCAATAATCGCCACTCTCTATCCAATGAAAGAAGATCAATATCTTTCCTATGAAAAATTTGCTGCTGGACCTAATGAACTTGTAGTTTTAATAAGTTTTGGGTCCAAAAATTTAAAGAACTTAAGTGTCTTTACATCTTCTGCATTAAATGGGAAGCGTTTATATAATTGATGAGCAGTTTCAACATAAGAACCTAAGCATGTTAATTGAAAGTTATGTTTATCACCATCTGAAAGAGTATTTTCTTGAAATAATATAGCTGCCTTCGGGCCACAATATACTTCATTTAGTAAAACATAATGTTCTGGGTTTCTATATTGCAAAATAGTTACATCAGTTTTACTCAAATATGTATTATTTATATAACAACTTAGAATAGTCTTGTATACTGCTAACATTCTGTCATATATTGCATAAATTTTAGGAGATTCTGATTGAAATTACTTATTTAAATCAGTAAATACAGGTAAAACATATTCCAAAAACTCTAAATAATATTTATTCATAGGATTTTGTAAATTATTGTGAATGGATTCAGATGCATCGATTTGATTGAAAGATTCATTTTGGAAATATAATTTAAGAGCTGCATACTGCTCCAACACTCTTTTAACAACAGAAATTAAAGAGAGCCAGCGTGTTTGGCTAGGTTGCAGCAGCTTATGGGGTTTAATATCAAGAAACTGCTGAAATTCCTTGTATTGTGTTTGTCGTTTAAAACTATATTGCATATAAGTGTATACTTCTCGCACCAGTTTTTCCGTTGTAGAAGGTAATTTTTCACAAGCATGGGAAGCTATGAGTGCTATTGAGTGACATAGACATTTTACAGTAAACAGATGTGGTATTTCATTTTTTAATTAAGTTTTGACGGAATGCTTAATGCCCATCATTGAATTTGCCCCATCAGCTGCAAATCCTACCATATTATTTTTATATGGAACATTATGTTTATTAAAAAAATAAACAATAACATTATGTATATTTACTGCAGTTGCATCATAGATTGGTAATAAAGCAAGAAATTCGTCATTTATACTCAAATTTTGATTTAATCGCACAACTAATGCTAAGTTTTTAATTCCGGTATGATCCGTAGACTCATCAATTAATAAAGAAAATTTGCTGCACTTTAAAGTTTCTATTAGAGTTTCAAAACTTGATTGACCAATTGCGTTATTTATAATAGCTGTGCATTTTGTACGATTACAGGAAATATTTTTTATAACATCACTTTCATTATTTATAGACCTAATTAGTTGTACCAGATGATCAACTGAATTTATAGATATATTGTGTTCTGCAATGAAAGATGCAATTCTTATTTCTATTTCTTTTGTACTAAGTTCCGTGCTTGTAGAGCTTCTTACATATTGCGTAACACAGAATTTTTGTTGTTTGATTAATTTAGATTTAGATTGGTGTTTTATAGAATCATGGTGCTTACGTATTGCAGCTATCCCTCCAAGATAGTCATTACCGCATATTTTACATGTGTAAAACTCTTCTCCTTTTGAACTAGCTTCTATCCAATGTTGGTAATCATTGTGTTTCTCCCAATCAGTTTTGTATTTTTGTTGATAAATTTTCTTTTTTTTTTGAAGTAGATGGTTGATCTGTGGTCGACATAATAACTGCTAGAAATTAAAACAGATTTAGGAAAATTAATAAAAATATGTAAACGGTTTTATTTGCAGTAAATACTTACATGGTAATAATCCGAAAATTAATTTATTTAAAGAATTCAGTGCGATTGAGCGCGCGTGAATACGATTCTACCATAAATATCTAATATGATTTAACCCTAAATTCCCCCTGCCAAGAGCTTTTATACTTTCCCATTTTAAATAGGTACTTACCCTTCATCGTATTATTTCAAAAATTTCAAATTTAAAAATAATTTGAACGGTACTTCCCGTAATGAGCTTATGTATTATATCAATTATTTATTGCGAGAAAATTGTTTCGACTACTAAGGTGTAGATCTCACTTTACGTAGGATCTATAATATTTAATAATAATAAATAACGCAATCTATTTTGATAAATATATGATTTCATATAAACTACAAAACGAAAAATACGTAAAATAACTAGATTTTACTAAAATACAGAAGTTTTTCACTAAATCACTAACACAGTACTCAAATCGCTAGATTTAGTGAAAAATCACTAGACCTGGCAACCCTGGATCACACGATTATTGAAGTGCGCAAGAGATCGATTGTTGGACGACTTGTGTGGCACGTAGCGCCATCTTGCTGAAACCAGAGTTCGCCCACATTCTTCAATATGCTGCCAAAAAACAGTTACACGCTCAGGATACATTGGCTTCTCTACGACTATACGTGGGCTATCGGAGATGCATATACCGAAATTTTGTTTGTTAATGTAGCCGCCAAGGTAAAAATGCGTCTCATCAGAAAAAATGATTTTTTGAGCGAAATCACCGTCATTTTTCAGCTGCTCCAAAGTCCATACAGAGAAGCGATATCGAAGCGGATGGTCATTTGCTTTCAATTTCTGAGTTGTACCTTATAAACGAATAAGCTAAAGTCTTTATGTAGAATTCTCTTCAGGCTAGTGCGGTTAATGTTGAGTTGCTGAGATCTATGGCGAGTTGATGTTCTCGGGTTCATACGCACGCTATCGGCAACAACAACCATATTCTCTGTTGAGCGGATCGGACGAGCACGAGGATAGCATATGTTGTCAATTAACATGCCAATTTCTCGAACTTTCTTCCCAAATTTACGTATACAAGGCGCATTATCTCGACCGTAATTTCTTTTTAAAATTCGCATTGTTTCGGCAACACAGTATCCACTTTGGAAGAAAGTTTTTAATATTTCGAAAAGTTGTTAAAACGTAAAGCGATCCATATCGTACTGCGGAGATATGAGTTTTGTCACTTTTTTGAGTACGAAATAGCAGTCAGTGTCAAAATAACACGTGATTTAAAAAGAAACCAGCAGATGGCCCATCCCCAAACATAAGACTGCCAATATTATTTTTGAAGAAATAATTTCATGGCTTTCTAGAGGATAAAATATTATATGGTATGTTGCAAAAAAAATATTTTTTTTATTTTAAACGCTCTTTCGTATCAGGCGATCAACATTTTAGAATACTTTTTGAATGGTGGTCAACTTTTGATTGAAATGACGATGTAGTGCAAATGCCACATATATCATTGGGAACCAAAAGCCAAATATTTTGATATGTAGCCCTAACATGTTGTTTATTTTTATTATCGAGGTACATGCTAAAAACCGAAAATTTTTAAATCTGGGATGGTTTCGACCTTTAAAACGTTTTAATTTTTTTTTTAATATTGGAGTTGGAAATCTTTGTAATAAATAAAAGAAATTTTTACATTTTACACTGTTTTACTAAGGTAACAACTGTAAGCATTTTGCAACGAGCACCGAGTCATGGGAACCACATATTAGTTGATTCATTACTAAATATTATGAAAAGAAAAATTATTAAACATTAAACGTCATTAACTGGTTTTGTGCGCCCGTGTTAGAAATTTTATTTAATTACTTTTATTCGGACTTGATGTACCAATGCTATGATTGGTATTATCTTGTCGACCAAACGTTTGCAATGACTCCGGTTTCTGGCGGTGATGCTTCAACGTCAGTTACTAGAATCACGAACCCGATGTTGCTTCACCGTGCACAGGTTGTAAGGCTATATACACCTTACTATTTAAATCTTTGGTGACTGTTTGTTAAAAGAATAAATGTGCTTTCATCTAAATATATTTATTTACACTATATACATTTATTTTGGATCTACAATGACTTATACTAACATAAAACTGCTGTTGAGACTAGTGTCTCTTGTTAACGTATGATTGTTATGATGTTAAATGTGAGACTGTTATCTTAAGACTGTGTGTCTTGTACTGATGTACTGAGTTGATACTGATCTATTCTGTACTGTTTTTCAAGTAGGTAAAAATATACCACTGCCCCTACAGTATTATATATTAACATACCGGGGATTGGTTATTGTGGGTGGGTATTGTTTGATGTCAGGGAAAGGGGAGTTGTGTTATTACTGCGTGGAAATTTTGCCTACAAGCAATAATATCCAAGGTTTACGATAGATTCTTAAAGATCTTACTAATAAATAAATAAAATATAATTATTAATTAAGTAGTAGTAGGTGTCATAAACCGAAGTGTGTAGTTCCGGATCGTCCTTTGTTAAAGTAATAAAATTTATTATACATGTAGGAACCGTGATCTTAAGAATGGAAATACAGATTAAGCCCTTTGTTTACTAGAACCCAAGGTAATAAAACAAGCGGTCCGATGAATAAAGCAATAAATAAATTTGGAAAAAGATGTCGATTATTAAATAACCCTAGGTAATAAAACGAATGGTCTAAATTATAATGTAGGTAATAAATATATTTGCAGATGTATAGAATTCTAGAACTTAAAGAAAGTTTCTACAATTTGAATGTGCTAATAAAAGTACGTTATACAGTGGTTTAAACTTGAAAATGCACTTTAAATATTTGATAAAATTGAAAATGTTTGAATTATATATTCTAGATCTAATGTAATAATAAAAAATATAGTAAATGTATCCTTAACAACTTTATTTTAACACATTTGAGCCAAGTATCAAAAGGCCCCGAATTCAGTCAGCTTGTAGGGGCATGCGGGGTGTTGGCAGGTAGAAGGGGTGGTCAGACCAATTTCGCGTTCAGTTGTTACCAAAACTTTAAGAAGGTACAGCATAAATGGCGGTGTTCGCAATTTGCAAAGAATTTGTTGTACGAATTTTGCTACAAATGATATTAAAGCGCATATATTGCCATATCCAAGAAGTAATAATGTAGATAAATTCAACAACAATGACGTAAAAGACATATGCACATTTCAGTTATGTTGAGGTAAGGGTAGGGACATATTATATATACAGGTTCGGTCTACAATCATCTTGCATGCGGCTTCCCATACATAAGGCGTGAGAAGTTGCCAAACCGTACCTATCTAACAAATATACATACGAGAGCCGGCAAGTAGACCTTTAGAGAAATAAAAATGTTCTTCTAGATTAGTGGTTTGCCGAAGCAGATGTGATAGACAACGTACTTTAATTTTACCAGTACTTTTGTTGGAGAATTGACAAATGAATATGAATGTATTCCGTAATAGTGATATACTATACAGCTATGCACGTGTACAATATTGTTAACAACGAGCGCAAAAAACATAATTTGAGAATCTTTTAGGTAAATAGTCATTAAATACAAGCTGTTAAAATAGTAAATGTATAACACTACCAAAGTAGACGTATTGAAGTAAGAGAAAAAAAAATGCTCTTCTAAAGGCAATAAATTTTAAAATAATATAGATAAAAAAAATAAAGAAAATTCTTGGAAAACAAAATGAAAAAATTCAATAAATATAATTTCTGTGGAAATAGTAGGTAATTCTTATAATATTAACTTCAGATACTTATTAAGAATATCACGAACGTGAATAATAATATAAAAATTAAGAAAACAACCACCAACATGCACAATATTGGTGTCTTATGATCGAAATGATCGTATCGACCTGTCTTTAAGGGTTCCCACTACTTTTCTCGAACAGTACTTGCGCACTTGTGTATTTAACTTGGCAACTACGTTCGTTTATATACATGGACTTGTAGCTCGCATTTAAGGTAAAAACGGGCCAAACGTGTGTATACATATATATATATATGAAAGGGTTTTTTTTTGGGGGAATCCAGCAAAATTAAACTCTATTAATTAAGTCAGTTCTTTATTTTTTAGCCCATTTTAGATGTGGTTATCCTGTGTTTTTTAAAATGTAATTTCAAAACAACTAAGTGTACGTCCGTTGACATTAATTATATTAATTTACAATATTACAAACATATGAGTAATTTCTCCAGAAAAAACAAGTTCACATTTGTAAGCATTAATTTCTTTTGTTAATAAGTAATAAATTTATGTCCATCTACTCTTAAAGTGATCCCCTGAGGAAGCATTGGAATTCGGTGCGAAATATTGGGCTAAAAAATAAAGAACTGACTTAATAGAGTTTAATTTTGCTGGATTCCCCCCCAAAAAAACTCTTTCATACATGTTCTAACGGCAAAGACTCCTAGTCTAATTATATATATATATATATATATATATATATATTTGTTAACACAACAAACAATATACAACAAACATTCTATATACATAACGTGTGTTCATTTGAAAAGTCAATCTAGTAGCATGTGATTTACTGAGAACATTTTGAAGTATGTTGTAAATTAAAATTTACTACTTAACCTACAAAGTCTTATATTTTGACAGTTTCATACATACAAATAAATAACAAATGTGATTGACATTATTAAATGTCATTTGGATTTACATTTACGGAACAACCAAACACATACTAATATATATGCGTCTTATTCTATCAAAATTTCAAAGTAACCTAGATTGACTTTTCAAATGAACCCACGTTATTAGTATGTGTTTGTTGTTCCGTAAACGTAAATCCAAATGACATTTTATAATGTCAATCACATTTGTTATTTATTTGTATGTATGAAACTGTCAAAATATACGACGTCGTAGGTTAAGTAGTAAATTTTAATTTACGACATACTTCAAAATGTTCTCAGTAAATCACATGCTACTAGATTGACTTTTCAAGTGAACACCCGTAACATACAATATATAACAAACATATATACAACATTCCGAATACAACATTCAGATTCTTAACACAGTACATACAAAAGGGTTGTGTTTATGTATGACAATACGTTATGCACGTATAAAGCCTTTGTTACAATATGAAACAGACATGTAAATAATTTACATATCCGTAACTGTACACATGGACAATACACCTCGTATTTTCAGTATTTACTTCTGCTTAATACATATGTTTCTGCCATCTAGGCGTCATCAGCCAAGCTAGTGAAGCAATGTATACAAATTGATACAAATCTGTTAAACAACTGATTTGTATCTGTATTTATATTTTACTAAATCGCCCACAAAGATAAAGCAAGTTTCGTCCTATAAGGTGACACTATGTAATAAGTGACATCTTACGGACGAAAGAGACTATGTCGGAAGGCGACCTTTCGTTCGAACAGCTATGCTATTACAGGAAACGAAAAAAATACGTATGTCGGTGTAGTCCATTAACAACCAGCCGAATTTTTTAGTTTCCTGTAATAGCATAGCTGTTCGAACGAAAGGTCGCCTTCCAATATAGTCTCTTTCGTCCGTAAGATGTCACTTATTAAATAGTGTCACCTTATAGGACGAAACTTGCTTTATCTTTGTGGGCGATTTAGTAAAATATAAATACAGATACAAATCAGTTGTTTAACAGATTTGTATCAATTTTTATACATTGCTTTACTAGCTTGACTGATGACACCTAGATGGCAGAAACATATGTATTAAGCAGAAGTAAATGCTGAAAATACGAGGTGTATTGTCCATGTGTACAGTTACAGATATGTAAATTATTTACATGTCTGTTTCATATTGTAACAGTTCATACAGTACAAGATATGCAGTCTGAAATAAACAGTAAAGAATTAAATTGAAGTTTACATTAAGTGCTACATTGTGAGAATTATCTTATGAAATTAGGTTTAAATGTTTTTTTGTAAAATAAATAAAACATTCAGAAAACACACCAACTTTAAATATAACTGCCACCAACCAAAATAACCAGCTTATACGGAAGTTAACGCCTCGTGAGCGGTGGGTCAAACACAAAATTATACATGGTCCTTCGAGTGTCGAATGTAAGCAAAATTCGGTACTTTGACCAGATATAAGATATAACAACGTCGATCTCAATCCCCTAGATTATTTCTTGTGGTGCTATCTAAAACAGAAAATGTATCTTACCCGACCTAGGAATTTGCAAAATTTGGCTGAAAGTATTAATGAAGAGATACGAAGCATTTCAGCGAGGGTTACAAAAGAATTTACAGACAGATTGGCTTTCTGTCAGGAAGTACTTGGCGCCCATTTTGAAAATCTCATAAATTAAGTTTATCTTCCTTTGTATGACCAGTTTATTTTCTTTTCTTTACCAATTAATAAGTAAAAAATACTTTAGACCGCAAGTACAGGGTGGCTCAAAATGACCGAAGGGGTTTGAGTTCATTATAACTTCTTATTTAAGACATAATTATTAAATTTTTTTAATTTTAAATACAGTATATTAATGGAGAATATTTTTAATTTAATTATGAAAAATTATATCTCGCAAGTGGTGGCCATTTTCTGCTTCGCATATTTGTGCTCTTTCCAAAACATTTTCCATAACCTTTCGCAAAACTTCAGGTGTTATGTTGTTGATTTCGTCGCGTATATTATTTTTTAATTGCTGTATGGTTCGAGGCTTATTAATATAGACTTTTCCTTTCAAATAACCCCAAAGGAAACAGTCTGAAGCGGTTAAATCCGGTGAACGCGGAGGCCAATTAAAATCGCTTGTACGGGAAATAATTCGTTCACCAAAGATGTCGCGTAAAAGAGCCATTGTGTCCCTCGCAGTGTGCGCTGTGGCTCCATCCTGTTGGAACCATACTTGCGGATGGTTTTCCACTGCTGGCCTTAAACAGTTTTCCAACATTGTCCGATATCTAACACCAGTGATGGCAACGGCGACACCGTGTTCATTTTCAAAAAAATATGGGCCAATTATCCTTTCCGACGAAACACCGCACCAAACGGTACACTTAAGTGGGTGTAATTCTCGCTGTTGAACTACTCTTGGATTTTCCGTAGCCCTTATCCTGCAGTTTTGCCTATTAACGAACCCATTTAATTGGAAATGGGCTTCGTCGCTCATAATTAAATTATGAATAAAATCATGATTTTCTTCTGCTTTTTGACGAAAATAAATTGCATAGTCAAGTCGTTGCTGGTAATCTGTCGGTTTCAATTGTTGGACAAGCTGAATTTTGTATGGAAACATTCTTATTGTATGCAAAATTCTCTGCAGCGACCCTCTTGAGAGGCCAAGTTGTGTCGAACGTCTCCTGGTTGATGTTTCTCCATCTTCCCGAATACTCTCCTGTACCCGTTCAATATTGTCATCCGTGCGCACCGTTCGTCGTCTGCCGACACCAGGAAGGTTCCTTACTGCCCCTTGTTCTCGAAAATTTGCAACCAGACGGTTTATTGTTGACTCTGAGGGTCCAGCCCGCACATTAAAATAACGACGATATGCACGCTGAGTCAAAACAATGTATCGTTGATTTGAGAAATAAAGTTCAACGATTTTGGCACGTGGTTCAATTGTGTACTGTTCCATTTTAAATTCCCCAAGTCTTCTCTACAAAATACTGAAAACAAAAAAAAAATTATAAAAAAAAAGTTATAAGGAATTAAAACCTCTTCGGTCATTTTGGGCCACCCTGTATTATAGTTTGTTGAAATCGTGTGTGTTATAGAGGAGATCCCAAAATGTAAAAAATACAAGTCGTTCAATTTAAACAAGTATAACTTTAGTACGTTACATTTTTTTGAACACTGTATATTTAAAAAAATATATTTCAAATGATGGCTCTTCATCCCTAATTTTCGTGTCCAAAATTTGCCCATCACTGTATATACACGGAATATAAAAAACATCGATTATAAGTGGTCAAAGTCTACACGTAAATCAATAGGTATTCATAATATTTATTTTCTAGACTAATGGGTAGTATTCAACATTACGTGTTAAAATATTAATAACTGGCCGTTAATAAGATATAGTCGAACTAGCATTCAAAAGGATCTGTCCTGTAGCCAATGGTGCACCACAATCGCTACATTAAGCATATGTACGTTCATTCGTATTTTAGCATTGTAAGAAGAAAGTTGAGGTTTTAAACATTTACATATATGCGACAGTGACGTATGAATGTATATAGTGAACTTCGGCTCGTTTAAAGGAAATAACAGTAACTTGAAAAGTTTATAAAGTGTAGTAGGTAGTTAGTGCCTTTGTTGAATACCACGTGTTACTTCTAAAAATAAGGTAAGGTAAGAACTGTTTACTTCAAATGTCAGTCAATTATTTATATAACATACTTAAAGCAATCATTGCCTAGCTATTTATTGATTATTTTTCTATCTTGAACGACAATCATGAATACGTTTTCATCCTACGAAATTTAATTCTTCTGTATTGCTATTTATACGAAACAGAAAATTTAAGTTCGGAACTATATACATACTTCAATTTAACATGTGATAGTTTTTAATTTTTGTAAACACTTCGTTTCTCGCAAAATACTTTTTGTATGTATGTTAATATTGCGCAAGAAAATTACAAACGTTTTGCACATATGAAATTATCGGTGTCATGACAGGATTATCCTGTTCTTCCAGTTACTATATTAAAAGGAATTCCCGTAATAAATACTTTTTTCTTTCGGATTTTATTTTTTAACCTAATCGGAGCATTTTTATTATGTCATCAAATCAATTGTTGAATTTTCAACATGTAATTCAGGCAGTGTATTAATCAGGCGCGGCTAGTGATGACAACGTATTAATATATGTATTTCCTTTAATATATCTATACTAAATAATAAAATACACGAATCTACACTAAGAATGTACATTTTTACGTTTTTTGTACCTATGGATTTAAAAAGGAAATTAGAAGGACAAATCAAAATTGCGCTCGTCAAGATTTATGAATGAAAAAAGAAACATTTTATTTTTAGAGTTTGAGTAAATATGTATAGGAAGCAGTTAGGAACGTCGGAAGAATTTGTTAAACCCAGTAAAGTCGATATTAGGAAACACAAATAATTGCGCAAGGAAAGGAAATTTATTTAAAAAAGGACAAATTTATTCCAGGAACAAACACAATATAAGATGTCCAATAAAAGTCAATTTTCGGTACATTTAAGTAATCGTTACTATTCGTTACTCAATCCTTGAGTAATCGCTCAATGTATTCGTTACTTTGATTCACATACCTATTCATATAATGACGAGAATTTAACAAACGTCAGGTATCTACAATTGTTAAAGGAAGTAGTACTGCCATTTTTTTAATAATCTACCATACAATCTGACACGGCAATGTTGGTTTCAAATGGATAGAGCACCCACTCACTCTTCACATGAGGTATATCTGGAATTAACCAATATCTTTGAGAGTGGATCTTGGTTCTCTCCACCTAGATCTCCCGATCTAGGTGGCGAAGCTAGATCTCCCGATCTACCTTCTCTTGATTTTTATTTATGGGGTTAAATATGAGGTTCGTGCTTCTCCCGTGCAAAACAGGGAACATCATGTAACTAGAGTTTAACATTCGGTGTCGGTATTCATCTTATTGGCCTTAATATATCAGTAATCGGTATAATTTGCCTCGCAGAATTAGTAACGGTATACGTAGGTACTTCTCACTGAATTTGCGGAAATATTAAAACAAACTGCATACATTTTATCAAATTGTATTATAATACATATATTTATTGTAATATAGCATATATCAGGGGTGGCCAAACTTTTGACCCCTGAGGTCTACTTGTGTTCAAAAATGTTTCTTGCGGGCGACTCTAAGGTAGAGTTTACAAGAGAGAAATAAAACATTTTAGCGATAAGTTAGTAAGTATTTTTCTATTATATACGTTGAAAACAAAATACATAATGTTCATTCTGTATTAGGTTTTTGGGTGGATATTTGGCACTGCATATTCTCCACAAGTTTATTATATTGAAGAGTGTAAGAAGTAACTGCGATGCGCAAACAGGAAGTTAAGTGGGCATCTGTTAAACGAGAATGATGTTTGGTTTTTATTGTATTCATAGTAGAAAATGTCGATTCGCAAAGATAGGTGGAACCGAAAAACGAAGTCAAATATAAGGCAACCTTTCTTAGGTATGGGAACTTTTCTTTGCAAATCAGTTTCCAAAAATCAGTATTACTGCTAAATGCTCTTGCTTTCAGAAATATGTCGCATCTCATTTTAATTATTTCTTCTTCCACCACAACAGATTCAGAATTAGTTAACTTGCCGATTTTTGCAGTCAAGCTGTGAAGGTCATTGCTTTCATTAAAAGGGAATGTCATGAAACTTAGCACTTCTTCGAGAGCGAAGAAATCCAAAAACCTTCTTTCGAACTCCAGGTGCAAATTCTCCAGCTGTCTGGCGAAAGTTTCAAAGTCCCGATTTGAGTTGTGCGTGCATTCTTCTTCCATGTTTTTATAGTTTCTTAGTTCACCTCGTCTTAATTGAGATGCATGCACTTGAATTTGTCTTTCAAATGTTTTAATCAAAGTTGTCATATCAATCACATTCCTGTCTTTTCCTTGAAGATTTAAGTTCAACTGATTGAGTTTCTCCGTTATGTCACAAAGAAAGGCGAGCTTCATGAGCCATTTTTCATCTTCAAGCTCAGGTACATTTTCTTTCGAATGGATGAATGTTTTGATTTCTGGCAGTAATTGGCGAAACCTCTTCAAAAAAGCACCGCGGCTAAGCCACCTAACATCTGTATGTAGCAAAAGATCCGAGTGTTCGGCTTCAGTCTCTTCAAGTAAAGCTCGAAATTGACGATTTTGCAAACTTCTGGTTCGAATAGAATTAACTATTTTAAAGGCAATTTTCATGATAATATCCGAGTCAAGAATTTTAGAGCACGAAACTTGCTGGTGTATGATGCAGTGATAGTTGGTGAAACTTGGAATGTTGTCATCATTTTTACACAATGAAATAAAGCCAACTCTTTGTCCCAACATAGCGGGTGCTCCATCTGTCGTAAGAGCAACTATTTTGTGAATCGTAAACTCAGTTTTTTCTACAAAATCTTTAAAAGATCTGTAGATATCCTCACCTCTTGTTTGCCCCTTCAATGGAATCATCGTCAATAATTCTTCTTTTGACGTCATATCTTCAAAAACTAGACGCACGAAAATGCACAATTCAGCAGTGTCCGTCACATCGGTGGATTCATCGAATTGTAGTGACAAAAAACTACATTTTTGCAAGTCTTCCTTAAGCAATTGTTCCAAATTTCCACTTAAGGCTTCACTTCGTCGCATCACAGTGTTTCGTGACAGAGAAATGGCATTTATGGCTGAAATAATTTCTTTCTTATTTTTAAAGTCATTAAACAGTACTTCTCCAGCTCTCTGAATGGCTTCCTTGATCATTTCTCCATCTTCAAAAGGTTTCTTTCGTTTTATCAATATTTCCGTAACAGCAAATGACGCCAGTGTAGCAGCTTTTGATTTCAAGTCTGGTTTCGTAAAAAAAGATTGTTGCGCACTTAAGCTGCTTTTTAATTCTCGTACTTTTACCTTCCGAATTTCACTGCCAAATGGGAAATCTGTGGCGTATTTGAAATGTGTAGTTCTAAAGTGCCTTTCCACATTTGCTCTTTTCGGTAATGCTACACTTGAATTATAAATTAGGCACACACATTTGTCGTTGACCATAACGAAAAAAAATTCCTCTTCCCACTCACTGTGATAATGGTAAGTCTTACTTTTTTTTGCACTTGAACCAGATGGCACACTCATTTTGATTAAATAAAAGTCACAAACTCACAAAGGTCCCTACGTTACTTAGTATTGTTACGCCGCAGCCTGACGAATTTCACGTGAGGAACGAATGAACGAACGATGTCGACCGAGAGTTCGGTATTCACAGTCACAACGCATACGTCTGTCCAAACGCACTCAGTCCAGTACTCTTCACGCACTTTTATCGTTTCGTATCGCTTCTGAATTCAAACTGACTGGCTGTGGCTTCCGCCAGCTATTTATATTATATGATGGGATTAGCGACATCTAGAAATTTCGAGAAACAACTCGCGAACCCACACAGCGTTCGCTCGCGCGTCTTCCGAATCTTCCATCGCCGCCGTCGATATTGGTCTAGGCAAGTTAGTACTACCTAGTGAAACTAGATGGCGTAACTTGCACTGCGCTACGACCAAAGCGCGTGGGTAGTTATTGGCGCGAATACACTTGATTTTTTTTGTCTTCTTTTTGAGTTTATTTATTTATCTCTTGGGGGCTACCTAAATCGCCTTCGCGGTCGACCGGTAGACCGCGGTCGACCTCTTGGCCACCCCTGGCATATATGATGCGTGATGAAATATAAAAAAAATATAGGCAAACAAGAATATAAACTTTAATACATTACATATTTACGACAGTATGTAACAACAAGTAAAGTGTAAACTAATAAAATGATGTTGACTGTAAACGAAAAAAAACATGTTTTACCTTTCATCATTGTATTTGTTGGTACTTTAGTTATTATAAGCATGCTACCTTAAAATCTGTCCTCGCATTAGTTCAATCTGTAAGTATATTTTTATTTTATAGATATTATATAATATGTTGTATTAGGTACAACTTAATTACCGGTACTTTACCCATATTGAGTGGCGAAAGGCGCTAACATAGAAAACTTTTCCAGTTTATTAAAACAAGAAGACCCCAATTTTTTTATCTAAAATTATCTGAACAGATGAATCGAAATTTAACCGTGATGGTATTTTTAATAGAAGAAATTGTTTTTGGCACAAAAAAATCCACATGCCATTAGAGAAGCAAATTTTCAAGACACTTTTAGCTACAATGTTTTTGCAATGATTATACATAACCGCGTTGAATACGATATTTAATAACGAGAATTTAACAAGCGTCAGGTATCTACAATTGTTAAAGGAAGTAGTACTGCCATTTTTTAATAATCTACCATATAATCTGATACGGCAATGTTGGTTTCAAATGGATAGAGCACCCACTCACTCTTCACATGAGGTATATATGGGATTAACCAATATCTTTGAGGATAGGTGGACTAGCTACAGTGGATCTTGGTTCTCTCCACCTAGATCTCCCGATCTAGCTTCTCTTGATTTTTATTTATGGGGTTAAATATGAGGTTCGTGCGTCTCCCGTGCAAAAAAAAAATTTGCGAACGGTTTTCGAAACTTGAACGCTGAGCAAGTAAGAAAAGCAACTACAACATAGTTAAGAAGAAGGATTATGCTTAGTTTAGATCGGAACGGATTTTGAACATTTGTGAAAATCATTTTTAACGCATTATTTGTCTTTAATATGTTGATTTTATTCACTTTTTTTGTTCGTTAATGTATAGTTATTTTTGGTATAATATATTTGGTATGATATAAAATCTATTCTCAGTTTTGCAATTTATTTTCTTTTCCAAAACTAACTAGAATTTTTTTTCCAAAGCTTACTACTAATGCTTAATTAAAAAAAAACGATTTTTCTTTAATTAAAGATTACTTAAATAATAAATAAATTTCGAACACCCTATAAGAGTTTAAAAAAGGTATATAACCCCTTACCACAATTATTAGTCGTATCCTAAATACGTATTTCGACAACTAAGTTGTCATCATCAGTAGGTAAAAACTACTAATTAAAAGTCGCACATGGGGCACAGTAAAGTAAGAAAAACGCTTCCGCACAACTACTATACACTGCAACCCTGTAAAGACTTACTTTATTGTGCCCCATGTGCGACTTTTAATTAGTAGTTTTTACCTACTGATGATGACAACTTAGTTGTCGAAATACGTATTTAGGATACGACTAATAATTGTGGTAAGGGGTTATATACCTTTTTTAAATTTTTATTTAACCACAGTCTCCATTGAAAGAATTTTTACCCTATAAGAGATTTATTAAATGTTTAGACATTACTCAGTATCTCAGCATACCTTTCGTTGTCTCCAATAAACATATGGCGTAGTTTAGTTCAAATACGCCTTAAATATGTGGTTTTAAAAAGTGCATTCAAAAAACAAAAAAAATATCAAAAATCAAAATAATTAAAAGCTGCTTAATTTTTTACAAAAGAAACCTCAATGTGAAGTGTTATAGTACTTTACAAGGATCTAAAAAACAATGAAAAATTTAAGCATTCTATTTAAAATATCAAAGTTGGCTATGACTTCCGGTATAACTAACGTGACCATTTATTTTTTGACTCAAAACGGGACATTGGTTTATTTAGGTTAATTAACAGGTAGTTAATAAAAAAAAACACTTTTTTAAAGTCATTTATTCAGAAAAAGTCAGTTAGCTTAAAAGTTACGAATTAAAAAATATATATACCCGAAACCTTTAGTTATATTTATATTTATCAGAGGAACAAATTTGCTTTAATATAGCTGGTGATGATTTTAAGTAAGAATGAAACTCTTGGCACGTTTTTTTTATATTCACCTTAATTATCAACATCGCCTTTAGAACTGAAATTTGTAACTGGGTCTTCTCAGATGGCCACAATTTGTTCATCATAGAAAATACTCATTCTACTGGAGCATTTGTAGCAGGCAAACATAAAATATATTCAATTAAAATAGAAAAGTTTTCATGCTGAAGATTGTTTGCTTGAAAGTGTTTGAATACTTCCACCCAACGAGTTTCCGTGGAAACATTTAGATTATTCCATTCGGTTACTTTCTGCGATGTAATGTAGTTACAAATTAACGAAAATTCGTCAAAAACTTCTGAATCTTTATTACAGTCAATATATTCCTTTTCAATTAATACATCCAGAGATTTTTGAACGTCTTCCCATGCGGGGACCTTTTTTAAATCTGCCCAATAAAATATCTCCATTTCTTTGCTAAGAAAGCAAGTCCACTGCTCCAGATATTCACGGCTTGTTTGATAAAATTTTGTAGCCGCCCTTTTCACAAACTCTTCATCTATGTCAGTAACATTATCTTTCGATTTCACTATTAATTGACGAACCATCAAAGGAAGAAACTGATTGGTCTGTTTCTGAGTCAAATTGTCTTTTAGTTGATTGATTTCTTTTGCAGCTTCAATTGCCGATACAGTCTGACCTTCCAGTTTCAATACAGCTTGGTGAAAACTTGCTGACTGAGCGTGTAAAAAATAAAGCCACAATTCGGATGTGGGATCTTCAAAAAAGTTTTTTAGTAACAGGGGACATTTTTCAATACTCAAAAAATAGTTTTTTAATGGCTGATACATTTTTAAAACCCTTTCCAAGGCAGGCATAAGAGCAAGCCATCTAGTTTTGCTATAGTCGAGCATTTGTTGATATTCTGTTTCAGTTTCAGCGCAAAACTCCTTTAGAGCTTCAACTCGAATCGTGTAAATATAAAAAAATTAATATATCTTCACAATAATGCTTTCGTAATCTAAGGGTAGCCTGTCTGCAGCAGATTTTATTGCATTGTGAATTATATGGGCTCCACATCCAATACCTATCATTGGCTTTTTCAGTGATGATTGTAATTTCGTTAACACATTGTTAGTTCCTCGCCTAGCCGCACCTCCGAAATTGACGTTGGCATTGTCTCCGCTTTATTGCATTGTGAATTACATGGGCTCCACATCCAATACCTATCAATGGCTTTTTCAGTGATGATTGTAATTTCGTTAACACTTTGTTAGTTCCTCGCCTAGCCGCACCTCCGAAATTGACGTTGGCATTGTCTCCGCAAAATGCCACGACTTTTGCTGTCAAATTATTATCTGTCAACACTTGGTTTAAATAATCGACAATGATGTCAGAAGTCTCACCTGGTTGGTCTTGGAGATCTAAAATTTTTACTTGCACACCGACGTAAGGTTGAAAAAAGCGCACTAGAATAGGGTATATTTTCTTGTTACCGTGGTTTGAAGCGTCGTTTAGTATTGTATTACAATTGGACTTATCAAGATCATCTTTTAATTCTTTCATCGCTGTAGGCGTCAAAACATTTACTACAATAGCTTCTGATTTCGTACGCGAGCATGTAAATTTGGGATCAAAACATGATTGAATTAATTTCGACGCACAATCATTAGAGCGAAAACTGTGGTTTTCTTGTATCGTGTGATAAGCCCAGACCAGACGCCTTCTGCCGCGGCGATATCCAAATCCTTTAAAGTTGGTGCGTCCGATTTCTTGAAAAAGGTTAACATCGAAGAACTCGAAGCGGCGGCACGATCGGCATTTTTATGTTTTTCAGACTTTAAATGCTGTTCAATATCACTGGCACCACCATGGGAAACGCTAAATTCTGTACGACACTTTTCACATCTGAGATCTGAGGCAGTATTTATTTGCTTGATAAACGGATATTTTGCTTGTAAGTTAACATTGAACGTACACTTGCGTTTCGGCATTTTAACTTATGATTAGAGCTGAGGATGTTTGCGGTACGGCAGGACCGTATGTAGTGCATCCCCACCAGCGTATAAACACGATGCAGCGAAACACTTTAGTTAGTCGTGAACTGGCAACGTGATCGTGTGTTGTCTTGAGCTCTATTTAATAAGTATGACGGACGTGCCCAAGCCAAGAAAGCGCCCATTGTATAACGACGTGAAGAAATTTATCCGAGACTTTCCCGATTTGTATTATAATGGAGCAAAAGTGGTTTGTAAATTATGCGCTAAACAGTTACTTTGCTGGGACAAATACGACTGTAAAAGACATGTTGAAAGTGTACACCACAAAGACAGAGAAAATAATGTGCTGTCTAAAACGCAATTCATTTTCGATTTATTAACAATGCTACTCGTCTGCGATGTGCCAGTTCACCTGCTAGATAAAAAAGCCTTTCACGACTTTTGGAATAAATACAATTCCAACAAAAAGCTACCGTCACGGAGAACGTTACTCACCTATTTACCAATTGTGCGTGAGGACATTGAAAACAGAATGAAGGCAGTAGTAAATGATAAACAGTTATGGGTATGTGTCGACGAAACGACAGATCGAAAAAAACATTCTATTGTGAATATTATAGTGCGTGTACTAGATCCTGTCAAATCAACATTTCCCATTTTATTAGCCAGCAAAAGATTGGAAGAGTGCACTAGCGAAGTAATTACGAAGGTAGTGCTCGATACGCTACAAAAATTTCAAGTTTCAACTAATCAACTCCTGATGTTTATGAGCGATGGTGCTGCGACAATGCGTTCTGTAGGCCATTCTCTTAAAGCAGATTGTGAGAGACTTTTGCATGTGACATGTAAAGTTCATGCTTTACACCTTGTGGCACAAACTATTCGGCAATGTTATCCAGAGGTGGATGCATTAATAGCAACCACAAAAAAAGTGTTTCTAAAATCTCCCAAACGAATTCGAGAGTTTCACAGTCGGTGCCCTGGTATTCCCGAACCACCAGAGCCAATCCTTACACGTTGGGGAAGTTGGTTAAAGGCGGCATTTTATTATGCCAAGTATTTCCAACAAATAAAATCTGTGGTTCTACAATTCAATCCTGCCGAAGCTGTAGCCATTAAGGAAAGCCAGAGACTCTTTCAAAACCCTTCCCTTGATGCAGATTTACAAACTATTTATAACAATCATATAGGATTGTTTAACGCAATCGAGAAATTTCAAAATACTGCATTATCGTTAGCGGAGTCACTGCAAATACTGGACGATGTACACGCCCAGCTATGCGCAGTAAATGACAACAAAAATGTTAATGTAATAGAAAAGTTCGAGAGTGTGATAAACAATGATTTTGATTTTACCAGATTAAAACAAATTAGTAATGGTGCAAGTGTAGATTCGGTTTCTATCTATAAAGATTATTTTAATTGTGCGTGTGTTACATCCGTAGATGTCGAGCGGTCTTTCTCAAAATATAAAAAAATTTATTCATCACGGCGTACATCGCTCACCGCTACAAATATGGAAACGTATCTAATGCTACAAACTTACTGCAAGTCTTATCCATTTGGCGCTATGCTATAATAATCGTAAATAAGGTAAGTGTGTTATTTATATACAGTACACATAACTGACATACCTAAGTGATATAAATAGCGAATGCATGTAAAGCAATAAAATCATGCATGCATCACCGATCGAAACAAGGTCATTATATTCGTGCGTTTAACTGAATACTATCCTGGCACACCGCAAACATCCCCAGCTCTACTTATGATTCCAAAACAAAAGAAGTTTAAGTTATTTACTAGGAACACGTGTATCAAACAACAACAAAACAAATATCGAGAAGTGGGCGAACGAAAAATCTGTCAAACAATTAGTCAACAAAGCGCGAACGGTGACGTCTTCGCCACCCTCGCCTATCGTCGCGTCAACCGACGACGCGGTCTCGCTCTCGCACACCGATCGCGTCCGGCGGCCGGCTCGACTACTCAAATTTTCGCGCGGTTTCAGAAAACGGGGCAATTTTGCGTCCCAGAGTTCATTTCGGGGACACCGGGACTCGTAACTCTAAAAAGGGACAGTCCCGTTCAAAACGGGACGTCTGGTCACGTTAGGTATAACCTAATGTGGTTCATGAGTAACGTGACCAGACGTCCCGTTTTAAACGGGACTGTCCCTTTTTAGAGTTACGAGTCCCGGTGTCCCCGTGTATATTATAGTATAATATATAAGTATTTAATTAATATTTTATAATTTTGTTTTAGTAATTTCAGTAAATTTTATTAAAAGATATCAAAACATTCAGCTGCGCGTTGGTAAAACAATTTAATATAGCATTGGTTTCATTTTATCGTACATATTTATCAATAGGTATGAACCTTTCTGATACAAATATGTATCACTAAAAAATCAAATATTGATAAATCAAAAGAATGTTTGTTCAGTTTAGAACAAGGTCAGGAAGAAATTTTGTATACATTATTTATATGTATAGTTCTCATCAAAATAATTTAAAACGACGTGTATATGGGCAATGATATTTTAATGATTATCCAAATGGAATCTTTCATTAGTAATAGTAGTAATAATAAACACAGCAGAGTCGCATTAAGGTGGAATATTCTTAAGCCCGATTTTACAATATTTCCTTTACATTTAAAAAGCTAATTAGTTTATTAGTTTCCTGGCAGATTAAAAGGGACGGGAAAATATAGCAATGCCTATTAAGTAATAATTCCATTAATTGATTTTTGATTATTAAATTCATTATTAGTTAAATAAGTTGTTTCCAATGTATTTTTTAACTTTATTATCAATTTCTCCTCTAATTTTCTAAATGTGTGTCCTGTTTATACGATATTTAGAAAGTACCAAATGTTTTAATATTCTCTAATATATATGTTTTCTATTTTACATATTCATATTTCGTATACTTTGTTTTGTTCCTTATGTATAGAGCAGACCAATTTCCGTGCGCGCCATGAGCGCCAGTATGGGAGTGTAATTCGTAATATACGTATTAGAATATGCGATAGAATAGGGACGCAACATGAGCTTGTTACCGATATAAGTATAGAAGTAGAGACATTTATTCTATCAGAAATAATTAAATATACATTTGGTTTTCTGCTATTAAAGTAATATGCATAGACACACGAAAAATAAGAATAGTACAAATTACAGCAGCGTTGTATGTACCTATAAATAAAATGGAAAATGTATGAAATCAGTGATTGTGTGCACGATGAGGATTAAAAAAAACACTTACCGTTTTAAGCGTCTTCCAAGGATTGACAAACTGGAGAACCCGATTGTATATTTTCAACATCAGGTGCGTTTCTAAAGTTATTTCTGAAAAACATGTCCGCCGTGAGGAAAAAATATGTTTATATTCGGAAAACGAGCGTTCTACATCTAATGATGTTATATTCGCATAATCAAAATACTTTTTTAAGCAACTTAACGCATCTGTAGACGTGCCCTCACAAATACGTGTTAATGTGTCAAAATCTGCATTTCTGTCTAAAACACTTTCAAATTTAATTAGAACACTTTCACTTTTTGCGTCTTCTACAGCACACACAGTTGTGCGTGAACATTTTTAACGATTTGCAGTGATTCCTCTAACGACAGCGACGAATTTTCTAATTTTGTTATTGCTTCTTCTAGTCCCAAGTAATTCTCACGAATACTTTGTAAATCCATTTTAATCTGGGCATCTTGAAATTTTTTCTGGCTTGTATTGATAGCTGCACTTTCTTTCGGATCGAATGATAAAACCACGTCCTTAATTGTTTCAAAATGTTCATGATAGTAAAACCCCGCCCGTAACCATGTACCCCAACGTGTCAGACTCGGCTGTGGTGGCTCAGGGTTATGGGGACACAATTCGTGAAATTTCCGAATAGTTTTGGAGATTTCAGGAATACTGCCTTTGTACTCGATATTAAAGCATCTACCTCTGGATAACATCTACGAACCTGTTCTGCCACAAGGTGTAGAGCATGGAGTTTACAAGTAATATGTAACAAGTTAGGACAATATTTTCTAAGAGACCGGCCTACAGAACACATGGTTGCGGCACCATCGGTCATAAACATTAATACTTGGTCTTTCGAAAGTTTAAATTTTTCCAAAGTATATAATAGCACCTCTTAAATTTTTTCGGCATTACATTGTTCTAGTCGTCTGGATGCTAATAAAATTGAAGACGTTGGTTGATGTGGTTCCATATTACGTGTCATCACATTAACTACAGATTGTTTTTTGCTGTCAGTTGTTTCGTCCACACATAACCACAGTTTTTTATTTTTCAGTTCAGCTTTGATTTTATTTTCAACCTGTTTACGCACCGATGGTAAATTCCTTCGTAACGTTGTCGTGCTCGGTAATGTTTGATTCGCGTATTTATTCCAAAATGAAATAAACGAATCATTACTTAACAAGGTAAACGGCAGTGTACACACAATCATAGTTGCACATAGTTCATGTATAAATTGTTGTCGATTAATTTTGTTATTATTATGCTTCGAACTGCTTACGTGTTTTTACAATGTGTTTTTGACCAACACATTAGATATGTATTGCACACTAAACATTTAATTTTTGAGCCATCGTATGTATATTAAGTCCGGGAAATCCATAATAAACTTATTCACATCGTCTGACATCGGTCGTTTTCTCGATTTATGTGTCGACGACATTTTATTACGTATCCTTACACTTACATGCAGTCTAAGCAAGTACCAAACACATACTGAATGCTTTTTATTAGTTCTGATGCAATACAATCATCCTCACATCGGCGCACATGGCGCGCACGGAAATTGGTCTGCTCTACTTATGTATCTTATACTTGTATATACAATATTTGTTTTTTTGTTTCTATTGTCTTTTATTACTACATATAAAAATATATTGACAAATACATCAATTATATTAATATCAATAAACTGCATTATATTAAAATGATGTATTGTGGAAGATATACTTGTATCATAACTCCCTCAATAAAATGTTCAACTTCGATGATTAATATTTTCGATATTGATTGTTTAAAACAGCACCTGTTGCAGCTTTACAATTGGTCTAAATTAGAATACGCATCCCTCATCTGGTATCCGATCTACAATATACATATTAAGAATGTCGAGTCAATGCAGAGACGTTTTTTAAAATATATGATATTTGTTGACCACAGGGTTTTTCCCGCCCGAGGCATTGACTTTACTCTAATGCTGAACAGGTTCTATTTAAAGATCTTGAAACTTAGAAGAAATATAAGCAGTGTAAAATTTTTATACAAAATCTTGCATAACGACGTTGAATAAATAATAATAATAAAAGGTACAATAAAATCAATTTTATTGTACCTCGATTCAACAGCCGCCAAAGCAACTTTTTTGTATTGTTCCTCAAGTAAAACCAGTATAATGATAAAATCATCCATTTCAGTTATTTGTAAGAACTATAATTCTATTTCTCAACTATGTGATATTGATTTTGATACATTCATATGATCTCGAATGTTATTTTAAGTCTATAATATGTCTTTATAATCGTATGTACTTTCTTAATACATCAATTTTAGCTATTCAATTTCCTGTACTTGGGGCTTCCCGTTGGAAATAAAGATTATTATTAAAATCAATTGTGCAGTTCGTGTGCGTTAAGATCATCTCTAATTGACATTGTGGTATAATTTCTGTCTGGAAGCCGACTCAGGATTGACCGGTACGCACGTCTCGTCTTTAATAATTAAAAATTTTCACCATAACTTATCGTGTACCAGATTTTGCCCGAACTTCCTAATTTTTAACATACACCGCGGTACAATCTTCTTTGTTATCACTTTTATATGTAATTGCTTTGTTTTAATGTATGATAAAGTTAAATGGACTATTCCAATGATGTTAGCTAAATTACGGACAGACTTACCTGGTCGGTCAGTTAATTTTTAATCTTCCTAACCACTTGGGACGTCGTTACAGACTTTCGATGGCCAGAAATAGACTTATATCCTATCATTGAAACGTTTATTACTATCATATATATATATATATATATATATATATATATATATATATATATATATATATGTGTGTGTGTGCTTTTAAACGGAATAAATCGGTGAGTTTTATGTATATTATTCAATTTTCCTTACTTTATTATTATTTTAATTTTAATTTTTAATTCATTCATACAAATGTAATCATTTAATTTTCTTTACTTTATTATTATTTTAATTTTAATTTTTAACTCATTCATACAAATGTAAACATATTTTCTTACGTTTCGTTGTATTAATTTTTGTTTCTAGTCACTTGAAAAACACTTAATAATAAAAAGAGTCGAAACGTCGTAGAGAAAAACATTGAAATTCATTAAAGGTCGCTAAACCAATAAAAAAGTCTATTATTTTAATATATATATATATATATATATATATATATATATATATATATATATATATATTATAATGGGATAAACCTCCATTATATTGCTTGATGAGCTATTTCTAATATTTCTATGCGATTTTTAAATTTTAACATATGCAAGAGATATTTGTTTTATTTGAGTTTGAAATAGTTATTATGTTTATAAAAAAGTTGGATATCTTATTCTTAATATCTTAGCTTTGTAAATATAGATTAGAGTTGAATCTTGGTGAATATTTTTAGTTAATTATATTTTTAAAGTTGAACAATCGTGAAAATTATATTTAGTCAATTTATATAAATTATTGTAAAATTTAACATATGTAAGTGAGTGCTTTATCGTAATTAACTATATGAATATGTCATTTTTTCAAATTTGAATTTAAAAAAAAAGGTATTTAGATTTACTGAATATTAAACTGGCATTAAAAAAAAAAAACTAACTGACTTGGATAAATATGAATGTATCGTATGATCAAAAAGTCTTTGGATCGCTATTGCCGTGGAATTTACGAGATATCTATGAAATTTTTTATTTCAATTAGTTTTGACATTTACTTGACAACTTTCAAGTCAGCTGGTTATAATTCAAAATATTTCAATTAGAAAATAAAATTTTTATTATCAAATCATACTACAGTAATGGCAATATAGGTGAAAATGGTAATTGGGTTTATTCACCTCGTTTATGTTTGAATGAGTTCCGTGAGATATTTCCCAACTTCGCAATAATCGAACGAGTTTTTTTTCGACAACTTCACAAATTTGAAGGACCTGGTAATATCAGCGATAGTGTTCGATCTGGAAGAAGACGGGCTAGAAATGATGATGTTATGATCTGGTTAGGCAACGCATGCAAGAAGAACCTACCTTATCCTTGCGTAGATTGAAACAAGAAATCAATTTAAGGTATGGGACGTGTCAAACCATTGTTAATGTTGTTAATGTGTTAATGACTTGAACATGTTTCCTTATAAACTGCAGATGTGTCAGAAGTTACTGCCATCAGATTATCAGAAGAGAGTATCGTACTGTACCTGGTTTAATGCCCATATGAATAACGATATCCTTGATTTAACATTTTTTACAGACGAATATTATTTTTACCTATCTGGATACGTTAATAAACAAGTTATGCGTATGTGGAGCGAGAATAATCCTAATTTTCATAGTGAGGCTCCTTTACATAGTCCTAAGATTGGTGTTTGGGTTGCAATCCCGTAGACGGGTAATAGGGCTAATATTTTTTCAAGATACCATAAACGCTGAAAGATATATAAATCAAATACTTGATCCTTTTATCAATCAATTGCACGATGATGAACTTCATAATGGATACTTTCAGCAAGATAACGCGAGACCGCATGTTGCTCGAGTAACCATGGAATATTTACGTCAATTTTATGATGAAAGGTTAATATCAGATGGACGTTACCCACCTAGGTCTTCTGATTTGAGTCCTTTAGACTACCTCTTATTCCCATTGCTTAAGAATAACATTTTTAAAACTCCAGTTCACACTTTAGATGAATTACAAGAACGTATTGTTGGAAACTGTCTCACAGTAACACTTGATCTTTTAATTAAAGTTTTTAATAACATGGGCTGACGTGTTAACCGGTGTATTCAAGAACAGTGAAGACACTTTCAACATCTTTTATAATTTTTTATTGTATAGTGTATCTACCTGAATGTTATTGTTTCATTGTGGGAGTTCTTTTCTTAACTGTAATGAGCCTTTTTTTATTAGTTATTAAAACTTCGTTTATTTATAAATGCATTCTGTAATCTCTATAAATGTTCTTAGATATAACATACATAAAATGTAAATAAATACCATAACCTAAAATCTATTTTATTTGTGACTTATGCGTTCAAGGTAATGACTAATGAATCACAGAAGTAAATAATTTATAGATAGCTTTACGTTTCATGGCTATCACGATCCAAAGACTTTTTGATCATACTTTATATTGAACAACCATATTGAATAACCATAGCAACTGAAAAAAAAGAAGGAAGAATTAATAAGATAATAATAATAAGATAAACTAAAAATATTTAAGACCAAGAAATCATCATTTAAGTGTTGAATAATATCGATTTACCAGTTTTATTTAATATAATCATTTATTCTTAATTCTTAGATTCAAAGCTCTTGCATAGGTTTTATTTTTCTTCATAAATTTTGTTATATCTGAAATATTAAAATAAAATTTGTCTTTATAATATTAGAAATAGCCACAGATGTAAATAACTATATCAGATTTAATTTCATATAGAAAATAAATAGTTTATGTTATTTAAAAAAAGATCTTTACCTATTAAAATTAACATAGTTATAGAGAACCTCACCCTCAGAAAGATTATATTCTCTTTCTCTTCGACAAAGGTTAGTTTTGGAAGACATTTTTTATTGATCTGTTTATTGACCGTACTGTTGATAGTGCCGATCTCGATATATCATTAGACGTGTCGAATTAAATGTTATAACTTATAACATATTATTATCGACATACGTTTAACAGAAATTATTCATAATTATTGACTTTCATTGTTTTATCGACATTATTGACGACCAACGTGGAACGAGAGAATAATATCAGTACAATTTTTTTGACGATTTAACGTGATGCAAATATTTATTACAATATATATATATATATATATATATATATATATATATATATATATATATATATATACAGTACTTTCTGGAATACCTTCAGCAATAAAACGTTTGCAAGTTCGGGCTGCCGTTCTCAATTGGATCAATAGTAAACCAGAAAGTTTTTTCATGTACGGAATAAAGAAATGGATTCAGCGTTTGGAAAGTGTGTTACACTCATGGTGATTATGTGGAAAAATAAGCGAGACCGAAGTTCTCTACAAACCTAAAGTCGTTTCTACCTATTGTTCTGCGGAAAGTTATCCACCTGGCGCTAACTTTACTAAATTTAAGCTTGTCGTGGACAATAATGTGAAAACTACCAACACTAGCGTTTACAATACTAGCAATCTCCTACACAGATATTCGCTTATTGTGTCGGATCAGCTGATCAACTTTTTGACGTTCCCAAGATTCACAGCAGATGCTGGACGGGAGTTCGACAGGCATTCAAAACCTAGATCCTAAAAGGATTTACATCACGGCATCACCCAAAGACTGTTCTGAGTGATAAACACTCTTCTCAAAACTGTTTATGAAGTCTTTTGTGAATATTAATCTCATTGAAAAGAAATTTAATAAATATACGTTGTGCAACAGGATTTGTCACATTGTTGCACTACAACTGACAGTATTAACACAATCAAGTCGCAGTGGCTTACGACGTTAGCTAACATGCCTAGTTCGGTGAATATAAAATCGCTTTGCAGTAGTTCTTCAATTAAAATCGAAAAAAATAAAAAATGTAGGTCAAATTTGAATGGATCTCGTGTAAGTACATCTTTTCAAAATTAAATAGGGCAAGAACCATCTAACGTGCAACAATACGTCAATACTTATGTGAGTCACTGTATATAATCCATAATGCTTTTTACCACACAACGGTGTCAAGACTGTTTTATTATTTATAAATATTAATTCATTTCACTTCCAGTTTTTTTCTGAGATAATTTACCGCGACTTGCGACCTTGCGCAGAACCACTCATTGTATATACCAGTCGTTAATGTATAGATTATTAACGTCATGTTATGACGTTAATATTCATGCTATGGTATTTGTTATTCGTTTGTCGTCAATGTAATTTATTTGAGCAATAGCGTAACACAAAATGTAATTTCTGGCAACAGAAAACATTCATGCCTTCTGTAATAATACAGAATTAATCAAAAATGACATGTTTGTATGGTGTGTATTAAATAACAAGTTTAACATTCACATCATAAGTAAAAGACCGATTTACACCTAGTACGAAATTCTTCCTTTGTTCTAAAACATGTACTGTACATAATGATAAGGTTATGTAGAAAAGTATTAGATAAATATTATAAATTTTATGATTGTAAACGTGAGATAACAAATATCTGAACAAAATATTTACTAAGATGCATGAAAACAATAAGTACATATTTTTTTACAGTCAAAAAAGAATAGTATTCTAGCGACTTCGAATAAACTAAAAATTAAAGAGATTACTAGAGAACAAATATTTACTAACCCAGATATGCCTAAAAACTTCGCGAGGAAAACTTATGCCATAATTTTGAAAAAAATATGTTTTATGAATTTTATGATGAGATAAAAGACCAGTAAATTATAACTATATATTTTATTTATGTACAAGTACAAAACTTTTACCTGTACTATACTGGGTGTATTTTTTAACTTGAAACTTTCAAATTTCTCGAAAAAAAGCAGCCTACGAAAAAATTGAATAATTCAGTGGGGGAAATAAATTAGTGCTAGAATTAGTCCCTTTCTCTCTCTCCATGTAGGTGGGCCTTTAATACCTATAATACTTTAATATTATTAGTATTACTAACACGCTGGTTGGGTGCGGTTGGGCTAACAATAAAGGGAATTATTTGAAATAAATAGTTGTTGGTGCTGGTGATGCATTAAAGGTCCAGGACGTGTGTAATGTGTGCTGACATAAATAATATTACGACTTATTAACTAAATAAAACACAACAACTTTATCTTTAAAGTTTTTATTTATTATCTACAAGAAATTGCGTTGATATATTTTAAAGTAATTAAATAAACTTATAATAATAATAATAATAATATTTCTTTATTGTCCAACGGGTTACCAGTTAAAGGACAAATACAATACAAAACATGTACACAGATTTCAACATTATTAGGAGCATATATGTGAATCTATACAAAACACATACACATTCCGAAGCATAACCATACATATAATACAACAGTCATAACAATAGATTGTTCAATCCATCCATAAATATATCTTCGTAGTACAAATTTGCTGCTCTGCACATTCTCAACATCGGAGAATAACGGTATAACTCAGTCCTAGGTGATGGCAAAAGGAAGGTATGTCCATGCCTAGCGGATATCCTAGGAACGTGGAAGTTCAAACACGACAACAGGTAAGGCGCATCTAACCCACCATTAATAAGCTTCCATATAAATCTCGCTCCATGAGTCTCCCGGCGATAGCTCAGAGACTGAAAATTATGCCTATCCAGAAGTGAAGCATAATCGGAAGCGCATGGCGGGTACGTTCCATCTAATTTAAAGGAGAGGAATTTCAAAAAGCGCCGCTGCACCTTCTCAATTGAAAGTTGTAAGTAAGTGTAGTGAGGTGACCAGACAGGTGACGCATACTCCAGTTTACTACTTACAAAGCTAAAAAACAATGTCCTTAATAGGGAGACGCTATTAAAGTATTTGCAGCACCGCATAATGAAGCCCAAAACTCTCGCCGTAGAGACAGACAAATCATTGACATGAAACGAAAAACTCAAACGGGAGTCAAATGTTACCCCAAGATCTCTAATCTGATCAAGTCTTATCAAATCGCAATCATTTATAGCGTATGTTGAAGCAATGGGACAGCTCTTCTTTGTGTAAGATACATAGAAACACTTTTTTTGGTTTAAGGTTAACTTATTATTATAGCACCAGTCGACAATGTCATTTAAATTCTGCTGCAAAATTAATACGTCGTCAACATCATTGATGCAGGAGTACATTTTTATGTCATCCGCGTATGCAAGAACCGGGCAAGATAAGGACATAAGCAAATCATTAATGAATATTATAAATAACAGTGGTCCAAGGTTGGACCCCTGCGGAACACCAGATGTAGAGACATATTCAAATGAATTATAGCCGTTGTACGACACATAATTGATTCTGTTGCTAAGATAGGATAACAGCAGTGTAAGCAATGAAGGGCTGCAACCCATATAAGATAATTTATTTAGTAAAATATTATGGTCAATCACATCAAATGCACTGGTCAAATCAGTATAAATAACATCAAGTTGTCCCCTCCTGTCCAATTCCTGCGCAATACAGTGAGTAATGGAAACCAGATTTGTCACAGTTGAACGTCCACGATAAAATCCATGTTGAGACGTCGAAATGAGAGATTTTACATTAGAGTAAATGCAAGTATAAATATAGTTCTCAAATACTTTGGAAAAGTTTGAGAGTAAAGATATAGGTCTATAATTCTGAAGCTACTTTTTATCGTCCTTTTTGAAAACAGGAGTAATTCTAGAGCGCCGCCATACTTCAGGAAATGTAGATGTTCTTATACACAAATTAATTATTATAGATAGAGGCTTAGCGAAAGCAGAACGAGCCTCTCTGGCTAAAAAACCCGGAACCAGAGACATCATTTGAACGAAGCGAGGCCATAATATTAATTATTTCATCCTCAGATATGTATTGAAGAGAGAAAAGTGAATTACTACTCTCAGAAGCGTCCAAGTGAAAACTCGTACCTGCACCAAAAGCAGATGTAAACTTACGAGCAAAACCATCAACTTATGCAGGCTTATAGAGAACAAAAAAAGATAACAAGATATTTACAGAAGAAATAAAAGAAACTATCTTGAAAACAAGTTATGAAATATAGACGACCACTGCAAAGAAAGAAATTAAAAATTTTTATCCAGAAGTAAAGAACGCAAGAGGAGAAAGACTAAGCGAACCCTTTTCTTCAAAGATAAAAGTGGAAAACTGATTGGCGATGACAGGGAAGCAATAGGAGTGTGGATAGAATACTTTATGGAAATTCTAAACCCAAAATTGGACAGCATGGTAGACGATGCAGAAATAACGCTAAACCACATGCAGTAAAACGAGGAGGATATATCTGCCCCATCAAGAGAAGAACTCGAAGAAGTAATATCAAAAATGAAAAACAGAAGTCCGGGGAAAAAAGAGAATCGTGGTGGAATTAACAAAGCACGGCGGAGAAAAGCTGATGGACGAGATACACAAGATAATAAGAAAGGTATGGGACCAGGAGCAAATGCCGAAAAGGTGGAAAGGTGCAGTGATTTTACCGATACACAAGAAATGTGACAAGACGGCATGCAGAAACTATAGAGGAATCGCTCTGCTAGACACGACGTACAAAATTTTGGCAACACTGATACCAAACAAATTAAAGAAATATTCTAAGAGGATTATAGGCGATTACTAATGTGGGTTTAGGCGAACTAGATCGGTGGTATACCAAATTTTTATAATAAAGGAATTGCAAACACTATCCTACGAGCACAGTATTTGTATGCATATGATTTTTATAGATTTTCAACGAGCATATGACTCAATAAGGAGGGATAAATTATATGATGTCTTGAGCGAAATGAGAGCACCAAATAAACTTGTTAGGTTAATAAAAATGGCAACATAGTAGATCAATAACAAAGTTAAAGTAAACGGTCTGCAATCGCAACCTTTCAAAACAGCTTTCGAAGTTAGACAAGGAGACCCATTATCTACTGTATTATTTAACTTAGTCTTGGAAAAAGTTATTAGACGGAATGGGGTGAATTATTCTGGAACGATAATAAATAAGAGTCATCAATGTCTGGCAACACAGAAAGAACTGCAAAAAGCATTTAAAGCATTGTAAGCAGCGGCCAGGTCGCACAAAGAGAGTTGGTAATAGATCTAGAGGGAGGAAAGAGAATTAACATCGAAAGAGTGGAAGGATTTATCTATCTGCGGGCGTGGTTGACTGACAATGGTAATAGCGCCGACGAAATCGCAGCGAAAATAGTAAAGGGAGATAGATGTGCGGGGTCATTAAGCAAGCAACTAAAATCAAAAAATGTGTCTAGAAAAGCGAAAATACATTTGTATAGGACGATTCTACGATCAACAGTAGTATACGCATGCGAAGCGTGGGTGATGAACAGCGCAGAGAGTGAAAAACTGAAGGCGTGAGAAAGGAAGATGCTGAGGAGAATTTTTAGTGGAAAAAAGACGGAAGATGTGTGGGAAAGATGAAATAACAACGAGCTACTGCAGCTGTATCAAGAACCAAATATAACGGATTTTATAAAAGTCTAAAGGATAAGATGGCTGGGACACATCGAGAGGAGAGAAGAAGAGCGCCTGGTGAAAACGAATAATACAAATAAGACCTCTGGTTAATAGACGAAAAGAACGATCAAGGACTAGGTGGCTGCAAGCTGTCGAAAAGAACTTACGAGAAAAGAATATACAGGACTGGAGGAAGAAGGCCAGAAGTCGAGAGGAATGGAGAGGCATTTCTAAGCTATGGGCCTAATGTCCTGTTATCGCTTTATATATATAATTAAATAAAAGTAATATATACAAGGAGCGTTGAATAAGTAATTAAAAGTTAACATACAAAAATTATGCGTTAGAAAGAAAGTTAATTAAGGCAGTAAATTAAATGTGCGTTAAGTAAAAGAATAATATATATTTGAACAATACAGATTACCTTTGAATGTCTCGATCGGACATGTGCAAAGCAAGGTCGAACGACGCTTGGGTGCTGGAAAAGCACTTGTCAAGTTTAAGCGATATGTCACTTACAAGCGTTGAAAACAGATGGAATTTGTGTCGAAGAGAACACTCGTTTGGACAAAAGTTTTTTATTGCCTTAAGCTGGAGAGAGGGATCGAAGTTGTCGATGTCTTGAATAAAGAATTAATCAAAAGCACGAGTTGAAAAGTTGTGATATCGATGACATAAATATCATTAAATCATAAATATCATCCCTTGTGAAAGAAGCTTTAAAATGATATGCGACACGATATAATATTAAAGAGATGTACGTAAATAAATTAATAACTTAGTTTAAAAATGGAATGTATTTGTGAGAATTGTAACCGAACGTTAGATATGAGTCGACCGTTCTCGTCAGGTAGATTTCGAAAGGTCAGGCGGCTAGTACAATAACGAAAAACTTTCTCTTTGCAAACGAATATACATAGAAAATGACTAAGTTGAATTAATATTTTAAATTAAACATTGTTATATATGCGAAACGTAAGAATAGGAATCCGTCTATTTTATTACAGATTCGAATTCTACTGAAAAAGAACGTAGGATTTGTATGAATATTTTTTTCAATTCATGATAGATGGCGCTGTAATCGATCAAATTGAATATTTTTCAATTTCTTTCATACTTGCGCTGTATAAAGTTTAAAATTGGAAATTGATGTTATAAATAACCGTAATTAACTAAAGGCGTCTGCATATACTCTGTTGAAATTTTAATTATGGTAATAAATATGTTTTTTCGCGTTTATTTTAAAACAAGTGTTCAGTTTTATATGTTAAGTACGATCATTTTTATAACATAAAGCATTGAATATTGTTTGAACGTACTGTGTTAATGATGGTTTGATTAGGCCATCATTTTAATAAACTTAACTGAGGTTGTCTTAAGAAATATATAAAGACTTAAGAAAATATAATATTACTCATGAATTACAGTTAAATGTAAAGACATAATTCTATAAATTATGATATCAATTACGATTAATACTTAACAGAAATTGGGCCTCATGTAATGTGACATACTGTCCTGTGTAATTCCTATGTTTCTTCAATCTTTAACGCAGTTAATTAACATCTTCGAGCGAGCTACTTTTCTGACATTTTAAAAATGTAACTAATTAATGGTACAAAAACATTCTATTTACCTTTTCATTTAACTATCCAATTACATTGAGTTCGTGTTTCTAAAATGGTTAAATTATATTATGTTAAATAATTATAATCTGTTCTCTTAAATAGATTTAACTATCCGTTTACATTGAGTTCGCGTTTCTAAGGGTCGGGTGTCGGGTTCTTTTGCACTCGGTTAAGTTAAAATAACGAGGATTAAGATTTGGCTTGTTTGCGTATTTTTACTGTTGATTAAGAAAAAATCTAGATTAAGTGATCAGTTAACCAAGGTTAAAATTATTTTGAAGTTGAGCGCAGATTAGTTATCAAACGTCATTTTTTTTTACTTACTTAAACATCATTTTGAATATTTTTTCTTAAAAATTAGTATTACTAGTCAATTCGGCTTGTGTTAAGTAATACACGATGGGATTGGAGAAGATAGATGAACTATTTGATGATGAAGAAGTTATACGAGGTTATATAAGTAATATAAGAAAATATAATATTAAAGAAAAACCAAATTATTATAATACCTCCACTGTTAGAAACAGAATTTTTTCGTAGGTTTCGATTCCGCAAAAATATTATAAGAGACGCTTCTGTTCCACAGTTCAAATTTACCTCTCAAGCGCAAACAACATGAACTTTATAGGAACTGCCACACCTCTCCCTGTCTCTGTATGATTTTGTTTATTTTTTTTATCATTTTCTTTAATTTTTTTTTATATTTTCATATTTTTTCTAATAGAATTCACGTCGCGAAGATTATCAGTAGGGACCGGACACGAGAGGCCGACGACTCATCGCCCACGGGCGTACTATTGAAAATTTATATTTTGAAAGAGTTTTTAATTTTATTTATATATGTAATTGGAAAACAAACGGGTGCTGATCTATAAAATACAAAATACATTTTTATTTGTTCATTTTGTGGTTCAAGTTGAGTAAAGGAGTATTAATATTTACTAACAATACCTTCTCAAGGTTCTCTTCTGTAAAATTTGTTCTCTTTGAATGAAATACATCCTTGTAAATAGAAAACGTCCTTTCTACATCGCAACTGGAAATAGGTGCATACTGGAAATATCTTTTATTTCAGCGTATTTAGCAGTTAGATTTTGAGTCATTGTCCCCATACACAAAATTGCCGCAATATTATTAAATCTGGATTTCCATTAAAAACTGCGTCTAACTTTTGCCGAAGGCCACATCCGAAGTCAAGGAATATTTTTCAAATTATTAATAGCCACATCTAATGTGGTTAATCAATCATTTAATTTGAGATTATGATTTTCAAAATAAGTGATTGGTTTTGGCAAATATCAAAAGTGTTCCCGAAGAAAGTTCAACTGATTTTTTAAATTTGGAATTTGTATTAGCTCCTTGCTATATTTCTAGCATCGTCATTTAAACATGTAAGGAAATTTTTTGTAAACTATCGAAATTCTCTGCATAAGAACTAGTAGCTTCCAACCATGTTCCCCATCTAGTTATTACTGGAGAGGGAGGCAGTGACAAAGATTGAAATTTTTCCCTGTAAAGAGCTACTCTCAATGGCGCTTTTCTGAAAACTTTTTGAAAAGCGGATACAAGTCTGTCAACTTTCGGAAACGTGGAGGGCATGTGCTACACAAGCAATATGCAGTATATTAGGATATGTTTCCTTTAATAGTCTGCCGGTTTTCACCATACATGCAGCTGTCACTGACAAATAAAAGTATCAGAATCATTGAAACATACATGAGTGGGTAAAACCGCACCAGTTTTGTATAAGACAAAGGTATTTTTAATAATATAAAATATTATTAAAAATCTGGTGTGAAGAACACACGCAGATACGTATTTCGCCTTTCTAGTCCGTAGTTTGAGTGAAGACACAAACAAAATACAGTTTCTAGAGAGACGGCTGTGCCATCTTTAGAAGGGCGTCGTTGGTTCGCATAGGTTATGTGAACGGAGCGAGGTACTAGGGCTGTTGTCCATATATTCGACGCAAAGGCTATTATTGATAACAACAAAAAAAGCATCCCAATAAAAACACAATACTGACTATATTACATAATTTTTTTGGTAAGAAAACAACTACACTCACTATTCTTATGAACAGGAACTTGAATTACAGCTGTATTTTGGTAAATATAGAGTAAACAGAAATATGGACCGACTTTAACTACATTTCGGTCCTAAAAATTGGAAATTTTTGATGAATTACAAAGAAATTTCTTTTTGATTTTCAGTTAGATATTTATACGTTTTCTTCAGATTCGCATAACCTTTGGCGGTATGAAGGGGTATATTATAGTTATCTGGTATAGTAAACAAATTCTTTTTAGCGAACAAGTATGACCTTGAGTAATCTGTTTTGATTAGCTTTTTATAATTAGTTTGTTTACGATGTATTAACAGTCATCATTATATCTCCTAATCTTCTCAATTAGATTGTGTAAGAGAAATGAATAAATCCGCGTTTCGTTTAACACTAAAATTTAGATCGGTAGAAATAAATTAAATTCATCTAGTACTTAATTAGTAATATCTAAAAATAAATTGCTGAAAATTTATAATTTAATTATATTATTAAGAATTTATAACTTCTTAAAATAGATAAGGTATTGACTTACTAACTTAGTTAAAATTTATTGATTATTAATCATTTTGTTTTTGTTTGTTTTTTTTTTGTATATGTTGTACATATAACTTTGTTGTGAAAATTTTGTTTTGTTGATTACCTATTTTAGTATTTTCTGTTGGCGTATTAATAATAATACTTTTGTTATTATTATGACTTGCAGAAACAAACAAAAATGTTTACACCAAGTTAACTGAAAGTAATTTTTAAATATCTTATATAAACGCAGTTTTGTTATACAGAGTGGCCAAGATAAAAGGGGCCTGGTATGAATACAATAGTACAAATACTTACAGAAAAGTGAATTACTAATATATACAGAATATTATGAATAACAACATAATGAACATTCAATAGTTCACTGGAGGTTTTGAAAGTGTTCACCATGAACTTCGATATGCAAATTAGCACGTCTCAACATGTTTTGAAAAACTTTTGCCAGATCATTTGGTGTGATGTCAGCAATTGTATTGCGAATGTTCGTTTTCAATTCTTCAATTGTATGCGGGTTGTTACTGTACACTTTACCCTTTAAGGAACCCCACAAATAAAACTCGTAGGTAGACGGATTGGGCGATCTGAGGGGCCATAACCTGCGGAAACTGTACGTTTTTCTCCGAAAATTCCATGGACGTATGATATTGAAAACCGTGAAGTATGTGCCGTGGCACTATTTTGCTGTCGAAACGCATACTCTCGTTCTTCCTCCGTCAGCTGCGCTACGAATGGTTGCAACAATTCTGTTACATACACTTCAGAGGTCACGGCGTTATTAAAGAAAATGGGGCCTACAATCCGTCGGGCTGAAACTTCACACCAAACGCCTATTTTCGCATCATGCAGAGGCACCCCAAAGCGTTCCTTGGGATTGTTCGTTGACCAATAAGGAGTGGTTTGAGAGTTCACGTACCCGCTAGGATGGAACCATGCTTCATCTGTGATAAAGTATAGATTCGGATCCAGATAACCATCAGCGACATGAGTGAGTAACCATTCGCAACAATGTTATCGTTTTGCATAGTCCGTAGGTTTTAATGTTCGCATCACTCTTATTTTGTACGCTCGCATATGCAACTGCTTCAACATGTTCTGGCATGACGTTCGCTTGATGTTTAGTTGGGAGAATAGACGTCTAGTTGATGTTCGTGGACTTCTTAGCACTTCTTAGCTAGACTCTTGAACACGTTGAATATTTTCCGGTGAACAAACTATCTTTACACGGATACGTTTGGCGTTAGCGATTGAACCTGTAGCTCTAAATTTAGTAATCACTTTCTGCACTTTTAGGAGGAGCAGACTTTTGTGGATATTTTATCGTGAACCTTTCATTTAATGTTACAAACGATTTACATTCCAAATAATTTTCAACAATAAACACTCTTTGCTCGATTGAAAACGGCATTATGGAAAACTCGATTCACAACCACGATTAACAACTGACAACTCAACACTGGTAAACACAATATGACAGTTAATACGGAATGGTCGCTGGACTTCACGTGACGTCTCTTGAACGTTCGATTCAAATATCACGTATAGTATGAATCCGAGCCTCTTTTATCTTGGTCATTCTGTATAAAGAAATAAATATCCCGTCAGGGATCATATATTGCATTGATGAAGGAATACGTAAAGCCCGCCGTAAAACGTGGCGATGGAAACGTTATGGTGTGGGGGTGCATAGCAGCTTCGGGTGTTGGTGAGATAGTTTTTATTGAGCACACGATGGACAAACATATCTACCTATACATCCTTAATGGTAACTACATTAAATTGTAGTTAAATTGAAAGGTTCGGATCATTATTGCTTTCAACGGATATGACCCGAAACATGAATCTTATCTTGTTGGAGAATGGTTGATATTAGATATATACAAAGGTATTTTTAATAATATAAAATATTATTAAAAATCTGGTGTGAAGAACACAAATACAGGTTCACTATTCATATTTTTGTGAACGTGTCCGAACATATCCCTCCCCAGAGACGTAGATACGTATTTCGCCTTTCTACAGGCTCATCGGTACGCCCCTGCTGGAGAAAGGATATCTTCAGACACATTCACAAAAAGGAACCACATCGCTACATCACAGAAATTATCCAGACCGAGCGTAGAAGTAAATTCAGCGCTGCCTGTTGTCAGACAGCCGAAGTACCTCGCCCCGTCCACATTTTGTGAATGTGTGTGAATGTGTCTGAAGATATCCTTTCTCCAGCAGGGGCGTACCGATGAGCTTGTAGAAAGGCGAAATACGTATCTACGTCTCTGGGGAGGGATATGTTCGGACACGTTCACAAAAATATTAATAGTGAACCTGTATTTGTGTTCTTCACACCAGATTTTTAATAATATTTTATATTATTAAAAATACCTTTGTATTATACAAAACTGGTGGGGTTTACCTACTCATGTATGTTTCCATTATTCTGATATTAGATATGATCTTAACGGTGATTTTACATTCAAAGTGAAATTGCAAACGGTGATTTCAAAAGAGCAATAATTCTTAACAGTGATTATATTCACCGTTAACAATAAGTGAGCCCTTCACCGATCACTTTGTAAAAATATAGTACCTATATTTTTATACAGTGAAGGGTGAAAACAGTAGTTTATAATAATGGAAAATGGTGATTCTGATTAAAAAGTTCATTCAGAAGTTATCTATTCTATTTGGACTTTTAGAATTATTTGTCGTAGTCTTGGTGAAAATAATTAATCTTGTTTATATAAAAATATTGCCCTATTCACTGATATTGTAAGAAAAGGAGTTCTTTAATTGATAATTTTTTGTAGAACCAGTCATATTTTTTAATTTCGATCTATTGTTGTCATAAAAATTTAATTCTACATAATTACTTACATGTTTTTTATATATGTATTTGAACTACCTTATAACAAATAGAAAATCATACATGTATAAAGTTCTATTTTTATTGATTTTGAAACTTATTATTATTATTAAAATTAGGAATGATTGCAATGATAATTTAAGATTTTCAGGTTACGATAGATAATGTAGGTATATTATTACATAAGTATGAAAATTCTCAATTTGAAGTACTTTATTTAATAGTAGACACATTTACGATAGAGAACATTATATTACACTTAATATTGAATCAATTAATCAATAAATTACGTCAGTATTATTTGTCTTTGTATAGGCAAGTCGGCGATTCTAAACTGTGAATGGTGAAATATTAATTTACGGAAGTGTACGATTCTAAACGGTGACTACTAATGGTTGCTAATGGTGAAATATTCTAAACGGTCAATGGTGAAATACGAAGCGGATAATCTAAAACTGTAATCTCTGTGATTCGCTCGATAAACGAAACGGTGAAAACGGTGATTGTGAATAACACAGGCCTACAAAAAAAATTTTTTTTTTGGTGCATCTCTGTTTGTTTGAATTGTCGATAAAGTAGGTAGTGTACAGTATATTGACATACGTCATTTTAACTCATCAGCTCTAGTTTACCTACTACCCTCATTGTGAATTGTTGTCGGTCTTGTTATGGTCTTGTTCGTAACTAGTCATTATTACAATATCATCGATAAAGTTTGTGTTACTATTTCATTATGGCTAGTACGTACAGACGTTGTGTTAACGATCCTGATATATTTTGTTATGTTTGTGGTGAATACATACTGAAAAATCAGCGTAAATCGATTACAAACACAGTGTGTCGTTTGTATTTTGCTTACTTCGGTATTGAAATTCTACACCAAGATAAAGTGTGGGTGCCTCATAGTGTTTGTAAAATATGCGTTGAACATTTGCGACAATGGGAGAGAGGGAAACGTAAGTCTTTGAAGTTTGGAGTGCCTATGATATGGCGAGAACAAAAAAATCATTATGACGACTGTTACTTTTGTATGATTAATATAGTGGGCATCAACAAAAACAATCGCCATAAATGGAAATACCTCAATATTTATGATTGTTTCGGCCTTTACTTGATGAAATTCCATTATAACTATTAAGATGTTTGACATTAATACAGCGTATAAAACTAATAACAATTTATCCAAATTTATAAAAAACAATAAGGATTTAACAAACAACAATAAAAAGTCAGGGGTCTATGAGTTAACCTGCGGTAGTTGCCCTATGACTTATATCGGACAGACAGGCAGATCGTTTGAAATACGTGTCAAAGAACATTTTTCTTCATTTAGAAATAATAAAAGTGACTCTTCATATGCGTCTCATATCAATTCAACGAACCACAATTTTAACAAAGAATTTAAAATATTACATGTAGAAAATAAGGGCAAAAAACTTAATTTATTAGAGTCACTTGAAATCAATAAAATAAAGAAAACTGACAAGATCTTAAATGATCAATTAGAAACAAATAATTCACCCTTACTCAATCTGTTTATTTGATATGCAGACAGTTACATTTTTGTATTTTTCCATAGAATTCTTACCTCCCTGTAATATAATGTAAACCTCTAGTTTTATTATCTTAAGAACAGTACATTTTGTATTCATCCAGTAATAAAAAGCACCCATCCCTCTGACTATTTTTAAAATAAAACATGTGTTTTTGCTTGTTACCGTTTACTTGTGTTTAATATAAAAAATATTTTGTAAATAAGTTAGTTATATGTCTGACGAAGCCCAGGTTGGTGCGAAACGACTCGTTACAATGATAATTAAAAAGTGAAATTCATAAAATTTGTTTTATTTTATCTTAATACCCCAATATTTCTTCAGTACAAAGACCTGTTCCTCATTCAGAAAATGTTCCAATACCAACTTTTCACCAGGTAGTGCAGCAATCTCAGGAGGATGAAGCTGAAATACCTATTTCTTCCCAAATAGATGATGACTTTCAATACTGCGGAAAAAC
The DNA here is from genome assembly GCA_935421215.2 of Melolontha melolontha. Lineage (NCBI taxonomy): Eukaryota > Metazoa > Arthropoda > Insecta > Coleoptera > Scarabaeidae > Melolontha > Melolontha melolontha. The sequence goes on from OW285235.1 coordinate 209,209,701, forward strand.
ATCAGATCCTAAGCCATTTTCGCAGAATGAGCTTAGTGACCTCATCAGAGACTTAGATCTTTCGAAGGAACGTGCTGAGTTACTAGCGTCAAGATTAAAAGAAAAAAATTGTCTTTCCTCAGATGTTCGAGTGTCTACATATCGCACGAGAGAGGGAAAGTTATTGAAGTTTTTTTCATCTGATGAAAATTTTGTGTATTGCTGTAATGTGAGTGGTTTGCTGGCTTTCATGGGTTTAACGATCTATCAGCCCAATGAATGGCGTCTCTTTATTGACAGTAGTAAACGAAGTCTAAAAGCAGTTCTTCTACATAATGGAAATAAATATGCTCCCGTTCCAATTGCTCACTCAACATGTGTAAAAGAAGAATATGACGTAATTTCAAATCTTTTACAAAAAATAAAATATATTGAACATAACTGGGTGATCTGCGTCGACTTGAAGATGGTTAATTTTTTATTGGGTCAACAGAGTGGTTATACTACATACCCAATTACCCATGTTTTATTTGTCTCTGGGACAGTCGAGCTAAATCACGTCATTGGACTGCAAGAAATTGGCCTGTGAGAGATGCTCTTGTTGTTGGGGAAAGAAATGTTATAAATGAACCCTTAGTTTCAAGAGAAAAAAAATCATTCTTCCGCCATTGCATATAAAATTAGGGCTAATGAAGCAATTTGTTAAGGCTCTCGATAGAAATGGTCAATGTTTCCAGTTTATTTCTCACAAATTTCCTGGTTTAAGTACTGAAAAACTAAAAGCAGGTATCTTTGATGGACCTCAAATACGTAAATTGATGAAAGACACAACTAATTTTGAGACTTGATGTGGAGAGGCTTGCCTGGCAATCTTTTGTAGCAGTTGCACAAAATTTCCTCGGAAATCATAAGGCTGACAACTATGTAGAACTAGTAGAGGAAATGCTGGTGCGATTCAAAGATTTAGGCTGTAATATGAGTATAAAATTACACTATCTCAATAGTCATCTACATCATTTCCAACACAATTTAGGAGATCTAAGCGAAGAACAAGGGGAACGTTTCCACCAAGACCTAAAAACAATAGAGAATAGATACCAAGGAAGGTGGGACAGTCATATGATGGCTGACTATTGCTGGGGAATCATGCGAGATTGCCCGAGTCAGTTTCATTCTAGAAAAACACTCAAAAGACAATTTCTTGATGTTTAATGTCAATAAAATATATATTTTTTCGTGACTTGTGTTTTTTTTTCTCGGGAACTAGAGCTGACAGAAAAAAACGGGTAACATTTTTGATATCGCCATGTAAGACATACTTAAAATCGGGTCTAAAATCTCCAGCACCAAAATGGTTGTAGGCCAGTGTAATCACTGTGATCAATATATTCGCTCATTCTGCATCTATTGGTAACTTCCCCATAGTCACCTGATGTAAATCCAATAGAGCTATGTGGTAAGAACTGAAAGTGCCTGTCAGAAAGCATATGATTTCGAAATAAACTTATCTAAAAGCTGCTTTATTGGAAGAATAAAGAAAAACAGACTCAAACAATTTTTGGGTATTTGACAATTTTGTATACCGGGTGTCCTTGAAATAAAACGTCAACGTATGAAAAATGGAAAGATTAAATTATATAGAATATCAATCCAAAATATTTTCTCAGAATTCCCTCTAATAAAAATGCAACGATATTCAAAGAAATTTTGTTATACCACTGTACGACTAAATATATCATAAATATTATCGGAGATGATATATTAAAGCTGACCTCACAACAACAAAAAAATAGCTTTATTATTGTATGTCTTGCTTTAAGTTTCGTTATATTGTCGATCGTTACGTACGTTCGATACAATTTTTCGATTAAATATAATAAAGTGTAACTTATATGCCTGTAAAGCACACATTTTGCATGTTCTTTCAATATATCACCTTTAAAAATTTACAAGTATAAATTTTTAACGGCCAACTCAGGTTATCATCAGGCTTATATAAATATTGCTACCTTTAAATACAATAGGGGCATTCTGAATCCGATATTTATATTTTATATTTCTTACTTCTAACAAAAACATATTCTTGTAATACACAAGAAATTTTAGCATAATTTAGTATTAAAATGGGTTTGTAAATGAATCTAACACACATTTTAATTTTTAATTATTTACTTTAATGTATAAAAAGCTATTGTGTGCGAGGTATTGACCTTAGCATACAGGATATTATCGTAACATCAAAACGCATGTCGTAAGTTTACTAATATAAATGTCTTAAATGACAGACGGCTTTAGAAAATTGCAAGGTTAATTGCTAGGTTATAATCTTCCTGTCATGAATAAATAAAATTCCGTGTTATCGATGACACTAATGACATTAAGATTTGGCAATTCAGAACGGTGCGATTAAGTTACATACTCAAAATTTCATGGCCAACTCTGAGGCAGTTTTTTTTTTGAACGCACGATATACCTTTTATAACATCGAAAGCTGTTACGTGTGTAAATCTATATAAGAATAATAATAAAGAAGTAGAAACGATATTAAATAGGTTCTATTACAAAAATTACGTAGTACTTTATTTATCTTAGGAAACATAAACTAATAAATAAAATAAATTATAAAAACTCCTCACGCTTCTATCTATGCCCATGAAGAAAGGAATTTAACTGTAATATTGAAGTAATTCAACGACAAAAACCAGATGTGCGGTTAACCGAATGAGTAGTGCTATTCAATAACTGCGTGTTGAACTTGGCGATGTTATAGACTATTTATATGATGGTCCATCGTAATTTCGGCTTGATGTGTCATGTCTCTAGTAATAAAGTAATAAGTTATGCGGAGACTTTAAATAAATAACAAAATCCCTGCGTGTATTGAAATGATGCCGTGCATATGGTGTATCATGTGAATGTCAAAACGTTACTATTTACAAATCATAATTGTTGGTATGCATTTTGTACTTACCAAGCTATGTTATATTCAAACAAAGTGTTGAATTAAGGCTTATAATTTGTCATGCCTTGTAAACTTTCTGATAAACTTTCATTAATATTAATAAATATAAATACTATGTTGGATGTCAACAAGCATAAAATCTCATTTGTTATTAGTTCTCATAAAAGTATGGAATCGTAGTCTAAAAATACATTTTATATGTACGTACATACGTATGTATTCATACGTATACTTTTAATTAATAATCAGCAATTAAAGCTTGTTTACCTGAAATTACAATGCTCCATAAAAAAAGGAAAATACATAGGACATTTACTAAAAGAATTATTCATAAATTCATTTGATTTATAAAAAGCGTTCAAATAAGCTTTGCCTCTAGTAGACCATTCCTTTAAAAACGTATGATTATTAATAATTTAAATTTGCATTAGTTGTCAATTAGACAGATGCATAGTTGACAAAAATTGCTTTGTAATTTAAAATTGATTTAACATGGTTTTTACTATACAACACAAATCATTCATGCTAGAATCTTATTTTCGAAACGGACGTAAGATTGACGGACAATGGCAGTATTCTCTTCAAGATTGTTTAGAAGAATTTAGAATTTAGTCGAAGGAGAATTATTGGCCCTATTTTTTTTAACGGAACCTTAACAGGAGAAAGGTATCGACAAGAAATTATTATGCCATTTATCGAACAGCTTGACGACGAAGAAATAACACGGTTACTTTCAACAAGACGGAGCTAGAGCACACACAGCAGGTGAAACAATTAATATTCTGCAGCAATTTTTTCAAAATCGGTTGATAAGTTTAAACACTGAACATGAATTTCCACCAAGATCTTGTGACATTACCCCATGTGATTTCTTTTTATGGCCATTCTTAAAGAACTCAATTTATCAAGTACAGATACCTGATCTTGCAGGCCTTCAAATCAGAATTGCTGAAAGAATTAATGGAATTGACAATGCGATACTACAAAACACTTTTTCCTCCATTAGAAGAAGATGTGAGAAATGTTTCGAACAAGGTGGTGGACACTTTGAACAATTTTTATAAAATTTTGCTTGTTTGTTGGAAATAAACATATTTCATTCACTTAAAAATGTTCGTTTTATTATTTTGACATTTGTCATTTCAATCAAATATCTCATCTCATAACCAACAAAATTCCTATTAAAATTAGTAACAAGCTAAGACATAATCATAATTTCCAAGGGCTACTTTGAGGTAAAATTTATTTGAATTCTTTGTATTTATGTTATTAATTTTAATATTTACAAATTTCCAATATTTCACTATAATATTATAGCAAACGCCAATTAAGTTGGCGCCAGGAGGGGTAAGTTCGCGCAGGATTAAAAGTAGTGGGGAGATTTGTATTTGGTTTTACATCAAATGTCAGGTAATTCTAACCTCTGAGCGTGTATCACTTTATTATCCTCGAGCAAAGACATTATGTTCCGTCAAACGTCTATGACAAATGTATCTGACAATTACTTGAGTAGTGGGGGTGGACGTTTTTAAAAACGGCTTCTGCGCACCCCCTCCTCGCGCCAACTTAATTGGCACTTGCTATACATGACTATAAAAATTTATCTTTCCTTCTACACAACATAACAACTACCTAACAACGATGTTTCTTTCGTTTATTATTCACTTCCTCTTTTTCAAATAGTAGAGTAACATTTCCTAATTAACATCGATGAAAGGTTTACTGTGGTAGTTCTTAAGAAACGTAGTTTAATAAAATATTTTTAAGGTACGAAAACAATAAATTACACAAACCTTATTTATTACTATTTTATGATAAATTTAACAACGTAACTTAAACTGTGTAAACATTTATATTACTTCGTTCGAAAATATTTTCCGATTTCTTCTTGATAGTTGTGATTTATTTATGAAGAATGTCTCAAATATATTATATGAAATAATTGTATAGCAAGCGCGTTTTACATAACGTTGCAAGTAAGTGGGTAAGTGGACGTGCGCGTTTTTAAAACCGACTACGGCGCACCCCCACCGCTCGCCATTTTATTTGGCGCTTGCTATACCTACTAACAATAATAATAACATTAGTAACATAAAAACTACATACTGTTATACCTATAGTAAAACCATTTAAGATAGGCCAGTCAAGCAGCACTGTCGTTTTGAATGGTGCAATCCGAGTAGAAAATTTAAGGTGTCAAATATAAACATCACGGCATGAAAATGATGAGGTTATGTTAATTGACGCCAACATTAGAGAGAGAAACTACCGAGTGAGATAGAGCTAGTACTGGCAAGAAAAAGCACGTTCCTTATTTAAAATATATGTGCGATCGACCGGACAGGTAAATATACCTGGGGCATATATGTACTCACCTGGCTGTTTATCAGTAATATATTTACCAAGGTACTTTGAAAAATATTCCTGGATTTGTTTGTATCTTTATAAAATAAATATTTTGTTACTGAATTATAATTTTAATTTAATTTAAATATACAGTATCCGGAATATACAGAGCACAGCTTTAAAAAATCCGAATGACAATGAATTAAATGCACGTGTATTTATAAGATGAAATTAATTAAGTAGTTACTTAGTAATAGATGGTACTTAATAGAAAACACATGGTTAGTAAAACACAACTAGATTTAATAACGTTTTTATTTTTTTTCATTCTTCTTGTTTTTGTTTCAAAGTATTTAACTTTGTGTTTCAGTGTTTTAACTACTTTCTGAGATGTTAACCAATATTTTTTTGTTATGAGATCCTCTAAATGTTGTGCCTCAAAATCTCCAAAGTAGTGTGGTTCTGTTCTTTTCCTACAATATAAGGTTGCATAATTGATAATATACTTACTTGTTACCTTTTCCTCTCATTAAAATTTTTCCTTTGGATACATTGGGAGCTTGAAGCTTTAACAACCAATTCTTCCACAAGTGCCTGAAATCTTGTATTTTGTGTTTCTTCAATTTCTCTATTATGCACCTCTTCAATTTTGTTTACATTTTCTGGTTTTGAAGTGCGTACAATGACTTGTCCAGATTTAAAATTCGTTAGTATATAACTATGCTATAAATGATTTTATAAAGGAACATTTAAAGGTAGATGTTAAAAATAAAAACGTAATAAAAATCGGAACAAAACAATTTGTAGTATAATTTGAGAACGATCATGATAAACTAAGGGTGATGAGTAATAAAGCAAAATTAAGAAAAGAGGGAGCAGAGAGAATATACATTGATAATTATCTAACCAAGAAGAAAAAGGAGAAACAAAAACATATAATGATGATAGCTCAAAAAGAGAAAAAGAAAGGAAAATCGATAAAAATTGGATATAACAAAGTAAGCATAGATGGAGTGGAGTGGAGATGGAATAAAAACACTGAACAACTAGAAATCCAAGAAGCAAAAAACTAGGAAGTAGAAGCGGCGGAGACATAGATGATGACCAGGATAACGAAAAGGATATGAATACGGAAGAATTAAAAAAAAGATCGAAACAATCACAAGCATGCAAGCATGAGAACGAAATAAACACAACGGGAAGATTGAAAACAGATGCGGAAAACAAATTAGATAAACTACGTAAAAATATAACGAACGCGGCAAACGAAAGGGACATAGTGATGGTAAAGGCAAATAGACAAAAGGAAAAAAACGGGATAGGCAAAACAAAAAGAATAACAAAAAGCTGGAAGATGGGAACATGGAATGTTAGAAGTTTAACAGGAAAGGAAGAAGAATTGGTGGAGGAATTGATAAAGGTTGATATGGATATACTTGGTATCACTGAAACGAAAAAAAAAGGAACAGGTGAAATAATACTAACAGGACATTTGTTGGTGTATAGTGGAGTCAAAATAGAAAGGAGAGCCAGAGAAGGAGTAGCTTGCTATGTATAAAAAAGAAAATATAAAGCATTTACAGAAATGGACGGCGGTCTCGGAAAGAATTTTGACGGTGGAATTCGACTTTGAAAAAACAACGAAAACAACAATCATAGTAGCTTACGGACCAAATGTAAAAACTAAAGAAACATTTTGGGAACAGCTATCTGAAATAACAGAAGAAACCAAAGGAAGGGTAATAATATTGGGAGATCTAAATGGAAGAGTGGGAAGAAAAGATAACGAAACAGGAGAAACGATTGGCAGACATGGAGAAGAAACTAGAAACAATAATGGAAGAAGACTAATAGAATACTCTATATTTCACAACTTAGTTATAACAAATAGTTTCTATGCACATAAGGATATCCATAAATACACTAGAGAAGTACGAAGTAGAAACGAAAAATCGATAATAGACTATGTCACAATAAACAGAGAATACCGGAGAGAAGTAAAGAATACGAAAGTAAGGAGAGGGTGCGAGATAAACTCAGATCATTATTTGGTTTTCTCGAAAATAAAAATAGATGGCCAAGAAACAAACGAGAAAGTAAAAACAAATATTAATAAAAGAGGGAAAGAGAAGAAGGTAGTTAGGACATACAAACTTAGAGAAGAAGAGACCGTTGAAGTGTACAAAGAAAAAATAGAGCGAGAAATGAGTAAAATCAAACAAAAAATAAGTAATAACATAGAAACGGAAACGCTATGAAAAATAGTCAGAGACACAATAAGAATAGTATCGGAAGAAGGTTATGGGTATAGTAAAATAAGGAAACATAATAAACAAACAAAGTGGAATGAAGAAATAAAACAAAAAAAAAACAAGCATGAAAAAACTACTTATGCAACAGAAATAATCAAACATACAACAAATATAAAGAACAGAGAAGAAAAGTTAAAGAACTGGTAAAAAATGCAAAACAAAGGGCATGGGAAGAATTTGGGGAAGCAATGGAAAGAAATAGCAGAGGAAATCAAAAACTGTTGTATGGAGTATTGAAACGATTAAGGAAAGGAAATCGAGTTAAAACCTTATACATAAAATCAGAAGAAGGAAAAATACTAGAAGATGAGAACGACATTATGGCGAGATGGAAAGAATACTTTGAGGATCTACTTAGCACGGAAATTAACGAAGAAGTAAACAAACCGGAAAGATTGCTGGAGTCGCCTACAAGAAAAAAAGAACACACGGAACAGGACAAAATAAACACGGAAGAAATAAAAGATGCACTAAAGAGAGGCAAGACAGCAGGAATAGACGGAATAACAACAGAGATGGTAAAGAATTTGGGAGAAAATGGGATAGAAGTATTAGAAATACTATTTAATAAAATATGGGTCGACCAGAAAATACCAGAGGATTGGGAAATGGGAGTTTCGTTACCGATATACAAAAAAGGAGACAACAAACAGTGTAAGAATTATAGAGGAATTACACTATTGTGCGTCATGCCAAAAGTTTACGAAAGAATCCTGGAAGAGAGATTAAAAACAATAATCGAGGCGCAACTCGAAGAAGCACAGAGTGGATTTAGAAAAGGTAGAAGTGTACAGGATAATATATTCACATTGAAGCAGATGACGGAAAAGAGTGCAAACAGTACGATATACATAGGTTTTATAGACATAGAAAAGGCTTTCGATTGTATACCCCGAAACTTGGTGTGGAGGAGCCTAGAAAATAGAGGAATAAATAGCAAACTGAGGAAAGCAATAGCAAGCATATACAAGTGTACAAGAAACGTGGTGAGAGCGTGTAATAGGCAATCAGAAGAGTTTGAAACAAGGGAAGGATTGCGGCAAGGAGTACTTAGTCCTATACTATTTAATATAATACTTGATGACGTACTGAAAGATATTAAAAACAACACAAAAAAGATACAAATATGATATAGAAATATGGGGCTGGTTGAGGTAGCGGAGAACGCGTTTGCTGATGATTTGGTGGTATACGCAAATACCGAAAAGGACCTGCAAACAAACTTGGTAATTTGGGAAACAGCACTGAAAAAGAGAAACATGAAAATTAACTCAGACAAAACTAAAGTGATGGCGATAGGGAAAAACCATAAACAGTTAACAATTAAAGTAGGAGGAAAGGACATCGAACAAGTTGAAACATTTAAATACTTAGGAGTAAACATTCATAGAGAAGGGAAAGAAAACACAGAGATTAATGGCAGAATTGAAAGCACGACAAAGTTGTACTATACACTCAACAAGACTTTTATCAGAAATAGGGAAATTTCAACGAAGACAAAATGACTGTTTTTAAAACCGTATATAGACCAATACTATCATATGGGTGTGAAAGCTGGGTACTAAATAACAAAACAAAATCCAAAATACAAACGATGGAGATGAGGTATTTAAGAGCAGTCAAAGGAGTAACATGCAAAGACAGAATAAGAAATGAAGTGATAAGGCAAGAACTAAATATAGAACCGATCCTCGAAAGTATAGAGAGACAGAAACTGAAATGGTTCGGACATGTCGTTCGTTTGGAAGAAACAAGGCAGACAAAGAGAGTATGGAAAGCTAAGACAATACAGAAAAAGAAGAGAGGCAGATCAAAGAATACATGGGACAATACAGTAGCGGAAAACCTGCAAAAACGTGGAATGACATGGAGAGAAGCAGAAGTTGCGGCAAAAAATAAGAAAGAATGGGAAAAATTCATTTATAATAGAAAATAGAATTAAGTTTCATATTGAAAATTAAGTGTATACCTTGACACCCGTAGGGTAATTTTAAGGTTTATTGATTATAATAATAATAAATAGTATATAAGTTTTCTTCGAGATTCTATTGCCATGGCCATTTATTTTGTAATCATGTGTACAAAAATGGGTACTACAACTACAAATTACTGCTGTTTTGAAGGTTCACAAATCGTTTTTTTTAAATGCTATAATCCATTTTTTCCGGAACTGTAGATCACAAGGGAACCTAAAAATTTAAAATATATGCTAATATGAAAAATGTAAAAACCGAAGGTATTTTATGTAATTATTTTTAAGTAAACCATTTGTGCAACCGTAAGCGGAACACGAAATCACCATCTTTCACATGAACTATAACGCAAAATAAAACTACTACTGTTTATATTAACGATAGACGCAAGCAGTTGTAACTTTACTTAATGCAATTTCACCACGTGCTGAAAATAAAACAGATTTATCTATATAAAATCACACACAACATTCAAACTCTGAATGTTTTGCCAGTACTAGCTCTATCTCGCTTACAATTTTCTCTCTCTACTGTTGGAGTCAATTACACAGGCCTGCATAAAATTTGTGATGACGTGATTTTTATTTGTTAAGCTCAGTTTTTATATAGCAATAACTAATTAAAATACAGTTGGTCTCTACCACCCACAGATTTTTTTTTGCACAAAAGAAAAAGAAAAAAATATAAAAAAAATCTTATAATAGGCGTTTTAATACATTTTAAAATGAATGTACTACTTCAAATTCTAGGTATTAACCCAAAAATGATTTTCTGTTGTGGTTTTAAAGAAATTTGTTAAATAGGCTCTCATTACCTGATGTAAATCTTTTATTACATGTATTAATTTTGGACAAGATTTCCGGGAATTTTCACCTGCTAAATCCTATTTATTATGCTTTCACTTTATTAGTACTGCGAAGAAGGATTTCATGTTTATCACTCCAAACAAAATGTATATTTTAATGTCATTTACTTCATTATAGCTCTGAGTGTCGATCAGTAAACAAGTAAAATTAATTTGTCTTTAGTGTTGTGCGTGGTATTTGATAAATAAACATTGCCTAAAAATATGCCTAGCCGGTGTTGCAACAACAAACCAGATGATTTCTGTTATATTTGTGGATATTTCGTCTTGAAAAAGTTTAAGAGACCAATTGGTGAATTTGTGAAAAATGCATATTATGCTTATTTCAAAATCAAATTAGGAGATCAAGATAAAGATTGGGCACCGCACGTTGTTTGTAAGGTATGTGAAGAAGGTTTAAGACATTGGACCAAAGGGAATAGAAAAAGCCTTCCTTTTGGAATACCGATGGTTTGGAGCAAAATCATCATGAAGATTGCTACTTTTGTCTTTGTGATATTAAGGGGCATAATAGAAAAACTTTGAAACATATTTTGTACCCAAACAATATTAAATCAGCTATCAGACCAGTTCCTCACAGTGATCATGTACCTATACCTATACCCCCCAAAGTACTACAAGATATTGAAACCTCTTCAACTTCCGGCTCCGTACAGATGGATAGTGATTTTGAACCATCAACCTCAGGTCAAAACCAACCTCAGCTATTTTCACAAACCGAACTGAATGATTTAGTAAGAGATTTGGGACTTTCAAAACATCTTTCTGAAGTACTGGGGTCTAGGTTGAAACAAAAAAAATTGCTTACCCCAGAAACTACCTTCAGATCTTCCTTTAGCTGAATATGAAGCATAAAGAATAAATAACTATTTCTAATACATAGTTTCTATGTGTATATTTTTGTATTTTTTTTAATATAATATAAAACTAGCTTATAAATGAAATAAATCGTGTTTTTTCTATATTTTTTTATTTTACTGGTTTGAAAAATAACCTTACGTGATACAAAAAAGCAGATTTGAAATCAGCGCTACCCAATTACTAGAAAACAGTTAAAATTTTTAAATCAACATTCAAAGAGTTGAAAAATGCAGGCCTTTGTTATTAATACGCATAGGCAATCCATTATTACATCCATGGTTTTGTAGTATTATTATTGTTACCTTGTGTATCTAAAGTTATCTAAAATTTATTCGATATTGATCTATAAAAGTTTAGTGTCGCTCTATTGTATATAACATTATTTCTAAATGAATACAAAACTAAATTTTGGTGGTATTTATAGGCTTGAAAGCACTCTCTCACTTTGTTCATAATGGAAAGGCAAACAAAATTAAGCCATATTAAAATGATGTAACTATAAACACTAGAATAAATTACACGAAAGAATATTTCTAAAATCCAGCCTGAAGAAGTAATTGAGAAATAAATTAAAAAAGATGTCATGTCAAAGGGAACTCCAGATGGAAAGACATTTAGTAAAAACTAATATGCGAAATAAAGGAAGTTTCTTCTATGAGGATAGAAAAAAAAAGTAAAGAAATGTCAGAAATTAAAATTCAGAAAAACGGTCAATATACAGGGTTAGTTAAAAGTATGGAGACGGCGATTTATTGTCGTTAATATTCATTTTAGGGTATTATGTTCAATATAAAAGTTTGTTAAGATATTTTGATCTACATTTGAGAATATTTGAACTTTTTTTCTTCAAGTGTTTTTTAAGATACACCTGTCCGCGCATTTTTTTTTAATGGGAACTGGTAAATTTTGCTCTACCATTCGAAAGAAAATTTTTTTCTCTTTACAATAATATTTTTGTATTTTTAAAATTCATTTTAATAACTTTTTTACAAGAAAAATTAAACAAAATAAAAACAAAGTAAATTAAAGTAAGTGTTCAAATTGTCGTCCATTAGTAATTTGACAATGACCCAATCGATTTACAAAACCCCGAACAGAGTTCTGTAAAAAATCTCGGGGAATTTCTTGTATCGTTCTGGTAATTCGGATTTGTAAATCTTCGACGTTATCGGGCTTATCTTTGTAAACTTTGTTTTTTACGTATCCCCTAAGAAAAAAATCTAAAGGACTTAAATCTGGCGAACGGGCTGGCCATTCAATGGTTCCTCGTCTTCCAATCCATCTGTGGGGAAAAACGTTGTCCAGATATTGACGAACATTTACACCATAATGTGGTGGGGCGCCATCTTGCTGGGACCAGATACTGTCATTGGGCAGGTGTTCATTGTTTTCACGAGGATAGAGCGTAGCACAAGCAGGTGTTATTTCATTTTGCAATAACTGCAAATACAAAGCCGAAGTTAAATTGCCATTGATGAAAAAGGGACCGATAATATGACCGCCTAGAATGCCAACCCAAACATTAACCTTTTGGGGGTACTGCGTATGGTGCCCCAAAAACCAAGAGGGATTTTCCGATGACCAGTATCTGCAGTTATGTCTGTTTACTTCACCAGTAAGGCAAAAAGTAGCTTCGTCTGAGAAAATAATATTGTTGACAAAATTTTCATTATTATTGCAAATATTTAACATTTCTTCAGAAAATTGTAATCTCCTATCAAAATCATCTTCCGTTAACTCGTGTACAAGGTGTGCCTTATAAGGTTTATACTTTTCACTTTTTAAAAATGACACGATCGATGACTGTGAAATATTGAAATTGGCCGCTAATGATTGGTTGATAAATGGGGATATTCAGATACAGCCAATAAAATATCCAGTTTGTTATCATCGCTTTTTGCTGTTCTAGGTCTACCACTCCTTGGTAAATCTTTAACGCTACCCGTTTGTTCAAAGCGTCTTAAAGTTTTACCAACAACGGATTTATAAATTGGATTTCTATTTGGATGCGTATCATTAAATAAATTGCAAACGTCTTGTAAACTTCTGCGTCTATCTCCATAACCCAACATCATAAGTATTTCAATTCGTTCATGTTCACTTAAACTCGCCATTGTTAATATTAACAGCAACAAATTGCACAAATGAATTATTTCTGTCAAAGATTTGACGTACACAATAACCACTGATAAAATTATGTCGCTCAAGTTTGTTTATCGCTACGCTTCTGTCTATCTGCGATGTACCGAACATCTGTTAAACACATGAACCGGCCTTTTCTTATAAAAAAGTTATTAAAATGAATTTTAAAAAACAAAAATACTATTGTAAAGAGAAAAAAATTCTCTATCGAATGGTAGAGTAAAATTTACTAGTTCCCATTTAAAAAAACTGCGCGGACAGGCGTAACTAAAAAACAATTGAAGAAAAAAAAAATTCAAATATTCTCAAATGTAGATCAAAATATCCTAACAAACTTTTATATTGAACATAATTCCCTAAAATGAGTATTAACGACAATAAATCGCCGTCTCCATACTTTTAACTAACCCTGTATAATTAGATAAAGAAATGTTACACTTAAATGCAGTTGCATAAATTAAAGTATAATAAAAGTGCAGTAACGTTAAAAAAGTAGGACAACATACATAGCAGTGGCGGCTAGCGCATAAGCGCTGCAGTGCTGCAGAGCTCCCAAAAAATTGGGCGGGCGAACCTGTATTAGTTATAACTAGTTTTCTTTTACATAATTTTTCCGACATTTCTGATGTTTATAAAAGCGTAACATATTGTTGTGAAAATTCTCCCCCTGTATATCAAAAAATTTGCATATTTTTCTACATCATCCTGTAGAGGACATCAAACACTACAATTTGACACCTCAATCATCAAAATCCGACAAGTAGAAGCCGAGATATTCGCTTCCGAAATTCCAAATAATATTCAATAGGCGACCAGTGGAATAACCAACCTAATTCGCGCGATCGCTCACTTGTTCCTTATCTGGTCCACACGAGCGTGCGCTCAGAGCTCTGTCAAACACCCGCGCGCACCCCGCTATCACCGCGGGTGTCTAAAACCAATGCGTCATTTTAGCAGGCCTGGTCGCTGCATTAAATGCAGCGAAATGCAGTGCATTTATTCCAGCGCGGAAGGCGATATGATTCGGTATACGATAGGTCCAACTCGCAACGGGCCATAGGCAACAATATGCGTATGGAACATAATGCGGTGTGGCAACGTGTGTACGATGCCTATATTGAGTGACTTTCTTAAAATTTAAATTTATTTTGCAGAATTATTGATTTTTTTACTTTTATCTTTTAGAAAATATTATTGTTTTTTTATTACTTAAAATTACTTTATATGAAAAATAGTATACCCTAAAAGTGTAAACAAAGACAGTATACATTGAAACGAATATTCATTCAATTGTATTGTCATGAAATTGAATTTTGTCAATCGTTGTTAAATTTGTTAGAATGAATAGATATTTATATTTATCGGAAAATACTAATACTTAAAGCAAACAAATAAGGTGTAGTGTTTTGTTATAGGAATGAGGAATGCATAATATCCATTTCTTCCTGCATATTGATTATGCAGCTGATGCTTTCGTAATATGCTCATATTTGTATTTCTACTATTATTGTGATGTTATTATAATACAGATACCAAAATCTCACGTAATATTTCCATCAGCCTTTTATTAACAATAAACAAGTAAAGTACAACTTCGTAGGTCGACAAACGCTCCAGTCTTCATTATCACTGTATTATACATGAACTGTAGGCTTAGATTTTCGTAGAAATTGAAGTACGTGTCTGTTCCTTTGTAAAATTATAATAAGGGCAGGGGTTAATTTTATTCTGGCATTTTTAAAAATGCAGAGATCAGTTTTGCGACAGCATTCAGCTAATTACAATCTAAAATAAGCAACATTGTAACGTATTTTGGAATTGTGAATATCCGTAGGTAATAAAAAAAAGGAAGTATAGTTTAATTACAACTGTAGCTTCCTCCTGGTTTGAAGGAAGTCGGTATGTATCGACCGAAGTATAAGTTGAAATAATACAAATATGAGCATATTACGAAAGCATCAGCTGCATAATCAATATGCAGGAAGAAATGGATATTATACATTCCTATAACAAAACACTACACCTTATTTGTTTGCTTTAAGTATTAGTATTTTACGATAAATATAAATATCTATTCATTCTAACAAATTTAACAACGATTGACAAATTCAATTTCATGACAATACAATTGAATGAATATTCGTTTCAATGTATACTGTCTTTGTTTACACTTTTATGGTAAACTATTTTTCATATAAAGTAATTTTAAGTAATAAAAAAACAATAACGTTTTCTAAAAGATAAAAGTAAAAAAATCAATAATTCTGCAAAATAAATTTAAATTTTAAGAAAGTCACTCAATATAGGCATCGTACACACGTTGCCACACCGCATTACGTTCCATACGTATATTGTTGCCTATGGCCCGTTGCGAGTTGGACCTATCGGTATTTAATATTTTCGCGACTATTTTTACGGTGCGGCGAGTTTAACGTAAAAACAATAATATTAGAGACTCTTATTTTTTTGTGTGACAATTGACAATCGTTCCAGAAATCCACTACTTCAGTGCGGAAGGCGAAGAAAGCACGATAAGATCGATGGGAGACAACCTCTTACTGCCCGTGCAAGGTAAATTTTTTTGTAAAACTTGCAGAACACCTCAAAATTTTTAGCACGAGCCGCCACTGATACATAGGAAGAATTTTTAATAAAGAAAATTGTTGGAATTGAACGGGAACCCAAAAAAAGGATTCAGGGATTCACATTACGTTTTGAAACATTAGAAAAATATTTATATCGGGTTTTTTTTAACATTACATATACATCGCTCTATGCGTAGAGCTACAAAAATGAAAGTCAATGCATTAATGGCATAGTGGGCAACCAGTTATACACCAGTGACGTAGTTTTCCAATTGTCAAATATTTCTGATTTTTCATTCATACTTATATCTTAAATTAAATGCATTTTATTGAAGAATAGATAATTTATTTAAAACAGTTAATTATCCCAGCAGGTATATACCTTGTGCGAAGACAATATTATATATTTTTAACAAATTCAAAGAAGATGGATAGTATTTCTTTAAAGATGAAATATGCCTAAGATAGTAAAATTAGTGTATCAAAAAAGTAGAAAATATGAAAGCTTTAATAACAAAAAAGTACAAATAGATTTTACCATTTTATGAGATTGTAGCATTGTAGAACGTTCTCACATTAGATACTATCGCGGCATTTAAAAATCGGACACTTCATTTTTTTGGTTTGAATATGACTTCTTAATAGTAGATATTATAGGTATCTATTTGCTACTGTTTACAGATCCGTCAGTGTCATATTCAGGTTTGTCAAAATATAAGGTTAATATGCCACATTTTAATATTCAAACTAAAACTTAAATAATTACGATGCTAGAAGAAGGATTGTCAGTTAGAAGAATAGCGAATAGGTTTGGCGTGGGGAAGAGTATCAGTTTCAGATATCAAAATTAAAAGGCAGCGTCGGGGAGTTATTAATAGAAAACGAGACTTCGGTGGTATCCGTGTGTCAACTCCCGAACAGGATGAAAATCATATTAATTTTATAAGAAACGATGTGTTCGAAACAATTTCCCCGGTGTGTCCACAGAGTAAGAAAACGGCTGAGACAAATTTCAGACTTGAGAAATCGGGCGTCTGTGAAAACATTTCGCCCGGGCGAATTTTTTAAATTGAAAAATTCGAATAATTAGTGTCGTAAAATGTAGAAAGCAATATTTACATTTATGTTTGAGTGTTTTAACTACTTTCTGAGATGTTAACCAATATTTTTTTCTTTTTATGAAATATTCTAAATGTTGTGACCCTCAAAATCTCTAAAGCAGTGTGGTTCTGTTCTTTTCCTACAATATGAGGTTTATATTTTGTATACTTGATAATACATTTACTTGTTACCTTTCCTCTCATTAAAATATTTCTTTTAGACACATTGGGAGCTTAAAGCCTCAACAATCAATTTTTCCACAGGTGCTTAAAATCTTCTATTTTGTGTTTCTTCAATTTCTCTATTGTTTAGTTCTAGAATTTCGTTTCCGCTTTCTGTATTTGAAGTGCGTACAATGACTCGTCTGGATTTAAAATTCGTTGGTATAGAACCTTTCTTCAAGATTCTATTGCCATGGACATTTATTTCGTAATCATTTGCACTAAAATGGGTACTACAACTACAAATTACTGCTGTTTTTGAAGGTTCAAAATCTTTTCTTTTTAATGTTATAAATTATAACATTAAAAAATGAATTATAACTTATAATTCATTTTTTGCGTAACCGTGGATCACAAGGGAATCTACAAATTTAAAATACATGCTAATATGATAGATAATGATAGATACAAACTGTTGTAACTTTACTTAATGCAATTTCACCACGTGCTTAAAATAAAATTGATTTAACTATTCAAAATAATTCACTATCAGAATACGAATCGGAATGCTTTGCCAGTACTAGCTCTATCTCGCTTACAATTTTCTCTCTCTAATGTTGGAGTCAATTCGTAATACGCATAGGCAATCCATATATACATCCATGGTTTAAAATCACACGAACAGCACTACATTGAATTTTTCATTGAACCAACCTTAAATATCTGTAGTGTTCACACATATATATGTACAGAGTGAGTCACTCTGTACATATATATGTACACCAAACGCCAATTAAGTTGGCGCGAGGAGGGGTAAGTTCGCGCAGGATTAAAAGTAGTGGGGAGATTTGTATTTGGTTTTACATCAAATGTCAGATAATTCTAACCTCTGAGCGTGTATCATTTTATGATCCCCTAGCAAAGACATTATGTTCCGTCAAACGTCAATGACAAATGTATTCTGACAATTACTTGAGTAGTGGGGTGGACGTTTTTAAAAACGGCTTCTGCGCACCCCCTCCTCGCGCCAACTTAATTGGCGCTTGCTATACATATACCGATAGGTCCAACTCGCAACGGGCCATAGGCAACAATATACGTATGGAACGTAATGGGATGTGGCAACGTCTGTACGATGCCTATATTGGAGTGACTTTCTTAAAATTTAAATTTATTTTGCAGAATTATTGATTTTTTTACTTTTATCTTTTAGAAAACGTTATTGTTTTTTTATTACTTAAAATTACTTTATATGAAAAATAGTATACCATAAAAGTGTAAACAAAGACAGTATACATTGAAACGAATATTCACTCAATTGTATTATCATGAAATTGAATTTGTCAATCGTTGTTAAATTTGTTAGAATGAATAGATATTTATATTTATCGGAAAATACTAATACTTAAAGCAAACAAATTCCATTTCTTCCTGCATATTGATTATGCAGCTGATGCTTTCGTAATATGCTCATATTTGTATTTCTACTATTATCGTGATGTTATTATAATACAGATACCAAAATCTCACGTAATATTTCCATCAGCCTTTTATTAACAATAAACAAGTAAAGTACAACTTCGTAGGTCGACAAACGCTCCAGTCTTCATTATCACTGTATTATACATGAACTGTAGGCTTAGTTTTTCGTAGAAATTGAAGTACGTGTCTGTTCCTTTGTAAAATTATAATAAGGGCAGGGGTTAATTTTATTCTGGCATTTTTAAAAATGTAGAGATCAGTTTTGCGACAGCATTCAGCTAATTACAATCTAAAATAAGCAACATTGTAACGTATTTTGGAATTGTGAATATCCGTAGGTAATAAAAAAAAAGGAAGTATAGTTTAATTACAACTGTAGCTTCCTCCTGGTTTGAAGGAAGTCGATATGTATCGACCGAAGTATAAGTTGAAATAATACAAATATGAGCATATTACGAAAGCATCAGCTGCATAATCAATATGCAGGAAGAAATAGAATTTGTTTGCTTTAAGTATTAGTATTTTCGGATAAATATAAATATCTATTCATTCTAACAAATTTAACAACGATTGACAAATTCAATTTCATGACAATACAATTGAATGAATATTCGTTTCAATGTATACTGTCTTTGTTTACACTTTTATGGTATACTATTTTTCATATAAAGTAATTTTAAGTAATAAAAAAACAATAACGTTTTCTAAAAGATAAAAGTAAAAAAATCAATAATTCTGCAAAATAAATTTAAATTTTAAGAAAGTCACTCAATATAGGCATCGTACACACGTTGCCACATCGCATTATGTTCCATACGTATATTGTTCCCTATGGCCCGTTGCGAGTTGGACCTATCGGTATATGTATTTATGTGCGTCTGTCAGACGCACATAAATACATATTTCAAAAGAATAATAGCAAATTGAATGAAAAAATGTTTTAGATTTGTAGACAAGTCTTTCTTTCTTTCATACTATTACTTTTATTTACGTTATAGTTTTAAATGCTTTTTTGAAAAGTAAAGTAAAATATTTTTTCATAAGAAAGGACAAAATATGTAGAAAAAGACAAGTGAACCTAAAATGCCGAGGTCTATTTATATGTATTTATAGTAAATATCAATATATTTTTTACATGGATATATTCGTTCTTTGTTCTGTTTATACTAGAATTCTAGTTCTTTCCATTCCTACTTTCAATAATATTCATTATCATTATATTAAATATACATATATGTATACATATATAGGAGTGGAGTAAGTATGTAGTTCATTCCTCACATATAAATTACAAATAGTGTTTCTCAAAGTACATAAAACATCTAAAATTTTAATCTCGAATTATGTTACTATATCTATTAGCAGAGAGCGGACTGAAGCGATTGAATGACCAATAACAATAAATTATAAATTCTATTTTACTGGGGCGTGTAAGACGGAATATACATTTATATATTATTTCGTTGTACCGCTAATTTCCAAAGTGCATTCTCGTGTTTACATGCTGTTATACATGCATATACATATATGTATTTACTATTCTTGCCATAGTATATTTTATATTCTCTTCTACATACACAGGTCGGCATAAGTCAGGCAACGCTCTCGAAAAATCGGCATAAGTCCGGCAACGCTCATAAGTCTGGCAACGCTGTCGAAAAAGGTTAAAACGAAGCATGTTCGTGCTTCAGACAGTTGTCTCGGTGTCATGATAACACGTGCTCGTCGAGTAGACGCGTTTTCAGAATGAATAACCGATACAAGTTCACGCTTCAAGAAAGAGTTTTTTTTGTTACGTCGTATCTTCGTACGAACGCGGATTACGAGACTATGTTTACCGAATTTCAACAACAATTCTCAAGGACCGCGTTTTTGCAAGAGGACCACATACCCTTCCCGACCTCCGAACTGCAATTGAAGAAGAATTAAATCTTCGCGGACAGCTTGACGTGCTTCGCCGGACCTGCCTCACCGTTGAGAAACGTTGCAGTAAATGCATTGATCAAGATGGCCATCAATTTGAACACTTACAGTAACCCTTTTTCGAATCCCTTTTGTAATTTCTTTGAATAAATTCATTTTGACGCTGCATTTTTTTCTTTTAATGCAAATTTGTTGCCTGACTTATGCCGACCCCTGTATAAGAGATTGTAGCTAGTTTCGTTTCTTTCACTGTTATTTGGTTAACGTTTAGTATTTAAAAAAATACGTTTTATATTGTTATATTGTATATTTATCCTATAATTTTTTATAAATACATATTAAGTTTAATTTACTACCTAATTTTTGGAGTAGTTTTCGTTTCTTCTTTTTAGTCCATTTCTTTCTGTTCTTAGTATTTCTCTTTAATTTCATTAACTATGGAGAATTCTCGTAGAGCAACCGTCGTTGGATGGATTAAAGGCCATACAGATTTGTTGTATATTCGTAATTATACCGAGATATATTCATTAAGTTTAAGGCGTCCACAAAAGTGTAATATGCAGAGACATGTTTTTTCGAAAACTCATCAAGACATCTGCATCTGACACTTTTAACGAAGAACTGTGTGAAGCTTTCATGGCGGCCAATATCCTATTCAAAGAGCTTAACAATCCAATCCTCAAGATGTTTCTTACAAAATATACTGATCGTCATATACCAGATGAATATACTTTACGTAAATACCACTTACCAAAATGTTATTTGAGAACCATTGAAAAAATACGAACCAACCTATCTGGTCATTATCTTTGGGTAAGTGCAGAGGAAACAACGGATGTACTGGGACAATATTTGTTAAATGTAGTTGTTGGTATTCTTTATCCGACAACTTCATACTAACCTTACTTAATTGCAACTACAATATTGCCAGTCGCAAATGGTGAAACAGTTGCAGAAATAATTTATCAATGTATTCATAATATTCTATCATCGGATAACAACTATAAAGACAAGATGCTATTATTGTTGACTGATGCGGCAGCTTATATGTTAAAAACAGGGAAGTTATTAAAGCAATCTTATCCCAATATGCTACACGTTACCTGTGCAACAGATGCACTACACAGAGTATGTGAATACATCAGGGGTCATTTTCCAAATGTTGATAAGTTAGTTTCATCATTTAAAAAGATATTTCTCAAAGCTGAGGCAAAAAGTTGATGCCGTATTTAGCAGAAATCCAGATTTGAATATATTATATCAATTCTGCACAGAGCCGATTGAAAAATCTATACATAGTATGGTGCACTTTTGGAACATTTTAATCACGCACCTATCACGAGTTGTGATGTGGAACGGACATTGTTAAAGACGTTTTAACATCTAAATGAACTAATGTAGCACAGGAACACCTTGAACAAATTTTAGTTGTTCATAGTAATGTTTTACACTTTCAATGTTTAACAGGAAATACATAGTTTTGAGTTTTGTTGTTTGTAAATTATTTTTATTCAAAATTCGATACGCAATTAGCTTGTCAGCATTACTTTTGTTTCAGCAGTAGTTGCTGCCGGTTCCCAACCCGTTTATTACATTCGCTCCGTTGTGCATTGACAGATACGTATTAACTGCATATATGTAGGTATGTGCCACTTATGCAGTGGCTCCATGTATCAAATTGTTCGAAACTCACGGATTGCTTACCGAAGCAAACCTATTGCGAACACAAGATAGACCCCTACGGGCTATGAATCATCAATCACTCAAGTCAGCTCTCTGTCTATTAGTAAACAAACATAACCGCAAATAAAAGGAAGCGATTAAGCTATATAATTTTATTTTATAGTAAGTAGTAAAATATAGTACGTGCGGTTATGTATTCATTTGCGGTTATTTAATAGTAGACGAGTTTCCAGTTTATTTCTTAGGTGAAGGTCTATTGCCAAACAAGCAATGGAATAGTGCTTACACATAATCAGTTTGTTTTTCATGTTGAAATCTACATTAGTCATTGAAGCGAAGGCGAAATTCTAAAAAAAAAAAAATTAAAATTAAAATAATATTTCCATTCGAAATAAACAAATAAATATGAGATTTAATTTTGTTATTAAAATGAAAAGTATTATATTAATTAATTGCATCTACCCAAGCATGTGGAAATTAGGTCAGTTAAGAAATTAAAAATATTTTTCCAACAAAGGAACAAAGGAAAGTTACTATGCTGTAACTAGAGATGCCAATTTCAAGGCTGCTCCCAGGTGAACACATACACTACTCCCTTCCGATATAATATCGTCTGCGATGTTAGATATTAGTAGAGATTGGATGCAATTTCCATAAAACGCAATCGGCAATTGGAATTGTGAATAACGTCGCTCAGTACATCCCGGCGTAATTCAATGAAGTATTTGTTTGACTTACTCGGACACCTGGTCTCGCCGCGATAACAATGGACAAGCCAGCTTTTGTATTCGGAGAATAAAGTGTTTTCATGAGCCTAGATAGAAGCGGGGTTTTTATAATGTATTTTATTTATTAGTTTATATTTCGTAAGATAAATAAAGTGCTGTGAGTAAGTTTCTTGTTTTCATAGTTTTAACTGTTAATTACATCGTAATTTTTGTGATAGATCCTGTTTAATATCGTTTGATTGAATCTATTTCTACCAATTATTTCGACGTAAGTGTGCTGCATTGAATTTCGTTCAGTTTCAATAACTTACGCACACATTTTTAGTTTTCATTTATTTCGATCTAGAGCATTGTTTAAGTTACTTTTTCAGACATGATATGGAAGAATGTCGAGAACGGCATTGTAAAACAATGGCGAGTTGGATTGACGGTCATACTGATTGTATGTCCATTGTCAGTGATTCCGAAATTTATTACAAAATCCGTAAAATATCGTCAAAAATTCGTCACTTAGGATCGCAAACACATCTGAACTCTGTAAAACTTTTATGGCGGCTAATATTCCATTAAATAAACTTAGCAATCCCACTTTAAAAATATTTCTTCATAAATATACTGGTCGAAATGTTCCTGATGAATCAACTTTACGCAAATATTATGTTTCTAGGTGCTATACGAGAACAGTAGAACGCATTAGAAGCCATCTTTTAAATCAATACATATGGATAAGCGCCGACGAAACGGTGGATATGTTAGGACGCTGTGTGGTAAATGTTGTAGCTGGTGTGCTACATTCAACTATTCCCTATAACTCGTATGTAATAGCAACAAGTGCTATAAATAGAGTTGATGCGGAAAAAGTTGCTGAAACCATTAAGGAGAATATGCAAAAAATGCTTCATTCGGACGCCACGTACAAAGAAAAAAATACTTTTATTTGTCAGTGATAGTGCTGCGTATATGTTAAAAACAGGCAGACTATTGAAGAAAACATATCCTAATATGCTGCATATTACTTGTGTAGCACATGCTCTCCACAGAATCTGTGAATATATCAGAGACACTTTTCCGGAAGTTGATAGACTTGTATCAGCTTTTAAAAAAGTTTTCAGAAAAGCACCATTGAGAGTAGCTCTTTTCAGGGAAAAATTTCCATCTCTGTCACTGCCTCCCACTCCAGTAATAACTAGATGGGGAACATGGCTGGAAGCTACTAGTTATTATGCTGAGAATTTCGATAGTCTAAAACATTTCGTAACACTGCTAAAGGAGGATGCTAGAAGTATTGGTGAGTGCAAGGAGCTCACACAAATCCCAAATTTAAAAAATCAGTTGTACTTTCTTCACGAACACTTAGGAAAATTGCCAAAACTAATCACTTATTTTGAAAATCGAAATCTCAAATTAAATGACGGATTAACCACATTAGATGTGGCTGTTAATAATTTGAAAAGTATTCGAAGTGTCCACGTGACTTCGGATGTGGCCTTCGGCAAAAGTTTGAAGCAATTCTTAATAGAAATCCAGATTTAATTACATTGCAGCAATTATGTATGGAGACAATTCCACAAATCTAACGGCTAAATATGAAGAAATAAAAGAATATTTCCAGTATGCACCTATAACCAGTTGCGATGTAGAAAGGACGTTTTCTATTTATAAGGATGTACTTAATTCAAAGAGAACAAAATTGACAGAAGAAAACCTTGAGAAACTATTGCTAGTCAATATTAATACTCCTTTACTCAACTTGAACGACAAAATGAACAAATAAAAATGTTCCAATTATAGAAATAAAATTAAAAACTTTAAAAATACAACTTTTCAACAAATACATATGTATTTCGTAATTTTATAGATCACCACCCGTTTGTTTTCCAATTATATAAATAAAATTAAAAACTTTATAAATACAACTTTTCAACAAATAAATATGTATTTCGTAATTTTATAGATCACCACCCGTTCGTTTTCCAATTACATATATAAATAAAATTAAATATTTTAGAAATACAGCCTTTCGCCAGTACTGCACTGGGTGGTAAGCGTGTCCGTTCTCTAGATATTAGTATTGATGTGTATTTGTTTTGCAAGAGGTTGTTTTATATAATAATCATAATGTCATTTATAAATTGGCGCGTTGCGTATTCCTTCTGATATATAATGCTTGTTGTGTATAGGGCCAAAGAGAAAAAATGCATTCATACAAAAAATCCCGGTCCAATGTTCACGTAGTAACCAGAAAATGATTTTTCTTTATTCGAGTCCGGCCTTGTCGTAGTTAAATATACAGGCGGCAATACGAGCTTCCACCTCTGATTCATCAGTAATTCTCTTTACCGACTAATTATATTATTCTATCGGTATTTACCAGTACCACACACAAATTTAAAGAAAAACAAATATGTAAATAATTCCATACAAATAAATAAACAACAGGTATCTATCCCATTGGGCACGCCACGGGCACGCTACTTAAAGCATTTTGTTTTATGACGATTTTTATTTTATTATAATTATAAAAGAAACTTTTTAAAAGAAGTTTAACGCTCAAGGTATTTAATTTTAAACGCTATTTTTTGATATCCACAAAAAAAAGTATGTTTTGATAAGAAAACAATGACATTCACTATCTATGAATAGGAACTTATGTTAAAAGTATCGTCTTGAATTTTATCGATTCTTTTTGCGGGTCAATGAACTTTAATTTACAGCTGTATTTCGGTAAATATAGAACAAATAAAGATATGGACTGACTTTAACTATATTTTGGCCCTATAAATTTGGGAATTTTTGAGGAATTACAAGGAAATTCCTTTTTTGATACTCGGTTAGCTCAGTTAGTGTAGGTGTCCGCGGTCGTTCTTTAGATGTTCCAGGTTGGAACCGCGTCATTCTTCAAGCTAATGTGAAGCGACGAACATCTACGTACAGCCCTGAAGATGTTCCTTGCAACAGTGGACGAAACGTTGGTAATTACGCCTAACACGCCCAACCCAACCCAGAAACAGGTCTACATTTATCCGTATTCTTCAGATTTGCATAACTTGGGTGCTATTCAGCGGTAATCCTGCATAGGTGTATAGGCTTCTGTACGGGCTGTTGCAGTTAGTAGTTTGACAAAATGATTGTTAGACGCATTGAATAAGATTATTATAAACACAGGATTATTACACTAGCCGACACGATTTTTATAACTGACTTAACAATCTAAAATTTTAGCATTTTTGAAACATAAAAACTGTATTCTAACATAGTCAAATTTTCAAAGTAATATTTTTATCTGTTTTCACTAGGATCTAACACGTCCAATTTTCAAAGTAATATTTTTATCTGTTTTCACTAGGATCAACGTAAAATTTAAAATAAAAAAAGTATTGTAACAAGCTCGAGCATGTTCGCTGCTATTCCGTTAATGGCAGCGGCGCCTACAAATGATGCGACGTCACGCATTCCAGAGAGAAGTAGATAATTCTAATAAATTAGTTATCGCGGAATATACTAATATGGAATCTTCTGGAATCGATATGTGCAGATATGAAGGTTGCGGCAAGCGTAGAGATTCATTTATTGTTTAGTTGTTGACGATGTCTGGCAAGACAAAAACGAATTGTCACTGAACTGTCATTTAGTTAAGAAAGTTTGAAGCAGTGTTCCACAAGTTGTATTGCGTGTAATTTTTAAAAATGGAAAACCGTGCAAGAAACAGGCTGTAAAAATTCTCTGGACAGTTTTTGTTATATTTGTGGATTATATGTTACAAAATAATAAAAGAAGCTTTTAAGTGAATTAATTCAAAGAAGTTATGGACAATATTTTGGTTTCAAAATCAAGACAAAACATGGATACCACATATATGCTGTATATCGTGTTATGTCAAATTATCTCAGTGGAAAAAAACTAGAATTTCTCTGAAGTCTAGTCAGAAAGGCCGATGATATGGCGTGAACCAACAAATGGCGCCACGGACTGTTACTTCTGTCGTGTAAAAATTTAAGAGTTTTCAAACAGAAATAAGCACAAAGTAACGTATCCAGACATTCCATCTGTAAGCAAACCGTTGAAAAGAACTGATTGTGAGCTTCCAACTCCAATGCATTCAAATTCTTTTGCAAATTCTATGAACGAGGAAGATATAAACGAAAAATCACAAATTTTGGGATCTCGATTAGAAAAATGGAATCTTAGGAAAGATGAGTGATGAACAGGGGGAAAGATTCCATCAAGACATTACAAGAATGGAGAAACGATATCAAGGTAGGTGAGATTCCGTCATGATGGAAGATTTTTTCCATAAAAGGAAGAAATAACTCTATGCAAAGTTTCGATATATCAGCAATTTTGCTTTGTGTACAGTTAAGTGTTTTTGTATTCTTGATACTAACTGAACATTCTAGTATGTATTTGTTATGTTAAGATTTTTGTACTTATCTATTTTTTTATGACTTCTGTTTAACAAAATTTGTAAATACAATTATTATTTATCTACTAGCGGAGTATGATTATAACTAAAGACGTCAGACTATGTGCCCCAGCAAGTAGCGTTGCGTGGAGAGTTTAGCAGAATAACAGTGCGCTTACTTAAAAATAAATATATCGAATCCCTATACAAAACGTTAAGAAAAAACATAAATAACTTACCCAACATGTTTACATTGTTGCAAAAAAATGCGGATGTGCGCGATGAAAAATGTTTATAATTTATAAACATTTTGAAAAAATTAAATCAGTGATTTTACAACTAGATTCCAAAGAAGCAGCTGCAATACGGCTCAGCCAGGTTCAATTTAACAATCCTCAAGTTGCAGCAAATTTAAAAATTATTTACGACAGTTACGTTCCAATACTGGACGCAATAAAAAATTTACAGAACACTGCGCTGTCCTTATCGGACTCGTTAGCAATTATTGACCACGTAAAACTAGTGCTGCATATCCTTGAAGATGCAAAAAGTGATTGTGTCCGTGAAAAATTTAACAGTGTATTAGATAAAAATGTAGATTTTACAAAGTTAGGGCAACTTTTTACCAATACTGAAGATCCGTTGTACAGATACAAAGAGCGCTTTAACTATGCAAATATAACATCTCTCAACGTCGAACAATCCTTCTCTGTATATAAACATTTATATATACGTCGCTACGTACGAACCTTTCCGAGACTAATACAGAAACATATATTATGGTGCAGTTTTTTCATCGCGCACATCCGCATTTTTTTGCAACAATGTAAACATGTTGGGTAAGTTATTTATGTTTTTTCTTAACGTTTTGTATAGGGATTCGATATATTTATTTTTAAGTAAACGCACTGTTATTCTGCTAAACTCTCCACGCAACGCTACTGCTGGGGCACAGAGTCTGACGTCTTTAATTATAACTCTAAAACTAGACGTGGTGGAAAGATTTTGTTTTTGGTTATGCTTTCAGTTAAAGACTGTAAGAACTGTACACCCATTTTTACAACAGTTATTTAAAAAAATTAAAAATTATGAACAGTAATATAAACGGTAAGTGTTCCGCCTCGTTTTATATATTTACAACTTATTATTTCTTTTATAAAGTGCACGCCTATGGCGGGCATCTCAATTTAGCTACTCTAGTCGTAACTGATGAAGTTATTGACAGATTTAAATCTAGCCTTACTGCAAATATGGTAGATTTTTCTTAGTTACTTAGTGGTGAGCCATTTCAAGACTGGTTCATTGAAAAAATTTTATTTTCTGATTACATAAGGGGAACGAATGAAATAAAATTATGTAATCACGAAATATGCTGTATCACAAGAAACTAAAAAAATTGTGACCAAACTAACAGAAGCACAAAATGCCAATGAAAATCGGTTTGTTATTGGAAAAATTAGCAAGTAAATGGCAAGTAAGTTTAATGCAATTTTGAAGTCTTGCATAAGAGATAAGTATTCACAATCATTTTACTGTCATCTGATTAACACACGTGATCTTAGTTTAACATGTTAGTTAACATGTTTTTGTATTATGTTGCTTGGATCAGTACACGACAGCTTTACTGGCTCATGCTATAAAAACAGTTATTATATCTACAGGTGTTCTTGAAATAAAAAGACAAAGTATGAAAAATGGAAAGATGTAATTATATAGTGTATAAATCCAAAATATTGTGAGTCAATTACAACGCGAACCCCACAATTAAAAACCCTCTCAAAATTAAATAAAGTGGATTAGAATGTCTATA
Organism: Melolontha melolontha; assembly: GCA_935421215.2. Lineage (NCBI taxonomy): Eukaryota > Metazoa > Arthropoda > Insecta > Coleoptera > Scarabaeidae > Melolontha > Melolontha melolontha. Next base: position 209,239,016 of record OW285235.1, read on the forward strand.
AAAAAAATTTCAATGTAATTTACACGCAAACATAACTCTGAAATGTTTGTTTATAAAAATCTAAACGATAACATTGTTCAAACGGCTGTCGACAATGTATAAAAAATATGGCTAGAGAATTTGCACACTGTATTGTTTATATTTTAAAAACTCTTGAAGAGATAATATTTTTTAGACTGCTTTGTATGGCTAGGTGTCCGTCAGTTAAAATATCGTCCCCAATAGTATTTATGAAGTGGCGTGAAAAAATTTTTTAAATGTAATTTTTTTTTCTCACATGAGAGGAGGGAATTTTGGGAAAATATTTTGGATTCTATATAATCACTCCATTTTTCATACGTCGTCTTTTTATTTCAAGGACACCTGTATATTATATACAGGGTGCGGCAGGGAAACTTGCTGATTTGAACTGGACGCCAATGAGCGAGGCGTGGTCAGAAAGGGGTGGGGAGGGTCTCATTAGAAAGAGGGGCTTCTGAAGTTTTGTTACCCCACAAGCCAGTTGTCGTCATGCGTTGGACAAAGGAACAGCGTGCGTTCGCCGTCGAGGCCTACTTTTCCAACGGTCATTCGGTGGTCGCCACCCAACGTGCCTTCCGAACTCGGTTCAATATTCATCCCGCGGGTCCCGTTCCTGGCCGGCAATCGATTGTTTCGTGGGTGGGCACATTCAGGGAAAGTGGGAGTGTTGCAAAAAAAGGTCCAGGAGGTCAACGGACATCCAGAACTCCAGAAAACGTCGAAAGGGTGAGGGAGTCGTTTTTCACCTTTCCGGCTGTTAACAAACAAAACATGCGGTATTGGAGTGATGTCAATCCCCGCGAACTTCATGAGATGCCACTTCATTGTGAACGTGTTACTATGTGGTGTGCATTGTCGAGAGTTGCAATAGTTGGGCCTCATTTATTCGAGGAAGATGAACGCGCTGTTACTGTGAATGCAGTTCGCTACAGAGAAATGATTGCGACTTTTTCTTCCACAACTTGAAGAAATGGAACTTGGGGACGTATGGTTCCAGCAGGACGGAGCCACGGCGCACACAGCGAGAACTTCGATGGAGCTTTTGAGGGAACACTTCCACGAGCGCCTTATATCCTTGAGGGGTGACGTACCGTGGCCGCCGCGCTCCCCCGATTTGGCACCCAGCGATTTTTTTTTATGGGGATATCTTAAATCCATCGTTTACAACGACAAACCCCGGACCCTGCAACACCTGAAGGACAACATCCGCCAAGCCATCGCCAACATTTCCGTCGATATGCTCGAAAGAGTGGAGCGCAACTTCAAATCAAGGGTAGATCAGTGTATTACTAATGAGGGCCGTCATTTGCCTGATGTCATTTTTAAAACTACTTAAAACAAAAATTCAGAATGTGTACTATACGATACAAAAAGAATTAAATCGATATATGAAGTACTTTTTCTTTTATTGACTTTTCAAATCAGCAAGTTTCCCTGCCGCACCCTGTATTATACTAATCCAGCTAGATGGTGCAATTTACTTGCCTTTCAAATATTTAAACCCTAGATGGAAATTGTATTGCAAAAATATTGTGTTTTCTTTACAGAATATTTCAACGAAACACATATTTCTATTTTCGTATTCTATTACCCGATATTTATAAAATAAACACGTCTTCTGTAACCTAAATGCAGATTTTATTATTCGTGTACTATTCCCAATTCTTTTCAACAGTTAATTCTTTATAAAATTTTAAAATCATTATTAACTTCAATTTAGGTAGATGGGAAATTTACGTAGGTATTAATTTTAATGGCTTCAACTAATTTATGAGGCTAGATAAGGAAAATAATAGAATAAACCTTATTTATTATTATTATTATTATACCAATCTTGTATCAGATTCGTGCTGCTATGTATAAAATATTACTTTTCTCTATCAATCCGCTGTCAATCGTCTACATTAAGAAAGCCAATTATAATTTTATTATCGTTATGACCCAGATAAACGAAACTTAAGTTATTTATTTCGATAATAATTTATCGTGAAAGTATTCATTAGTGTACAGTTCGAATAAATAGCACGTTTTCTAAAATGCCCATATTTAATAATTTGTTATATATTCAAGAATTTTTCTAAATATTATAATTAGAGAACGGACGCAATTTCCATAAAACGCAATTGGAATTGTGTATTAAGTCGCACAGTACATCCCGGCGTAATTCAATGAAGTATTTGTTTGACTTACTCGGACACCTGGGCTTTCGGCGATAACAATGGACAAGCCAGCTATTGTACTAGGAGAATATAGTGCTTTTTAAAGTGTTTTCATGAGCGTAGATAGTAGCGGGGTTTTTATAATGGATTTTATTTATTAATTTATATTTCGTAAGTTAAATAAAGTGCTGTGAGTTAGTTTCTTGTTTTCATAGTTCTAACTGTTATTTACATCGTAATTTTTGTGATAGATCCTGTTTAATATCGTTTGATTGAATCTATTTCTACCAATTATGTCGACGTAAGTGTGCATTGAATTTCGTTCAGTTTCAATAACTTACGCACACATTTTTAGTTTTCATTTATTTAGATCTAGAGTATTGTTTAAGTTACTTTTTCAGACATGATATGGAAGAATGTCGAGAACGGCATTGTAAAACAATGGCGAGTTTTGGATTGACGGTCATACTGATTGTATGTCCATTGTCAGTGATTCCGAAATTTATTACAAAATCCGTAAAATATCGTCAAAAATTCGTCACTTAGGATCGCAAACACATCTGAACTCTGTAAAACTTTTATGGCGGCTAATATTCCATTAAATAAACTTAGCAATCTCACTTTAAAAATATTTCTTCAAAAATATACTGGTCGAAATGTTCCTGATGAATCAACTTTACGCAAATACATATTATGTTTCTACGTGCTATACGAGAACAGTAGAACGCATTAGAAGCCATCTTTTAAATCAATAAATATGGATAAGCGCCGACGAAACGGTGGATATGTTAGGACGCTGTGTGGTAAATGTTGTAGCTGGTGTACTACATCCAACTATTCCCTATAACTCATATGTAATAGCAACAAGTGTTATTAATAGAGTTGGTGCGGAAACAGTTGCTGAAACCATTAAGGAGAATATGCAAAAAATGCTTCATTCGGACGCCACGTACAAAGAAAAAATACTTTTATTTGTCAGTGATAGTGCTGCGTATATGTTAAAAACAGGCAGACTATTGAAGAAAACATATCCTAATATGCTGCATATTACTTGTGTAGCACATGCTCGCCACAGAATCTGTGAATATATCAGAGACACTTTTCCGGAAGTTTATAGACTTGTATCAGCTTCTAAAAAAGTTTTCAGAAAAGCACCATTGAGAGTAGCTCTTCTCAGGGAAAAATTTCCATCTCTGTCACTGCCTCCCACTCCAGTAATAACTAGATGGGGAACATGGCTGGAAGCTACTAGTTATTATGCTGAGAATTTCGATAGTCTAAAACATTTCGTAACACTGCTAAAGGAGGATGCTAGAAGTATTGGTGAGTGCAAGGAGTTCACACAAATCCCAAATTTAAAAAATCAGTTGTACTTTCTTCACGAACACTTTGGAAAATTGCCAAAACTAATCACTTATTTTGAAAATCGAAATCTCAAATTAAATGACGGATTAACCACATTAGATGTGGCTGTTAATAATTTGAAAAGTATTCGAAGTGACTTCGGATGTGGTCTTCGGCAAAGTTTGAAGCAATTCTTAATAGAAATCCAGATTTAATTACATTGCAGCAATTATGTATGGAGACAATTCCACAAAATCTAACGGCTAAATATGAAGAAATACAAGAATATTTCCAGTATGCACCTATAACCAGTTGTGATGTAGAAAGGACGTTTTCTATTTATAAGGATGTATAGCAATCGCCAATTAAGTTGGCGCGAGGAGGGGGTGCGCAGAAGCCGTTTTTAAAAACGTCCTCCCCTACTACTCAACTAATTGTCAGAATACATTTGTCATTGACGTTTGACGGAACATAATGTCTTTGCTAGGGGATCATAAAGTGATACACGCTCAGAGGTTAGAATTATCTGACATTTGATGTAAAACCAAATATAAATCTCCCCACTACTTCTAATCCTGCGCGAACTTACCCCTCCTCGCGCCAACTTAATTGGCGTTTGCTATACTTAATTCAAAGAGAACAAAATTGACAGAAGAAAACCTTGAGAAAGTATTGCTAGTCAATATTAATACTCCTTTACTCAACTTGAACGACAAAATGAACAAATAAAAATGTTCCAATTATAGAAATAAAAATAAAAACTTTAAAAATACAACTTTTCAACAAATACATATGTATTTCGTAATTTTATAGATCACCACCCGTTCGTTTTCCAATTATATAAATAAAATTAAATATTTTAGAAATACAGCCTTTCGCCAGTACAGCACTGAGTGGTAAGCGTGTCCGTTCTCTAATTATAATTATTATTTAAATACGTTTTTAGAAAAATTATGAAAATAACTTTACACGGCGTCCACGTATACACTGTGTGTACGTGGATGCCGTGTAAAGTTGGTGTGTTTTCATATGTGTTTAGCTTTACTGTGTCCCATGTGCGACACTTTGATTAGTGGTTTAACCTAGTGATGATGCCAACTTAGTTGTCGAAATACGTATTTAGGATACGATTAGTAATTGTGGTAAGGGGGTATATACCAATTTTCAGTGTGTTATTTAAAATAGTCAGGATTCTTCATTCGAGTGAATTTTACCTTCAAATTTACATATACCGGGTGGTCCATTTATCCTGGCCCCCCCAAAAATTTGGAAGCAGTCAGTTTTATGAAAAAAAGTTTCAAGTAAAAGTATTACTACAAGAAGTGTCCTATCTGATGGTTAAGCAGTCGTACACCAAGGAGAACGTATGAAGATCATACGAAGGTCAATTTTTTTTTTTTAAATAGAACATGGCATTTTTTTTTCGAAATTCTGAAAAAGGATGTAATTTCGAGTAGAAAAGTACTAAAACTCATGTGGCCTAAAATTAAGATTCAGCGAAATATTCAAGAAAAACACAAAAAAAATGATAAAAATTTATTAAAAGAATAACATAAATAGACACAAAATATCCGATCACCCCCGGGCTACACAAATTTAATTTAATCGGGACAATTGTTTCGGAAGCTTCGGACTCATTAAAGTAAATGTTCAAAGTGTTGACCTTCAACCTCGATACACTTTAGAATTCTCCGACTAAACGAATCATGGACGTTTATTAGCACGTCTTCCGTAATTTCTGAGCATGCATTTATTATCCTTTGTTGCATATCTTCCGGTGTTATTGGGGCAGTACCGTACACTTTCTCTTTCATTGAACCCCACAGAAAATAATCGAGAGGGGTGAAATCTGGAGAACGAGCAGGCCAAGATTTAGGTCCGCCGCGTCCTATCCAGTGATCGCTGTAATCCCTGTTTAATATTTCTCGAGCCGCGTGTGAATAATGAGCTGGACACCCATCATGTTGGTACCACATTGTGGCTCGCCGCTCTAAGGGTACATCTTCAAGTAGTGTCGGTAACACATTGTGTAGAAAGTCGCTATACTTATTACCATCTAAATTGCCAGTAATAAAGAAAGGTCCAATTATTTTCATACCAATTATCCCACACCAGACGTTGACATTCCATGGATGTTGCCGGTCTACTTGTCGTAACCATTTTAGATGTTCCGTTGCCCAATAATGCATATTATGCCTATTTATCTGCCCATGATTCGTAAAAGTGGATTCGTCGGAAAATAGCACATTGAGAAAAAAGTTATTGTTATCGCGAATTTTTTGCTGAGCCCATTCACAAAATTGTACACGATGTTCAAAATCAGTTCCGTGAAGGTCTTGATGCATCGATATGTGGTATGGGTGAAATTTTTTGTGTTTCAGTATTCGACCAATACTAGTTCGTGAGATTCCAGACTGGCCGGCAATTTCTCTAGTACTGACGTGTGGATAATAAGCCACTGCCGCTAGAACAGCAATTTGCGCGTTTTCATCGGTAACACTCTTTTTTCTATTTTTTTTCTTCACAATACTTCCTGTGGTAATGAACTGTTGTACCACACGACGAAAGGTCGTACGACTCGGCTGGTGTCTATCAGGGTATCTCACAGCATACAAACGACACGCTGCGCGAATATTTCTTCCCGCTTCACCATAAATGAAAATTATATCAATTTTTGCACGTGTTGCTGGATCCATTCTTGATATTCAAACACTGGTAGTTTTATCACAACGATACAAGTAACATTAAGTCAGTTACCAAGCTTGTGAGGTATTTATGCAGCTTCAAGGGATTACGAATAGAAAGTTAATTGGCTTTTGCGATGGTATTCCCGGATTAAGGGGCAACAAATAACCCATTATTACAACAAGCAACTAATTGATACGACCTATTAATATCCAATTATAAAGAACAAACTTATACGTAGGTAATTACTTTCTAATTACCTACAACCGCTATTTCAAATATGACTTATCTGTTATGTAAATCTGTTATTAATTATTTTGTAATACGTCCACATTATTGCTTGAATTTATTATTATTTATTTATTGAAAATACTATGTTTTTCATGTATTGTTTCCAATTTATATTTTGTTTTTCTTGAATATTTCGCTGAATCTTAATTTTAGGCTACATGAGTTTTAGTACTTTTCTACTGGCAATTACATCCTTTTTCAGAATTTGAAAAAATTATGCCATGTTCTATTAAAAAAAAAAAAACTTGACCTGTGTATGACCTTCATACGTTCTCCTTGGTGTCCGACTGCTTAACCATCAAATAGGACACTTCTTGTAGTAAAACTTTTACTTGAAACTTTTTTTCATAAAACTGACTGCTTCCAAATTTTTGGGGGGGCCACGATAAATGGACCACCCGGTATATATTTACACATGCTTTCTCAATACGAAAAGATATGCCGTGGAGATTCTGAAAATCATACAGCTGCACAAAAGAGTATTCGAGCTAAAAATCCTGTCAAAATTATTTCTAGCGCTTTTTTATTGGAAGTGATTTAAAATGATGATTTTAATACTATATTGCTTATTTTACGCATTAATTTTAGAAAAAAAATGTCAGTCAAAAACTAATGCCTCCTATTTTTTTCTCCTTTTTTTGTAAAGAAATAAAAATGCAATTACATAGATTGAAAACCACAATATTGATGATTAATTTATCACGTTTCAATATAATCTCCGTCCATTTCCACAGTTTTGGTCCATCTTTTAACAAGGGCATGTATCCCAGTGTGGTAAAAAGCACGGTCCTGTTTCCTACGCTATCTGCATCCCAGAACACTGTCCGCTATAACTTTCCCTGCCGATCGCACAGTTTTGAACTTTCTCATCCGCGGTGAGTTTGTGTGATGCCAATCCATTGACCGCCTCATTGATTGGGGTTCAAAAAAATGAACCCATGTTTCGTCTCCGGTCACAATTTAACCAGAAACTCGTCTCCCTCCAAACGGAAGCGCTGCAAGTGTTGTGAGGCTGTTATTTTTCTCGCTTCTTTACTCTGGGCGATTAATTTTCTCGGTACCCACTTTGCACAAACTTTTGAATACCCTAGTTGTTGAATAATTGTTATTGCACTGCCGTTAGTGAGAGACAGAATGCGACACAATATCTGCAGTCATGTGACGGTCGCCACGAATGATGTCGTCGACTCACTGAATTTTCTTTCTTTGGAGACTAAGTTGTCATCATCAGTGGGTAAAACCACTAATCAAAGTGTCGCACATGGGGCACAGTAAGGCTAAAGCACATATGAAAACGCACCAACTTTACACGGCGTCCGTGTATACACTGCCTTTGAAATAAAAATATATCAACTAAAAATTGCGATAAAATTACCTCTCTTAAGAAAACGGCAACCATATGTGTTTATTCTCTTTTCGTACGTTTTCGACCTTTCTACCTCTTTTCTAAAAATTAAAAGAGACAACTATAAGGGATCGGCCCCTTGTCTTCATTCATCGTGTTCTGTTTGTTTTTAACAATATGAGTGTTCGTATGCGTCAAGATCGCGGGGATTATTAATGGCTTTGACAAGTTTTAACCCTTTAGTCGACATATTGTGTAATGTATTTAAAGAATGGTTGGCCACGTTAGAATTTTCTGGTCTATTGAATTTAATATGTGATATGTGTTCTTTAAACCGGGTTATTATTGATCGTTTCGTTTGGCCTATATATTTCAAATTAAAATCATCGCAATTAATTTCGTATATACCTGATTTAAAATTAAAATTAACTTTATCTTTGGTATTCCCTAGGAAACTTTTGATGGTATTTTCGGACCGAAAGGCAACTTGGAGACCCTCGTTCTTTAACAATTCTATTAATGTTTTTCGTGATAGGATGGTATGGTAAACACATGTAGTTTTTCTCTTGGTTACATTGAAATATCAAACTTGTGCATTCCGTGGTCGCCGTTTTGTTAATGTCTTTTGTCGTAATTTTTTGTCGATATATTTTTATTTTAAAGTCAGTGTATATGTTACCGTGAAAGTCCGAAAACCGGTGATAGTCTAGATATACCGGTGAATGTCAACATTCACCAAGTTACTTGGCGTATGTCCGATATATTCATCAAATATAATTATTTCTAACTTACACCGGCGAATGTCAACATTCATCATGGATTCATGGTGTATGTTTAAAAGAATTTGTTTATAAAAAGAAAACAAAAGAAAACTCTATAGGTTATTATTTATTTTGATTAAAACATGGAAGAAGTTTTCAAATGAACATAAAGAAATTGTTGAACTTAAAACAAACACAACAAACATAATATTAATATAACAAATAAAATGCATTTTATTTCTTGAAATGAAATTAAAAAAAACAAAGTAAATGTATGGCAACCTTATTTATTGCAACAACTTAAGCTACCATCACACTTCGAATTACACAAAAGCCTATTGTTTTTACAGCTACATTTAGCCGTGGAACACTTCTTTTTGCAGTTACAGCGTGTATAGCCTTGCCCTCCACTTTTTGAATTAGCAGAAGCTGCTTCTCTTACCGAAATTTCTTGACCTGAAATCTCATCCATGGAAATTAACTTTTCTTTGCAAATTGCGAATTGATTACGAGTGAAAAGCTGCTTGAAGGTGCCATTTTTGTTCGCTAATTTATAAAAGTCTGTATTCTCTATCCCAACAACAATGGCTAACACATTTCGGGGATCTGTACGACCACGATCGACGTCAGGGACTTTAATTCTTACGGTATCACCAATTTGGGCCGCAGGAAACTTTTTCTTTGAGGTTCGCAACATTTTTGTTGCTTGGAGTAGTAGACTCTCTTTTGCTGCTACTCTTTTTGAATTGATTAGGTCGTGCTGCCTAGTCAGCACTTGAGATGAAGACGTAATCGGTTGCAGATCAGTCAGTGTTTGAGTTGAAGACGTGCTGAGACTCCTGGTTTTAATGGCACAATTAACTTTTGTTCGTCACTAACTTTTAAAATGTCAAAACGTTTTAAACGTCTGTAGTCCAAGGGGTACTGCACTTACTTTTAGCACTTACTTTTAGAAATTACTTCAGAAACGATTTTAGAGTACCTTTCTTGAGAAAAATAAAAACAATTGTCTTCTCGTTTATTTCTTATTAGGGTATTTAACTTTTCAAGAAATTGATAACTATTTACTGCAGTAGCCATCGAGCACAAATTATAATACCTGTTGATGATGTTTCACCAGCCACGGGTTGTCTATTAGATAAGTCTCTGCGAGAACTGTCTTTACCGATTGATCATTTGGAACTGATCTATGAATTTTAATTTAAAAGAATATATAAACAGTTTACAACCCTCTGAATTTGGGAAATCCTAGAGCTATTGTAATGAACTACGGTAATAAATGGAACAAAACTAAGAACTAAATATTCGTTTCTTAATAAGCCTATTGTGAATTTGAATAGATGCAAGAAATTACAAATACCTGTGAAGGGTAAATTAAATATATCTGGAAATTCCAGAATGAATGGTTTGCAGTGACGTGAATAATATGAATAATAAACTTATATTATAATAAATGTTCTGTCGTTTCTGACATTGCCGAAGCTTATATGTGTTTGTCGACATACACTGGTGAAGGACCGAATTTATAATATAACTAATAATTGTTCGGTCTTTCACCTATTCATCTGGTGTCTGTCGACATTAACCGGTGTATGTCGACAACCACTACTTTCGGTCTTTCACGGTAACATACATGGACGCCGTGTAAAGTTGGCGTTTTCATATGTGGTTTAGCCTTACTGTGCCCCATGTGCGACACTTTGATTAGTGGTTTTACCCCACTAATCAAAGTGTCGCACATGGGGCACAGTAAGGCTAAACCACATATGAAAACGCACCAACTTTACACGGCGTCCATGTATACACTGACTTTAAAATAAAAATATATTGACTAAAAATTGCGATAAAATTACCTCTCTTAAGAAAACGGCAACCATATGTGTTTATTCTCTTTTCGTACGTTTTCGACCTTTCTACCTCTTTTCTAAAAATTAAAAGAGACAATAAGGAATCGGCCCCTCGTCTTCATTCATCGTGTTCTGTTTGTTTTTAACGATATGAGTGTTCGTATGCGTCAAGATCGCGGGGATTATTGATGGCTTTGACAAGTTTTGACCCTTTAGTCGACATGTTGTGTAATGTATTTAAAGAATGGTTGGCCACGTTAGAATTTTCTGGTCTATTGAATTTAATATGTGATATGTGTTCTTTAAACCGGGTTATTATTGATCGTTTCGTTTGGCCTATATATTTCAAATTAAAATCATCGCAATTAATTTCGTATATACCTGATTTAAAATTAAAATTAACTTTATCTTTGGTATTCCCTAGGAGACTTTTGACGGTATTTTCGGACCGAAAGGCAACTTGGAGACCTCGTTCTTTAACAATTCTATTAATGTTTTTCGTGATAGGATGGTATGGTAAACACATGTAGTTTTTCTCCTGGTTACATTGAGATATCAAACTTGCGGATTCCGTGGTCGCCGTTTTCTTAATGTCTTTTGTCGTAATTTTTAGTCGATATATTTTTATTTTAAAGTCAGTGTATACGTGGACGCCGTGTAAAGTTGGTGCGGTTTCATATGTGTTTAGCTTTACTGTGCCCCATGTGTGGCACTTTAATTAGTTGTTTTACCTACTGATGATGACAACTTATTTGTCGAAATACGTATTTAGAATACGATTAGTAATTGTGGTAAGGGGTTATATACCTTTTTTGAGTTTTCACTGAATATTGTGTGGAGTTAACGGCCCGCCGCTCCGCTTTTCGTCAGCCAAAGGCGTTTGTCCTTCAGGTTCGTTATAGCGACGAACCCATCGTCTAACAGTGCTGACATCCACTATTGCATCATCGTACACATTTTTCAGACTTTCATGAATGTGAATGGGCGTTTCACCTTCTGCATTCAAGAATTCAATCACAGAACCCCGTCTAATACGAACATCGATGTCGGCCATTTTTCAAGCGACTGCAGTACTACCACTTACATTTTACATTACATTTTTTTCATGATCTGACAATCACATTCATAGATCTGTAACTTTCAAACAAATAAAAATGGATATACAAGTTTTGCGTTTTTGTTACTTGAAATGAAGTCTACTTTACACTCCTAAAATTTGAACATAACGATACGGGATACTTGTATAAAACATTATTACAAATACAAGGCTCGGCTATTTATAATAATAGGAAAATTATTCTAAGATAAATAATATAACATTATACTTTCGCTATTTTGTAATACAATAAGATAATTTGTGGTGTTGGTGAAGTCTCATCAAAGGTCCAGGACGTGCGTGGTATTGGTTAATTAAAATAAATATACAACAACTTAATACATAAAATAAAACACAGCGGCGTCCTTAAATTTTGTATTTATATTTACATAATAAGAAATTGAAACTCGTATATTTAAAAGCAATTAAAACAAAGTAATATGTACACGTGGAGTGGTGGATAAGTAGATTAAAATTAACACAAAAAACACTCTGAAACGAACGTTAAATGGGGTAGTAAATTAAGGGTTAATTAATATGTATATAAAATAACCTCTGTATCGAAGAATACAGAGCTTACCTTCTGATTTGCGGCGATGGTGGCCACGTGGTCTTCGAAGATATACCTTGGTCAAGTATATGCAGAGCGATGTTTTACCGGGGGAATAAGAAATTAATTAGTTTAAATTAATTTGGATTCACTTAAAAGAGTAATGTATAGAACAATACAATTTACCTTAGAAACGGAAGAACACCTGGTCGGCGTGATAGCATCGTCACTTGAACAGCACGATGTGTGTTTCCTCACGAAAGGTTCGAAAAAGAAGCAGGAACTATTAGTTTTCGTGTCGATAGAGAAGTCTAGAACGGTTGGTTTTATGATGTATCGAAGAGGGGGTCGATATCTTGAATTATAGTGAATTAAACGCGCGACCTGAAGACGTCGTCTGTCAATGTCATAATTATTCTTAAAATAACCTTTGTGATATAAGCTTCCTAACGATATGAAACACGACACATAAAAGAAGATGTAAATAATATTAATTAAAAGAATTTAAAAATATGGAATTTATCTAGAAGAAATTCGACATTAACGTTAGGGTTCTGAGTCAGGTAGAAAGAAGGGTCGTCGGCGGTTAAGAAGGTGACAAAAGAAATAGAAATACTTTCTCTTTGTAACGAAAATGAAAGTTTGTACAAATGAAAAAAATGTCTTAGTTAAATATAATTAATATGAGATATTTAAAGACGAAATATATATGTATTTAATTAAGTGAATTAAACTTCTATACGCTAGGCGTAACAACATTTTAAGCGATATAAGAAATAAAATTAGTGTCGAAAATCTAGAAAAGCACTTCATTATTATTAATTGGCACAATAACAAGTTATGTAGATCTCATTGCGAAGTGAATAGTTATTAAAAATAACTATACATATAATTATGTCGATGTTACTTAATATTAATAATAACAATAACTTATTATGTCATTAAGTAACATCCATAGAATTATATGTATATAGCTATTAATTGTAATCTTTTACCATATTATTATGCAATATTCTTATCATATACTCGTATTATGTGATAATAACTATTTGTTATGTATAAATGTAATTTCGACTACATTTTGTTGTTTTACTACTCTCTCCTTGATTTTCCAATAAGCGAAATATGTACATAAAAAATAAAGTGCATAAAAATGCATATATGGTAAAAGTAAAGCATATATTTGACATATTTTTGGTAGGAACATGACATATTTAAAGCATTTCTTGTGCATAAAAATTCGAACTTTATTTATAGCGTGTAAGTAAACAGTTAAGAATTTGTGTTCTCTAATGGGGTTACCATTAAATCAATACATTTTAATATGCAATAGTTATAGTACATTCTTAAATTTTTTCTTTCTTGTTTTTAAATTATCGTAACACGTAATAAACCTATTAAATATTGGCACAGATTATTGTATACAAAACTCTTGATGAAAATAAAACGAATCTTTGATAAAATGTTAATGTAGCTAGGACTCGTTTGTTGTATTCTTTAAACACTAATGTTCTTAAAATAGAAACTTTGTTTGAAAAATTGCTAGAAACCGTATATAATTCTAAAGTTTATTTGGTCACAAGTATCAATATCGTAGACTATTGTAAAAAAGCAGTTCATGCTAGATTACAAAATCATTATCATAATATAACTAAAAATTAAGATATATACTAAAATGTAAGTAAATTAAGTAAACATAGAATGGTTTAGTATGTATAATGTACGGTAATGTAAACACTTAACTCTATACTGTTTTCAGGGCAATAAACTTTCTTTTATTTTCACTTAATGAAATTTATAAAAACATTTGAGATTAGTTTCACAAGGAAGATTCTTTTCTTTTATTCGACAGCATACTCAATTTAATAAAGCACTTAGTCTGGTCAAATATTTCTTTGTTTTTGCTTCTAAGAAACTGTTAATGCAGGAAATTGTTCTTGCATCTCTCTAGCAATTACGTCGCCAAGTATTATTTAAGTAGCTGTCACAAAAAATCACTTAATGTAGATCTCGTATTACAAATGGTTGAAATATAAAGGAATAAAAACGTAATTACTGCTTAATTATCAACCAGTATAACAGTATAACGTATCGTGCATTATAAAATGATGCAATTAACAAAGTACAGTAACTATTCCAGTACACTCAAGATTACAGGTGTCGGTTTTCGGTACGTACTTTTAATTAATCTTTATTATTCGTTACTCAAACCTTGAGTAATTGTTGAATGTTTTCGTTACTTTGATTACTTTGATTATTTTGATATTTTAATTCATATGCATATTCATTTTACATAAGTATGTGTTTAACGTTCCAGCCAAATTTCTAATTTAGACTCCTGATCTCATCAAATCAAATTATATTTCATATTCCAATTGTGTATCGTATTTTTCTGTTAACAGTTTTGTATTTATTTGCAAATATGTAATTAATTTTAAAATAATCATTAGCAAACATGATTAACTAATTTGAAATTTATTTTCTTATAATAATAAATTGGCTGCGCATTCTGTAAATTTGAATTTTATAATTACGCAAATCAAATATCTTTGTTTATATTTGACATGTCTATATTAAAAAAATATGCTATGGAATATAGATAATACAAGATATTGTATTCATTGATTATAATCAATGAATACAATATCTTGTACCTATCTGTAGATTTATTTTACATATATGTAATTGTAGTGGATTTAAGGTTGAGGGATGCATATTGTATGTATTCCTAATGCCAAGATTTGGCGTTCAACGGTTGGACTGGGTGAAGATATGTTTTAAGGTTGATTTTGTTAATTTATAACCATAGTAATAACCTCGATGTGATTATTATTGATTGACATGATTTTTCTTTTTTATTTAAAGACTGTGTTGCCTCAATAATTTTTTATTGAATCCTAAATAAAAGACCCGAGATGAAACTGTTAGAATATTGGTATTAATGTAAGTATTTCCTACCGAATTAGGTGGTGAGATCGTAACATATATATGTATATATATATATATTGTTGTGGGTCAAACTACACCATCATTCTAGCTAACTGCAAAGGGAAAGACAGAAAGTAACATAAAAATAACATACAATGGAATGGTTAAATTGGCGGACATAATTTGTAAAAGTAGTATCGAAATGTAAATAAATTAATAATTGCGATAACTTTGTATATTTCAAATTAATTTATATTTATTTCAAAATATACTTTTTTATATTTATTTAAATTGTCATTTTCATAATTAAAACCATTAGCGCGAAAATTACAGATAGCTAATTTATCTACATTAAAATTTGTGTCGATACTAATTAGACACGCCCACTTTTTAAATGTAAACAAACCCGCGGATAGGTTATTTTCTTTCTACACATAAAACATAACCCTACATTCAAAAACCCATAACATCTATTTGTAAAATATTATTTTAATTTTGTTTTCATGTTTAAACTAATACATTATTTATATTAAAATTATTATTACCTGTAATTTAAAGTAAAATTCCAGGCTATTTAACGTGTGCCAAGGAAAAGTGCTATTGAAAGTTTTAAAATTAAATAAAATCTAAAATGCCTGAGCCAGAATTTTAAAAGTATCCGAAAAAGATACACATTAATTTGGAGCTACTTTTAAACCACCTTTGAAGGCGATAACGCTGAAGAACGGCCCGTAATCGATCAAAGCATCTATTCGATCGGAACACCGGCCCGAGAAAAACCCACGCCGTCGAAGCACGCCCAAAGCCGGCATCGCAGAATCGATGACTCCGTACTTGGACCATACTACGAATTTACTGATCTACGCCGACTTCGTCCAAGATGCCTGCCTTATTCTTCGTAAAACAGGTTTTATTAATCCAAATTATTTCGAAAAAGACTTATTAAACATTTCATAACTACACAAATTTTACTAAATTAAAAAAACTCATAATTTTACTTTAAAAATTACATTTGCAACCTTACTCTTATTTTGTGAAAGAACATTTATTATAAAAGACTGTAGTACTCACCTCAATTTGTTTGTCGATGTATTTCAATTATAATTTACATGAAAATATCATATCTATTCTAACATAACCTTTTTCTATTCACACGTGCATTTAATAGTAATTCCACAATTTGTCGTTAGGCACGTTTATTTGTTATTGTTTACAGAAATCTTATTTTAATAAACTTTTATACATATTTCTTTAAACCACTTTTTTATTTATCAGTGCTTAGCTGGAGAAACTTAGTTATTTTATTAAACTATTTATTACCATACACCAAAGGATAAACATACCGACGAGGAGCCTGTAAGGGTCAACTTTGCTAAAAATATTCATGCTCACCGACATCTTGCCGCAAACACAATTATTATATGTAAAGAGCTGGTGAACTTGTGTAATAGGTTTGTAATCAAACCAAGGCGCCCAACCATTAGTACAATTACCCTACTATTCCAATAATAATTTATATTAGTATATATCATTGAATGTCTCTCTAATTATTATTTTATTATTTAATCTCACAGATCATTCAGCATCTCCTCTTTATCAATATATATATATATATATATATATATAATTAATACCAGGAGTCTTTGCCGTTAGAACATGTATGGAAGGACAATGGTTTTTGGGGAATCCAGCAAAATGAAACTCTATTACTTAAGTCAGTTCTTTATTTTTTCATTCCAATATTTCGCACCGAATTCGTATGGTTCATCAGGGGTCACTTTAAGAGCATTAAAGTGACCGCTGATGAAGCATACGAATTCGGTGCGAAATATTGGAATGAAAAAATAAAGAACTGACCTAAGTAATAGAGTTTAATAGAGTTTTCGTATGCTTCATCAGGGGTCACTTTAATGCTCTTAAAGTGACCCTTGATGAAGCATACGAATTCGGTGCGAAATATTGGAATGAAAAAATAAAGAACTGACTAAAGTAATAGAGTTTAATTTTGCTGGATTCCCCCCAAAAAAACCATTATCCTTCCATACATATATATATATATATATATATACATATATATACAGTACAAATCTCTTCCCTATAGTCACCTACAAACGTGTATTACGTATGTGTGCGTTCAAGAAGCGAGGAGTGGGGACGCACGAAGCGATGCATAGTAATGCATACATGCCATTAGTTACAGTTTACTTGCGAAGTTGGATGGTTTGCTCAACTTTTGCGAATAGTCCGTATTCACGATGGATATTTTTACCCTTGAACAAAAAAAAATATGTCGTAAAACAGTATCATCTTGGTCGCAGCATAAGAGAAATTTATTTTTCTAATTCTAGTTTTATTTATTATGTATAGAATATAGAAGTTATTATGATTTACCGCTTTATTTATTGTTATTGTTATAGGTATATCTGACATTGTTTTAAACGTTAAAAATATTAAAATCTTCCAAAAAGTCCACACTTATTTGTGTTTATTATTACATAAAGTCCCTATTATTGACGGTAGTTCCACATTCATCCACGTTTATACTATGTATGTGCTTACTGCTTACATCCAAACTGATCTACAGTACATATGTATGTATGTATGATAAATTATGATACATACATACATACATGCTATGTGCGTCCCCACTCCTCGCATCTCGAACGCACACATACGTAATACACGTTTGTAGGTGACTATAGGGAAGAGATTTGTACTATATATATATACATATATATATATATATATATATATGAAATGATGGTTTCTCGGGTTCTTGTCCGCGTGTGAGATGTATCCTGAGAAGGATTGTTGAACTCTAGAAAGGACTCTAGAAAATGACGAGTGCGATCCCGTCGAAACGTCGAGACAACAATCCTTCTCAGGATACATCTCACACGCGGACAAGAACCCGAGAAACCATCATTTCATCATACAACCGCGAGAACATCAAAATTATCATATATATATATATATATATATATATATATATATATATATATATATATAGTAAACCTAATCAGTAGGCGATTAAAGGTCTGTATATTACTTCAAAATATATGTATTTAAAAAACTCTACATGTTTCGGCTGTATACGCCTTTTTCAAGAGAATACAAAATATGAATGACAGGATATAAATGTCAAGTAATTAAGTTGCTATGGTTTAAATTATTCAAAGATACATTCTAGTAATAATAATAAATCATGCCTTAGTATTCCAAAAATTTAAGGTCTTAAATCGACAATTATCTAAATCTACTATAATATACAAAGGCCTAGAAATAATTATATATATATATATATATATGTTAAAAATAATAGATTTTTATTGGTTTTAGCGACCTTTTATTGAATTTAGATGTTTGTTTGCGACGTTTCGACCTTTATCAATTCAGTCTTTTTCAAGCATCTGGAAACAAGAATCATTACAATGAACATGAGAACTGTGTTTGTTTTGTGTGATATAACAATTGAATTGACCATTTTAAATTTAACATTATATTAAGAAATGAATTACGGATTAGGTTAGTGTTTTACGTTGAAAACTAAACAACATTAATTTAAAATAGCTTAGAATGGTAGGGGGACATTCATTTGAATAATATCTGTACAAATTAATTGGAGACTTAACAATATTAACAATTTTTAAGTTTAAAATTAGATTAAATATGATTACAAATCGAGCCAACATCCAACATTGAAACTTACGTAAAATAAAAATAAGAATGGCTAAAATGAACAGGAAAGTTGAATTACAATACAATACGTAAAGAGAAAAATAAAAGTCAAACCAAACTCATATTTGTTGTTTTTTCTACACGGATACGCCACATGTGTTTCGACACCCGGGTTTCTTACAACGAACATGCTTGTGCGGATTTTGTAAGTGAACTAATGCCCTAGTTTGCGGGGGTCTAATTTCTGTTTTTTGGAATGAGCATGGTAGTCAGGACCGTATTTAGGGGTATAAGTTAACATTGTTATTTCTAATGGGAGATATTTTTTTCCGTTTTTGTCTTGTGCGTGCTGGGGGGGGGGGGGTTTGTTTTTAATTTTTCTATTGTTTTATGAGAGGGTAATAAAGTTTTGAAAGCCCATCGATTTCGTTCCGGTCGTTGATTGTTTTTCTATTTTTGAAAATGTGTATCATTTCTAAGACCTCTCTAGCTTTTGTGTTCTTTTTTTGTGTTATTACTTTGGTGTTTTCAAAATCAAAATTATGTTTTAGTGTCAATTGGTGTTTTTTTAAAGCAGTTTGATTTTTTGCGTATTTGTGACCTTTCAATCTTTCTTATAGTAACTGTTTTGTTTGGCCTATGTATATTTTGTCACAGTCTTTGCAGGGTATGTTGTATATTGTGTGTGATTGTTTTAGTGTAGGTGTTGAGTCTTTAAGTTTGGTGTGTAGGAATTTTAGGTTTTTACCGCTTTGGTGTGCTATTTTGAAATTAAATGGTTTGAATATGTTGTCTAATTTTTCGGATAATCCAGTTATATAGGGTGTGGGGATATATGTGAATTCATTGGTTTTTTTGTTATTGTTTTGGTTGCTTGTTTTGTTATAAATTTTATTGAGTCTAAGTTTTATAATTTTTTGTATGAATTGTGGTGGATAGTTGTTTTCTGACAAAATTGTTTTAACTTTATTTAGTACTGTTGGTCTGAAAATTGGGTTTGTGAGATTTAAGGCTCTGTCTACTAACGCTGTTACTACATTTTTTTTGTGGGCTAGGGGTTGGTTAGAAAAAAAGTTTACATATCTGCCGGAAGCGGTTGGTTTAGTGTACCATTTTGTTTGTATGTTGTTTTTTGTTCTTGTCAGTGTTAGGTCTAGGTAGTTTATGGAGTGGTTTTTTTCTATTTCAATGGTAAACTTTAAATTTGGGTGGAAATTGTTGAAACTATTTTGTATATTGTTTATTTCATTTTCTGGTATTCTATTTCTATTTCTATTATTTTTAATATTAAAACACGGCCAATAAAATAAAAAAGAAAAAACAAATTTCTTTAAACATTAAATATATATATATGTTTATAAATAAATTTCATTTTTCATTTTCAATTTTCAACTTTCAAATATTTGTCAAAAATTTCAAATTTTGTTGGGCCAAAATGTATTTAAAGTCGGCCCATTTCTTTGTTTATTCTATATTTACCAAAATACAGTTATAATTAAAGTTCATTGACCTGTAAAAAAATCGATGAAAGTCCTAAACATTGTTTAGACGATATGTTTAATATAAGTTCCTATTCATAAAAATAGTAAATGTTGATATTTTCATATCAAAACATGTACGCCCATACATATGGTGCTTTTATTACGATATTTTTTTGTGGATATTAATAATACCCTTTACGTCGAATATGTTGACCAACCTATACAGCATTAATTAATATATGGCTAAAATTAAATAGCTAGAAAGTTAAACAACTTTTAAAATTAAAACTATTATGTTTAAAATAAAACAAAAATCGTCATAAAACATAAAAACCTTTATGTAACGTATCCAATGAGTAGTTACTTACCTGGTTTTAAATTATTTGTATGGAATTATTTACATTTAATTTTTTTTGTCTTTAAATTTATGTGTGGTACTGATAAATACCGATAGAACAATATAATCGTGGGTAAAAAGAATTACTGATGAATTATTAGAGGTGGAAACCCGTATTGTCTCCCGTATATTTAGATGAAAAATCATTTTATCGTTACTACGTGAAGATTGGATCGTAATTTTTTGTATGAAGACATTACTCATATATACCTTTCACCCCGCTTTTTTTGGCGCTATACACAGCTGGCATTGTATATATATATATATATATATATATATATATATGTATATATATATATATATGTATATGTATATAATTGAAAAGAAATTATCGACCGTGATATATTATCAAAAATTAATTAAAATTCGGGTAAGCGGTCAATTAAAAATCTCCTTTATTAAATTACTCTATATTTCGCGACAGACTTTGTCGCTTCTTCTTGGGTAAAAAATGTAGAGTTAAAAAATAATAAAATTGACGTACAAAATATAATAATTTTTATATTTTGTACGTCAATTTTATTATTTTTTAACTCTACATTTTTTACCTCAGAAGAAGCGACAAAGTCTGTCGCGAAATATAGGGTAATTTAATAAAGGAGTTTTTTAATTGACCGCTTACCCGAATTTTAATTAATTTTTGATATATATATATATACATATATATATATATATATACATATATATATATATATATATATATATATATATATATACATATATATATATATACATATATATATATATATATACATATATATATATATATATATACATATATACATATATATATATACATATATATATATATATATATATATACATATATATATATATATATATATACATATATATATATATATATATATATACATATATACAGAGAATTTCACTTAAGATGCAATATATAAACATGTATAGGTTTTTTATTTCCATAGAAACTAGGTAATACATTCTTACATTGTCCCACGTAAAATGCAACATATCAATATAATTTGACATTAGTTAAGTCAAAAGTAGCAGTATTTCTATTTCGATATTAGCTTAGTATCAATCTTAAATGATATACACAAAGGAAGAGAGAACTCAGTTAGTGACATGGTATATTTCGGGATTCAATTCAATAAACGATATTTATCGGAAATGTAGTTTTAATCCTAAATCACTACATTGAATTAAATAGGCATTACTGTCAATAATTTGACAAAACAACCGTGAAAGATATCATATCGATCATAACTATTACATATTGCATTTTATGTGGGACAGTGCAAGTGCACAGTATTTTCGTATCTATGGTTACTACATTCATATATTGCAAGTTACATGAAATTCTCTGTATATATGTACGAATGTAACGATGTGTACAAAAGTAATCAAATACGAGTGTAATGATATGTACCAAAAGTAATCAAATACGAATATAACGATATGTATCAAAAGCGCTCAAATACTAAAGTAAAGATTCAAATATGTAGATAATCTTTACTTCGGGTCCGCCCGTGTAACGAATATTTATTGTACCGAATGGTTACTTGTTCGACATCACTAATGCACAGGATCAACGATTAATTAAAAAAAAAAGCCATCATTTTCGTATGTACATGTTTGTTGAGCCAATTCTTGTAGTGACTTTGTTGAAAATTATTAAATTATCTTCATCAATTTCATCATTAGAACACTATTTATCGACATACAATTTTACAGAATATGTCTCTTTTCTGCATTAATCGCATTATAAGTTGCTGAAATATATCTCCAAAGTAAACTTTTCCTGTTCCAGAAGGGACGATATCTGGAAAGTTATTCTGTCAATATTATAGATTAATCAAAAAAAAAAAAAATTAATTCAAAGGAAAATATTTTTATATTTCGTTAACCAAAATTATTGCAAAAAAAAACAGTTGCTAAATAATGAAAACGTGAAAAATTATAATACACTTAAAGACAATCGTAAATGGAATATATAACGGCCAAATAGTTACAAATAAGATTATATTACTAAAGTATTAGCTGCACGCAGATATGATATTGCACGTAAATTTCGAAATCAGGTACCTTGGGAAAACATTTTTTTAATCGTACCGTATGTTATGTTCGCTGTCTTTAATAATTAGAAAGCAAGCAAGAATAAGAACCTCAAATATTTAAACTTTAAATCACAAAATGGTGAAATATAATTGAGAAACGACATTTTGTAAAGATATGAAAAAATAACACGTTCTATTGAAGTAGTAGTGCAATGGAGTTATATTTAACTTAAGGTCATGGTGCCACACACATCCATATGTATTATTGTGAAATAAACGCTTCTTCTTCCTCCACCTCGCTAATAACCTCGTAGATAGCGATAAAAACACAAAGAACGGTGCCTATAATCAAGTCATTAATAGAAGAAAATGCTTTTAAGAATATGCTCTTACAAATATTTTTTTAAATTTTCAAATTAACTTAGTGGCACAACACCTCTAAATATGTTACCAAAATTACACACTCGCTTACAAGGTTGCATAATAGAATAGAATATGTTAATATAACAATTTAAAATAAGATTTTGGTAGACAGTGTTAAACTTTATTTTAAATTATTTCCACAACGAAATCTCATACTAAACAGCATATTCTAGTGTTTCTTGAAACAAACTGGTGATCAAGGATGTTGTTTAGTAGAAAATTTGCAGGTACATTTAATTTTTTAAATATGTTTTTTCTTATTTATTTGTCTTTCGAAAAGTTATTAATAAAACGTTGATGTGTGTGTATTCAATATGTACTGTAATCGAATTTTATAGTTTTGTTAATTTATTTGCTTTCGAAAGTATTTCTCACTCGTTTACGTGCAAATATGACAATGAGTATTTTTATATTATACATATATGTTTGTATGTCTATACGTAGATCATAAATGCCAGCAGCTTTTATTTGATTAAAAACTTGTTTATTTGTTTATCACAGTAAAATATGTGGCCTTGAAAATATTGGTAGCTTCCGTTTTTGGTCAAATATACATATGTATATGTACATACGAGGGCGAATTCATATATATATATATATGAATCCGCCCTCGATATAGTAGATTTAATTAGAATTAGTTGGCGATTTAAGGTCTGGTTTTACTTAAAAATGCATATATTTAAAACATCTTACACGTTTGATATGTATATATTTAAAGCAATCTTACCTGTTTCGACACATAGTGGCTTTTTCAAAGAAATTAAAAACATGTAAGATTGTTTTAAATATATGCAATTTTAAGTAAAACCAGACCTTAAATCGCCAACTAATTAAATCTACCATAACATACAAACGTCACGAAATAATTATCTATATGTATATGTATATAGATAGATATAGAGGAGATAATTATTTCTTGACATTTGTATGTTATAGTAGATTAAATTGGTCGGCGATTTAAGGTCTGGTTTACTTTGATATGTATATATTTAAAGCAATCTTACATGTTTCGACAAATAGTGTCTTTTTCAAAGAAATTAAAAATATATATGACAGTATATATCTGTAAACTTATATATCTGTAGTTGTCATGGATAAAATTAAAATATTCAGATACATTCAAGTTTAATAATAATAATTCATGGTTCAGCAAAACGTCAATTACGGGGGATTGGCAAGCCATGAGTTATTATTATGTCTGCGTCCGTAGAACGACTGAAGGCTTTAAGCTGTCGGCATTCGCCTTGAACGAGAAGGAAAAACCACGACTACCTACTCGGACCGCCCAGTCAGGGATCTAAATACGGAACTTTATTTTACCAGTTCGACGATATGTATGTATATATATTGTAATAATAGTCAATACATGCCACACGTTGGACCGTCAAAAATGTGATAAACCCCTTACGTTCCAATTGACGATAATAAATATAATAAGGATCATTTAAGTATTGTATAAAATTTAACAAAATTCAAATCTCGCGCCTATTAAAAGAAAAACAAATCCTTTGTATTATAACCTCTATACAATTACATTTAGATTTTGATTGCCATCGGTTAACTCCATTCGCAAGAATCTAATACTCACTCTCAGAGCAGGTTCAAAAGATAACGTTTCTTAACACCCAATTAACATGTAAGATATCATTCTTTATAATAAATATTATTATTGTATGGTAAGCCAATAGAAACTAAGGTTATGTATATAATTCGATATATTAAAAAAAAAAACTTGTACAAGAACCCGAGAAACCATCATTTCATCATACAACCGCGAGAACATCAAAATTATCATATATATATATATATATATATATATATATATATATATATAGTAAACCTAATCAGTAGGCGATTAAAGGTCTGTATATTACTTCAAAATATATGTATTTAAAAAACTCTACATGTTTCGGCTGTATACGCCTTTTTCAAGAGAATACAAAATATGAATGACAGGATATAAATGTCAAGTAATTAAGTTGCTATGGTTTAAATTATTCAAAGATACATTCTAGTAATAATAATAAATCATGCCTTAGTATTCCAAAAATTTAAGGTCTTAAATCGACAATTATCTAAATCTACTATAATATACAAAGGCCTAGAAATAATTATATATATATATATATATATGTTAAAAATAATAGATTTTTATTGGTTTTAGCGACCTTTTATTGAATTTAGATGTTTGTTTGCGACGTTTCGACCTTTATCAATTCAGTCTTTTTCAAGCATCTGGAAACAAGAATCATTACAATGAACATGAGAACTGTGTTTGTTTTGTGTGATATAACAATTGAATTGACCATTTTAAATTTAACATTATATTAAGAAATGAATTACGGATTAGGTTAGTGTTTTACGTTGAAAACTAAACAACATTAATTTAAAATAGCTTAGAATGGTAGGGGGACATTCATTTGAATAATATCTGTACAAATTAATTGGAGACTTAACAATATTAACAATTTTTAAGTTTAAAATTAGATTAAATATGATTACAAATCGAGCCAACATCCAACATTGAAACTTACGTAAAATAAAAATAAGAATGGCTAAAATGAACAGGAAAGTTGAATTACAATACAATACGTAAAGAGAAAAATAAAAGTCAAACCAAACTCATATTTGTTGTTTTTTCTACACGGATACGCCACATGTGTTTCGACACCCGGGTTTCTTACAACGAACATGCTTGTGCGGATTTTGTAAGTGAACTAATGCCCTAGTTTGCGGGGGTCTAATTTCTGTTTTTTGGAATGAGCATGGTAGTCAGGACCGTATTTAGGGGTATAAGTTAACATTGTTATTTCTAATGGGAGATATTTTTTTCCGTTTTTGTCTTGTGCGTGCTGGGGGGGGGGGTTTGTTTTTAATTTTTCTATTGTTTTATGAGAGGGTAATAAAGTTTTGAAAGCCCATCGATTTCGTTCCGGTCGTTGATTGTTTTTCTATTTTTGAAAATGTGTATCATTTCTAAGACCTCTCTAGCTTTTGTGTTCTTTTTTTGTGTTATTACTTTGGTGTTTTCAAAATCAAAATTATGTTTTAGTGTCAATTGGTGTTTTTTTAAAGCAGTTTGATTTTTTGCGTATTTGTGACCTTTCAATCTTTCTTGTAGTAACTGTTTTGTTTGGCCTATGTATATTTTGTCACAGTCTTTGCAGGGTATGTTGTATATTGTGTGTGATTGTTTTAGTGTAGGTGTTGAGTCTTTAAGTTTGGTGTGTAGGAATTTTAGGTTTTTACCGCTTTGGTGTGCTATTTTGAAATTAAATGGTTTGAATATGTTGTCTAATTTTTCGGATAATCCAGTTATATAGGGTGTGGGGATATATGTGAATTCATTGGTTTTTTTGTTATTGTTTTGGTTGCTTGTTTTGTTATAAATTTTATTGAGTCTAAGTTTTATAATTTTTTGTATGAATTGTGGTGGATAGTTGTTTTCTGACAAAATTGTTTTAACTTTATTTAGTACTGTTGGTCTGAAAATTGGGTTTGTGAGATTTAAGGCTCTGTCTACTAACGCTGTTACTACATTTTTTTTGTGGGCTAGGGGTTGGTTAGAAAAAAAGTTTACATATCTGCCGGAAGCGGTTGGTTTAGTGTACCATTTTGTTTGTATGTTGTTTTTTGTTCTTGTCAGTGTTAGGTCTAGGTAGTTTATGGAGTGGTTTTTTTCTATTTCAATGGTAAACTTTAAATTTGGGTGGAAATTGTTGAAACTATTTTGTATATTGTTTATTTCATTTTCTGGTATTCTATTTCTATTTCTATTATTTTTAATATTAAAACACGGCCAATAAAATAAAAAAGAAAAAACAAATTTCTTTAAACATTAAATATATATATATGTTTATAAATAAATTTCATTTTTCATTTTCAATTTTCAACTTTCAAATATTTGTCAAAAATTTCAAATTTTGTTGGGCCAAAATGTATTTAAAGTCGGCCCATTTCTTTGTTTATTCTATATTTACCAAAATACAGTTATAATTAAAGTTCATTGACCTGTAAAAAAATCGATGAAAGTCCTAAACATTGTTTAGACGATATGTTTAATATAAGTTCCTATTCATAAAAATAGTAAATGTTGATATTTTCATATCAAAACATGTACGCCCATACATATGGTGCTTTTATTACGATATTTTTTTGTGGATATTAATAATACCCTTTACGTCGAATATGTTGACCAACCTATACAGCATTAATTAATATATGGCTAAAATTAAATAGCTAGAAAGTTAAACAACTTTTAAAATTAAAACTATTATGTTTAAAATAAAACAAAAATCGTCATAAAACATAAAAACCTTTATGTAACGTATCCAATGAGTAGTTACTTACCTGGTTTTAAATTATTTGTATGGAATTATTTACATTTAATTTTTTTTGTCTTTAAATTTATGTGTGGTACTGATAAATACCGATAGAACAATATAATCGTGGGTAAAAAGAATTACTGATGAATTATTAGAGGTGGAAACCCGTATTGTCTCCCGTATATTTAGATGAAAAATCATTTTATCGTTACTACGTGAAGATTGGATCGTAATTTTTTGTATGAAGACATTACTCATATATACCTTTCACCCCGCTTTTTTTGGCGCTATACACAGCTGGCATTGTATATATATATATATATATATATATATATATATGTATATATATATATATATGTATATGTATATAATTGAAAAGAAATTATCGACCGTGATATATTATCAAAAATTAATTAAAATTCGGGTAAGCGGTCAATTAAAAATCTCCTTTATTAAATTACTCTATATTTCGCGACAGACTTTGTCGCTTCTTCTTGGGTAAAAAATGTAGAGTTAAAAAATAATAAAATTGACGTACAAAATATAATAATTTTTATATTTTGTACGTCAATTTTATTATTTTTTAACTCTACATTTTTTACCTCAGAAGAAGCGACAAAGTCTGTCGCGAAATATAGGGTAATTTAATAAAGGAGTTTTTTAATTGACCGCTTACCCGAATTTTAATTAATTTTTGATATATATATATATACATATATATATATATATATATACATATATATATATATATATATATATATATATATATATATACATATATATATATATACATATATATATATATATATATACATATATATATATATATATACATATATACATATATATATATATATATATATATATACATATATATATATATATATATATATACATATATATATATATATATATATACATATATACAGAGAATTTCACTTAAGATGCAATATATAAACATGTATAGGTTTTTTATTTCCATAGAAACTAGGTAATACATTCTTACATTGTCCCACGTAAAATGCAACATATCAATATAATTTGACATTAGTTAAGTCAAAAGTAGCAGTATTTCTATTTCGATATTAGCTTAGTATCAATCTTAAATGATATACACAAAGGAAGAGAGAACTCAGTTAGTGACATGGTATATTTCGGGATTCAATTCAATAAACGATATTTATCGGAAATGTAGTTTTAATCCTAAATCACTACATTGAATTAAATAGGCATTACTGTCAATAATTTGACAAAACAACCGTGAAAGATATCATATCGATCATAACTATTACATATTGCATTTTATGTGGGACAGTGCAAGTGCACAGTATTTTCGTATCTATGGTTACTACATTCATATATTGCAAGTTACATGAAATTCTCTGTATATATGTACGAATGTAACGATGTGTACAAAAGTAATCAAATACGAGTGTAATGATATGTACCAAAAGTAATCAAATACGAATATAACGATATGTATCAAAAGCGCTCAAATACTAAAGTAAAGATTCAAATATGTAGATAATCTTTACTTCGGGTCCGCCCGTGTAACGAATATTTATTGTACCGAATGGTTACTTGTTCGACATCACTAATGCACAGGATCAACGATTAATTAAAAAAAAAAGCCATCATTTTCGTATGTACATGTTTGTTGAGCCAATTCTTGTAGTGACTTTGTTGAAAATTATTAAATTATCTTCATCAATTTCATCATTAGAACACTATTTATCGACATACAATTTTACAGAATATGTCTCTTTTCTGCATTAATCGCATTATAAGTTGCTGAAATATATCTCCAAAGTAAACTTTTCCTGTTCCAGAAGGGACGATATCTGGAAAGTTATTCTGTCAATATTATAGATTAATCAAAAAAAAAAAAAATTAATTCAAAGGAAAATATTTTTATATTTCGTTAACCAAAATTATTGCAAAAAAAAACAGTTGCTAAATAATGAAAACGTGAAAAATTATAATACACTTAAAGACAATCGTAAATGGAATATATAACGGCCAAATAGTTACAAATAAGATTATATTACTAAAGTATTAGCTGCACGCAGATATGATATTGCACGTAAATTTCGAAATCAGGTACCTTGGGAAAACATTTTTTTAATCGTACCGTATGTTATGTTCGCTGTCTTTAATAATTAGAAAGCAAGCAAGAATAAGAACCTCAAATATTTAAACTTTAAATCACAAAATGGTGAAATATAATTGAGAAACGACATTTTGTAAAGATATGAAAAAATAACACGTTCTATTGAAGTAGTAGTGCAATGGAGTTATATTTAACTTAAGGTCATGGTGCCACACACATCCATATGTATTATTGTGAAATAAACGCTTCTTCTTCCTCCACCTCGCTAATAACCTCGTAGATAGCGATAAAAACACAAAGAACGGTGCCTATAATCAAGTCATTAATAGAAGAAAATGCTTTTAAGAATATGCTCTTACAAATATTTTTTTAAATTTTCAAATTAACTTAGTGGCACAACACCTCTAAATATGTTACCAAAATTACACACTCGCTTACAAGGTTGCATAATAGAATAGAATATGTTAATATAACAATTTAAAATAAGATTTTGGTAGACAGTGTTAAACTTTATTTTAAATTATTTCCACAACGAAATCTCATACTAAACAGCATATTCTAGTGTTTCTTGAAACAAACTGGTGATCAAGGATGTTGTTTAGTAGAAAATTTGCAGGTACATTTAATTTTTTAAATATGTTTTTTCTTATTTATTTGTCTTTCGAAAAGTTATTAATAAAACGTTGATGTGTGTGTATTCAATATGTACTGTAATCGAATTTTATAGTTTTGTTAATTTATTTGCTTTCGAAAGTATTTCTCACTCGTTTACGTGCAAATATGACAATGAGTATTTTTATATTATACATATATGTTTGTATGTCTATACGTAGATCATAAATGCCAGCAGCTTTTATTTGATTAAAAACTTGTTTATTTGTTTATCACAGTAAAATATGTGGCCTTGAAAATATTGGTAGCTTCCGTTTTTGGTCAAATATACATATGTATATGTACATACGAGGGCGAATTCATATATATATATATATGAATCCGCCCTCGATATAGTAGATTTAATTAGAATTAGTTGGCGATTTAAGGTCTGGTTTTACTTAAAAATGCATATATTTAAAACATCTTACACGTTTGATATGTATATATTTAAAGCAATCTTACCTGTTTCGACACATAGTGGCTTTTTCAAAGAAATTAAAAACATGTAAGATTGTTTTAAATATATGCAATTTTAAGTAAAACCAG
Organism: Melolontha melolontha; assembly: GCA_935421215.2. NCBI lineage: Eukaryota > Metazoa > Arthropoda > Insecta > Coleoptera > Scarabaeidae > Melolontha > Melolontha melolontha. Next base: position 209,269,687 of record OW285235.1, read on the forward strand.
ACCTTAAATCGCCAACTAATTAAATCTACCATAACATACAAACGTCACGAAATAATTATCTATATGTATATGTATATAGATAGATATAGAGGAGATAATTATTTCTTGACATTTGTATGTTATAGTAGATTAAATTGGTCGGCGATTTAAGGTCTGGTTTACTTTGATATGTATATATTTAAAGCAATCTTACATGTTTCGACAAATAGTGTCTTTTTCAAAGAAATTAAAAATATATATGACAGTATATATCTGTAAACTTATATATCTGTAGTTGTCATGGATAAAATTAAAATATTCAGATACATTCAAGTTTAATAATAATAATTCATGGTTCAGCAAAACGTCAATTACGGGGGATTGGCAAGCCATGAGTTATTATTATGTCTGCGTCCGTAGAACGACTGAAGGCTTTAAGCTGTCGGCATTCGCCTTGAACGAGAAGGAAAAACCACGACTACCTACTCGGACCGCCCAGTCAGGGATCTAAATACGGAACTTTATTTTACCAGTTCGACGATATGTATGTATATATATTGTAATAATAGTCAATACATGCCACACGTTGGACCGTCAAAAATGTGATAAACCCCTTACGTTCCAATTGACGATAATAAATATAATAAGGATCATTTAAGTATTGTATAAAATTTAACAAAATTCAAATCTCGCGCCTATTAAAAGAAAAACAAATCCTTTGTATTATAACCTCTATACAATTACATTTAGATTTTGATTGCCATCGGTTAACTCCATTCGCAAGAATCTAATACTCACTCTCAGAGCAGGTTCAAAAGATAACGTTTCTTAACACCCAATTAACATGTAAGATATCATTCTTTATAATAAATATTATTAATGTATGGTAAGCCAATAGAAACTAAGGTTATGTATATAATTCGATATATTAAAAAAAAAAACTTGTTTCCACACAGTTTAATAGAAAATATTTTAAATTTAAATTATAGATACAAAGAGCCAATAAAGAAATTATGCCAAGCTTTTAATTTGATGTGATTCGGATCAAATTTCCCAAAAACGAATAGATACCAAGAAAGTATTACAAGTACTCAAAATATGAGTTTCTTAAAATTGACTGAGTATTCAGATTTTTAGTAAATTACAAAGAAAGATTAATCTAAAACTTTGACAACTCAAGAGAAAATTATTTAAAGAAATTTGGTTATTGCTACAAAGTAATTACTAATATAAATAAATAGGTAAGCTAATAAAAGAAATACCAAGATTAAGTATTTTTTATATGAGACTTGAATTTTGTTGTGGTCGGAGTTGCCTCCATTTCCACTCCATTGTTTCGTATTTCCCAGGGTTGTGACGTGTTTGTGTCTGATTAATAAATAATCGTGTGTTGTGTGTTTTTGTGCGGTCCTGTGTTGCGTATGTGTAGTCTGTGTGTTTGTCGCTTTTTGCGTTTAAGTCACTGGTCATCGGTTTTTTGCGTTTCAGTCATGTGTGTGTTTAATGTTTGTTGTTGTAGAGTGTGATTATTTTCTGTGTTTGCGTTACGAAGTATTGTATCTGTTCTGTTGTTGCGTTTGTGGAGTGTAATGTTATTAGCATATTGCCTAAGGCAAGTGCTAGTTCGTCAGTTGTGTTAGGTGTTGTGTTTCTTTGTTTTTGTGTCCATGGGTTCGTTGTTGGGGGTGGTGCTGGTATGTATTCGGGTTTGGGTGTGGTTTTGTTTACAGGATTGTTTGGATTGTTAGGACAGTTAAGGAAAGTGGATAAGTGAGGACCACCGCACTTTGCACACTTTGGTGGGGTTGTTTTGGGTTTTGTACATAGGTGTGTTGAGTGTTCGTCTCCGCATTTCATGCATTTGTAGTGAATGTTACAGTTTTTTTGGTGGTGTCCAAATGTCTGACATTTGTGGCATTGTATTATGTCTGTCCGTTTGTTTAGTGGTTCAATTTTAATTGTGAGTCCGCAGCAGTCGTGTATGTTGTAAATTGATTTGTATTGTCTCGTCAGTTCTATTAGTACAAGTGGTGCAGGTATGCCGTGTTTGCCGTTCATTCTTTTGATTTTTAGTGTCGGGTAGCCTTGGCCAGTCAAGTCGTTTGTAATTTCTGTGTCTGTGATGAAGGTAGGAATGCCTCGCATAACTACCTTTAGTGTTTTTTCGCTTCGTAATTGAAACGTGTAAAATTGAATGTGTTCTGTGGTGAGTATGTGTTTAAGTGTGCGGTAGTCTTCGTCAGTTTTCGGTTCGATGTGAATGCCAGGTTTCACAAGTTTGTTTTGTACTGTGTTAATGTTATGTGTTTTAAGTATTTGTCGTATATATGCCCATTTGTCTTTGTCTGTTATTATGATTGGTGCGATTTTGTGTGTTTCGCGTGTTTCGGTGTTTGTGTTTTGTGTGGTGTTTGTTTTGTCACTTACCCTGGGTGTGCTGTTTGATGTTGACGGTTGTGGGGTGAATTCGGTAGCTTCTTCTTCTTCCATTTTTTCCTCGGTTTTGGTTTCGAGGGCGTCGTAGGAATTTTTTGTTTCGATTGGTGGCGCTGTGTGGTCGGTTTTCTGTCTTTTTGTTGTTGTTTTCGGGTGTCTGAATGCGTCGTTTTCGATTTTCGGCTCCGGTTGGCTCTTCTTCGATTTTACGGGAGGCTTTTCTTCTTCTTGTTTTTCTGTGGGGTTGCTTTTTAACTCAATTTGAATCGTCGGTTCTTCTGGGTTAACCATTAATATAAGCCCTGATCTTTGTAATGCATCCTGGATATCTTCTTCGTCGGTGAGTCGATTGATTATATTTTTTATATCTTCAAGTGTCTTGGGTGAACATTTGTCCACGTATTAGGGGTTTATAATCAGGTTGGTTTTTGTTCTCGCTTGTCCGGCCATTGCTTCCGGCGTCGCTTGACGATGTATCGTCTCTGCTCTCAACTGCGATGCTGCTGCAACAGAGATCGCAGTGAGAATGCCAAGATTAAGTCCACTATGTCTCCTTATATATATTCAAAGTTCTTCCCAGATGTATTCAGTTAACCGCTTGAAAAGTAGACAGGAAAAATCCCTTCGTAGATGGACGAAATAGCTATTGATAGTCTCGAACTTCCCTTATATACAGTCCCTCTGGATATTCTGGGTAAATAATCTCCTTTAACATTTGTTCTTGATTATACCTAATGTTCGTTAACCATTATGGGTCCTTCCATGTAATCTCAGATATAAGCTCCAACGTTAATATTATTATTAGATTATAATTTTAATATGGTTTTATATGCACAAGTTTCTAGGCACAAGTAAGTAGATTTTTTAAATAATTATATTGTATATCTTTAAATTTATTGGCTTTTCAACACATCTATTACCAATTTTAATCGGTTTCTCTTCGAAAAACTTCAAATCAATCTCACTTTTTTAAAAATCAACAACCAAAAAACCATAGCGATGCTAGTATAAATTTATAAATTAAAAAATATCAGTATGCCTTTCAATATACAGAATTTCCATACATAATTTAACTTTTTAGTTTAATCCTAACGTAATATATATAATTTAAAAATAAACGTCAAATGTCTTAATTGTTACTCGGCATAATTTCCTTTACAGAGATAACATAAGATATTTTATTATTAATGTATAAAACAATTCTGTGTGTCTGTCCAGTTTTGACTGACATATACAAAAAATATGAATACTCTCCAATAAATATGTCATATCTATCTATGAACATACTTGACAATAACAAATAAAATAACTTTTTAAAATTTCAACATAGGTAAATAATATATTTAAATTCAAGTAATGGTAATAATACCATTATAATATATATATATATATATATATATATATATATATATATATATATATATATATATATATATGGATTTCATATACACCTATATATATATATATATATATATATATATATATATATATATATATGTAAATATAATATTTTCGTGACCTTGGTATGATATGGTAAACACAATCAGTTGGCGATTGAAGGTCTTGTTTTACTTCAAAGTATATATATTTAAAAAAACCCTACATGTATCGGCAATGATGTCTTTATCAAGGATATAAAATATAAATGACAGAATATAAATATATATACTTTGAAGTAAAACAGACCTTTAATCGTCAACTGATTGTGTTTACCATATCATACCAAGGTCACGAAAATATTATATTTACATATATATATATATATATATATATATATATATATATATATATAGGTGTATATATATATATATATATATATATATATAGTAGATTCAATTAGTCTGTTTTACTTTAATATGTATATATTTAAAATAATATTACATGTTTCGGCAATTACTTTTTTTATTTATTTTTCAAAGAATTTATTTATAATTTCAATTCTTTGAAAAAGGCAGCAATCTATTCTCTATTGAGTATGCACCTACAGTATACAATAAAATGATTATAAATAATCTGACTGATAGGGCAGTAAAACTATCACATACTCAATACAGAAAAGATAACATCAAGAAAATTAAAACAATCTTAACAGATAATAATTATCCACCGCAACTTACATCATCATCATATCACGATTCCATATGTTCCACAATTATCAGAAAAAATTAAGTATACTTTAAAAAAATATGATATAGCTACAACATATAAACTTAGTAATACTAATAAACATCTATTTTCAAAACTAAAACCTAAAATAGAAAAAAATCGAGACGCACATGACATCTATAAAATACCATGTCGCGATTGCGATAGTTACTACATTGGCCAAACTAAACAATATTAATACAAAAGAATACAAGCCCACAAATATTCCAAAACAGAAAAAACTGCTATATTTACACACAAACTACAACAAGATCACCATTTAGATTTTGAAAACACACAGATAATCGATAAAGAACAACACACAATGAAAAGGGAAATTAAAGAAATGATTAATATTAAACAAGACAAAAATTCAATTAACAACAGAAGTGATCTAAAATCTAAGCAGTATATACTATAAACTAATAATGTAACGACCTGCAATTTACCATCATGAATATATGTTGTTATTATATAATTATCTATCATATGTTATTTAAATATCTGTACACTGGCATATCATGCTGGCAGTTCCGTGTTTAGATCCCTGACTGGGCTGTCCGAGTAGGTTTTCGTGGTTTTCCTCGTTCAAGGCGAATGCCGACAGCTTAAAATCTCAAGTCGCTCCATGGGCACAGACATAATAATAACTAGAGACTGGATACATCGGACTGAAATGACGTCATTATGACGGACGATATAAATAGTCTACAACATCTGTAAGTACATCACGTAGTTATTGAATAGCGCTATTCATTCGGTTAACCGCATACAAAAAATAAATGTGCCGAATGTACCGAATGAATAGTGCTATTCAACAACTGCGTGCTGTACTTACAGATGTTATAGACTATTTATATCGTCCGTCGCAATGACGTCCATTTCAGCCCGATGTGTCCGGTCTCTAATAATCACTCCTGGCTTGCCAATCCCCTGTAATTGACGTTTTGCTGTCTAGTGTTCTGAACCATGAATTATTATTATTAATCTTGAATGTATCTTTGAATATTTTAATTTTATCCATGACAACTACAGATATATAAGTTTGAAATTGATATACTGTCGTATATATCTTCAATTTCTTTGAAAAAGACACTATGCTTTAAATATATACATATCAAAGTAAACCAGACCTTAAAACGCCGACTTATTATGTTTACTATATATATATATATATATATATATATATATATATATTATATATAATATATACAGGGTGTAAATGAAATACGGCGACGTTTGCTAATATATAATAGATACGTAAGACAGTAATTCAAATCTACAAAAAAAAATATTCTATTGAAACTTTAATTTTTGCGGAAATTTAGAATCTAAATAAATAGAAATTATATGTGTATATGTTGATTTAGCAAACAAATAGGCATTTGTTTGTTCAAGTTCACCAAAAAATCGCCTTCCCGTTTCAGTAATGTAATGTGGGGTTGTGTGAAAAGTTTATAAAGATGTATTCATTCATTTCGTAGGTATAAATTTTCTTATGCATCACCTGTTCTGTTGTTATTTATTAGTAGGTCAATGACCTGACCTATAAGATGTAATATCCCGTCAAAAATACAATATCGAATTTCTTTAAATATCTTAATATTAAATTCACGCCGGGAAGTAAATTACATTTGTAATTTTTAATTGAATGTTCATATTTTTTTTGTGTTCTAGTTTCCTCTTTTTTTAATGACAATTTCTCTGCCCTAAAAAGGGCGGATTTGTGTGAAACAGGTGGAATGCTTAAAGGAGATGTTCAATGTGACTGCCTTTTGCATAAATACAAGCTTCTAACCGATCGGTAAACTTTCGAAGGACACGATTTAATACGGCTCAGTCTTCACGGATTTGGACCGTCGCGTCCTTCACGCCACCGCCTTCATAATTTGGTGCAATGTACCGCGATCTCTCATCTCTGTACACGGTTTGTAAAATTAAATCATTTGATGGACATCTTCTGATTTACATTTCGTGTTATATTATCTTCCTTGAATATTGAAAAGTGTTGCATAGTACGTAATACGAAGAAAAAAAAACTTTTTTAAGGACAGTTGCAGCATAAATGGACAACCCTTGACAGGATGAATCAGTATTTAAAGACTTCAGTATTAGTTTTGATGACTAAATAAATTAATTCTGACAATGAATGGACCAATTCTTCAGATGCCAACTTAGTTGTCGAAATACGTATTTAGAATTTATTGACATATATATATATTGTGGTTAGGCAATTTTCTTGTTTCTGTCTGTTCTAATTAAATATGTATAAATTCAAAATATTTTTACAACACGAGTCCCGTTGTTTTATAGTCTCACCTCGTATGTTCCTCTCTATGTCTAAATAAGTTGTTATAAACACTTGTATATATATTTTTTTTTTTGATAATAGCTCATTTCTCTTTATTAGACTCCGCACATATGTGTGTAAATAAACAAACAGCAGCAACTTTTAAAAACATGAACAGCAAACATACTTTATTCTTGTATAATTAAAATTTTAATTAAATTACATTTTAATATTTTAAGAGAGCGTATCACATACTCGTATATAACTATTAAGTTATTTAGGATTGCGTTTAGTTATTCTATTCTAAAAATTAATTTTAGAATAGATACGTGATAAAAATATTGATGCCCTTGTTGTAAAGAAAAACATAGATCATCGGTTGAATCGTATAAACGAAAATAACTTTTCTCAAACGAATTTATTTTATAACGACGATTGAGAAACATAAAACGAAATAGAGTAAAAAGTATTAATACTACAAAGTGACTTATGTTACCTGAAAGATGTTAGTACCTAATACTTTCTATGTTTTAATATTTCGTATACAAGCTGTCCTTGAAATAAAGGGGCAGCGTATAAAAAATGGAACGATGTATGTAAGTAATTATGTATATAGAATATAAATAAAAAATATTTTCATAAAATCCCTCTCATAAGCGGCCAAAAAAAACAAAGATATTTAAAAAGTAGTATCGAAAATAAAAGAGTATCGAAGACGATCTTAAAGGTGACCGACTATAACAAAAAGAGTAATTTTGTTATTATCAATCAGTTTTAAGTATCGTCTCCGATTCAGTCAGTTGTCGATCGTTACATGTGTACGTGTGTACGTACGATATGATTTAATGTTCTTCGATTAAAGGTAGATTGTTTCCAAATTGGACGTGAAATACCCCATTTTACATATTCTTTTAATACATATTTTAAAAATTCACATGCAAGTATAAATTTTTAACAGCTAACTTTTCGTACCGGGTTATGGAACCCTTAGCATGCAAAACTGTCTAAATTATGTTATCTTCTAGAGTTTTTATAAACATAAATATTGCAGCGTGTAAATACAATAGCGGCCACATGATAGTATTTTTACTACTTTTATACATACGTATCGTAACTTGTAAACATAGTTATTGGCGGCGAGGAGAGGGACGATAGCTGCGTCGCGTTGACAAATCCGAGTTGAACGTATTCGTATAATATGTACATTACAACATTACTAGAGTACGGACACGCTTACCACTCAGTGCAGTACTGGCGAAAGGCTGTATTTCTAAAATATTTAAATTTATTTATATAATTGGAAAACGAACGGGTGGTGATCTATAAAATTACGAAATACATATGTATTTGTTGAAAAGTTGTATTTTTAAAGTTTTTATTTTTATTTCTATAATTGGAACATTTTTATTTGTCCATTTTGTCGTTCAAGTTGAGTAAAGGAGTATTATTATTGACTAGCAATAGTTTCTCAAGGTTTTCTTCTGTCAATTTTGTTCTCTTTGAATTAAGTATAGCAAACGCCAATTAAGTTGGCGCGAGGAGGGGTAAGTTCGCGCAGGATTAGAAATAGTGGGGAGATTTATATTTGGTTTTACATCAAATGTCAGATAATTCTAACCTCTGAGCTTGTATCACTTTATGATCCCCTAGCAAAGACATTATGTTCCGTCAAACGTCAATGACAAATGTATTCTGACAATTAGTTGAGTAGTGGGGGAGGACGTTTTTAAAAACGGCTTCTGCGCACCCCCTCCTCGCGCCAACTTAGTTGGCGATTGCTATACATCCTTATAAATAGAAAATGTCCTTTCTACATCACAACTGGTTATAGGTGCATACTGGAAATATTCTTTTACTTCTTCATATTTAGCCGTTAGATTTTGTGGAATTGTCTCCATACATAATTGCTGCAATGTAATTAAATCTGGATTTCTATTAAGAATTGCTTCAAACTTTTGCCGAAGGCCACATCCGAAGTCACTTGGAATACTTTTCAAATTATTAACAGCCACATTTGAGATTTCGATTTTCAAAATAAGTGATTAGTTTTGGCAATTTTTCAAAGTGTTCGTGAAGAAAGTACAACTGATTTTTTAAATTTGGGATTTGTGTGAGCTCCTTGCACTCACCAATACTTCTAGCATCCTCCTTTAGCAGTGTTACGAAAGGTTTAGACTATCTAAATTCTCAGCATAATAACTAGTAGCTTCCAGCCATGTTCCCCATCTAGTTATTACTGGAGTGGGAGGCAGTGACAGAGATGGAAATTTTTCCCTGAAAAGAGCTACTCTCAATGGTGCTTTTTTGAAAACTTTTTGAAAAGCTGATGCAAGTCTATCAACTTCCGGAAAAGTGTCTCTGATATATTCACAGATTCTGTGGAGAGCATATGCTACACAAGTAATATGCAGCATATTAGGATATGTTTTCTTCAATAGTCTGCCTGTTTTTAACATATACGCAGCACTATCATTCACAAGTAAAAGTATTTTTTCTTTGTACGTGGCGTCCGAATGAAGCATTTTTTGCATATTCTCCTTAATGGTTTCAGCAACTGTTTCCGCATCAACTCTATTTATAACACTTGTTGCTATTACATATGAGTTATAGGGAATAGTTGAATGTAGTACACCAGCTACAACATTTACCACACAGCGTCCTAACATATCCACCGCTTCGTCGGCGCTTATCCATATGTATTGATTTAAAAGATGGCTTCTAATGCGTTCTACTGTTCTCGTATAGCACTTAGAAACATAATATTTGCGTAAAGTTGATTCATCAGGAACATTTCGACCAGTATATTTTTTCAGAAATGTCTTCAAAATTGGATTGCTCAATTTAAATAATGGAATATTAGCCGCCATAAAAGTTTTACAGAGTTCAGATGTGTTTGCGATCCCAAGTGACGACTTCTTGACGATATTTTACGGATTTTGTAATAAATTTCGGAATCACTGACAATGGACATACAATCAGTATGACCGTCAATCCAACTCGCCATTGTTTTACGATCCCGTTCTCGACGTTCTTCCATATCATATCTGAAAAAGTAACTTAAACAATGCTCTAGATCTAAATAAATGAAAACTAAAAATGTGTGCGTAAGTTATTGAAACTGAACGAAATTCAATGAAGGATCTATCACAAAAATTACGATGTAAATAACAGTTAGAACTACGAAAACAAGAAACTAACTCATAGTTTTTATTTATTTATTTATCTTACGAAATATAAATTAATAAATAAAATCCATTATAAAAACCCCGCTTCTATCTACGCTCATGAAAACACTTTAAAAAGCACTATATTCTCCTAATACAATAGCTGGCTTGTCCTTTGTTATCGCCGAAAGCCCAGGTGTCCGAGTAAGTCAAACAAATACTTCATTGAATTACGCCGGGATGTACTGTGCGACGTTACACAATTCCAATTGCCGATTGCGTTTTATGGAAATTGCGTCCGTTCTCTAAACATTACATATTGAGTGAGCCACAAAAAAAGTTTTCAGAGTATGCCATGGGTTAAATCAGTTATGTCTTAGATAGGTTAAGTGATTAAATCTACATGTCGTATTACTAGTAATAGGTTAAGTCGTTAAATAAGGGTTGCCAAGTAACATTCATTAAGCTAACCTAATATTTAAGTCTATGAAAAAATGGAATTTCAGGGAAAAGGCGGTTATATGAAAGTTTTGGTTATTGAAATGTGTAAATTACAATTATTTATTATAAAAAATATATTTTTTTTTGGAGTGCTGTCTGTTTTAAAATGAAAAATACCGAAAAATAACTAACATAAAAAACCAAATCATATTAAAAAACATTGTGTATGTAAAATCTCATAATATTCAGGATAAAGATGAATTAATAATTAAAGTAAGCACAGCAATTTATTAATGCAGTATAGAAAATAAGCAAGTATGACATTAAAGCAATTATTAATTTTTTATTTTAACACAAATGTGTTGGTTCTGAAAAGAAATGTTTTTTTATTGGAGAAATTAATCTTCGTCATCTGTGAAGTCATCCATTGGCGTTTGTCGTGTGGGGTTTTGATAATCCGTTTACCCTATTGTTTAAATCTGTGTTGTGTTGTGTTGTGTTGTGTTGAATCAAAAGAAGAACAAAAATCAATCGATTACGTAACAATATTCATTAATATAATAATGTGCGTAATATGGCCACCGCCTTCATCTCAACAGCTTAAAGTTCTTCGCTTAACAGAGTTAATAACATTTTCTAGAATCCAAGGTGAATTATTAACTTCTCGGATCTTATTAGTGATCCTTTGTTGCAGGTCATTAAGAGGTGTCATTAAGAGGTGTTACAAAAATAGAATTTTTTTAGTACGGCCATAAAAAGAAATCGCACGAACGAGGTGGCTAAATTGAGTTTGTATTTAAACTAATAATTCGATCTCTAAAAATTCTCTCAGAAAAACAATGTTTTCATTGGTAGTATGTACGTGAGTTTCTTCTTGTTGGAAGTAGCCTTCCTGTAATTCATCATTGTGTAACATATATACAAATGGTATCAAGATTTCCAGTATGTAACGCGCAGCCTTTAATATTCCTAAAAGATGTAAGAATTTTTTGGCTACTGTTCAAAATTTTGTATTTTTAATCGACATAACTTCAAAAAACATAAAACAGCTGCCAAAACTTCAATTTTATGTGAATGCAGTATCGCTTCCACAAAAAAGAGCGGATTATTTGTGCTCCACATCCTCATGTTTTGACAATTTCCATAGCCAGAGATGTGAAACCAGGATTCATCAGTAAAAATAACCTTTTGAATGCCTTCATTATTAACAACAAAATGGTCAATAAATATTTGACAAAATTCCTGTCGTTGCGGTCTGTCCACAGCATGTATTTGATAAGTCAAGAGGTAGGGGTGTAAATGTAGATCATGCTTAAGGATACGTCTGCAAGTGCTATAAGAAAGATCTGATTAGAATTCTTGGTGTAAATGTTGCACAAAAAGCTGTGGAAGTTCTTCTACCAATTGCCTTACCGCTTCATCATTTTCCTCATTTCTAATTATTGGCCTATTACTGCTCTTTTTGCGATCCACGATTCCCGTTTCCCTTAATAATTGCACAAAACGGCGAATGCATGTGGAAAACTGATCATATGGGATAGTAATATCTGGAAATTCTTCTAAAATATCCTGATATGCATTCCTAATAGAATAAACTCATTCACCATTAATTTTACTACCATTTCTAAAATAAATTTCAACCATGTTCCGTTTCTGTTGTCCGTTAAATACAAAAGCCATTATTAAATAGCTAGTAAATTGCAAAGATATCTTCCAACTTGTCAATTTGATTTATGGTTATTTACAAATGACATTTCGACAATTCTCTAAGTTCAGACGTGATTTATATGTCTATCTCATTCGTTCATGGCTTACCTAGAATACAAATTTTGTGACTCGCTTGATATGTAATGTACGTTATTGTATTACTATTGTTACTGTGCCCAATTTCAAATTACATTATTCATTTATGTCCGCTCCCGGAATGTACCCCTGAGTGCCGATCCCTGGCTATCGCAACATATTGCCTTAAGAACCCTCCAGATATAATAATAATATTGAAACTATCATTACATATTTCCCTTTATTTACATACATTAATTTCGAAAGTTTTGTGTTGCTGATTGTTATCTTTAAAAGCATATTTTATGTAACTCACCCAAAAATAAAGCAAAAATTGCATCATAATATATTTTACTTATATAATGCAGATAAACATTTCATATATATAAGAGTTCAAATACCGGAAAAATAATGAACACTAATTTGAATAAGAACATTGTTAACATGATTGTATACAGACTGTCCCGTAAAAAACGCCATCAATCATAATTCCGTTATTAATTGTCCGATTTTATTGAAACAAAAAGTAAATTTAATAGTATCAAAAATACTACAAAATAGCAGTGTTTTATTTGTTTTCAGTTGTTTTTATTAATGTCAAACCATAGTCAACTTTTTTATTTTAAATGGCAATATATTAATTTTTGGCTATATTCGGATTGAATTTTTTTTCTGAATTCAACGAAGTATAACATGTCTATTTTTGATAAACGTTTATTGAAAAAAAATAAAACAATAAATTTCATCTTTGTCTTCCATTATTTACAAATAACCATGCCATGCCACAATGCGATAAAGGTCAATAAGTGTCAGTGTGCTTATTAAATCTTCTTTATTGTCTTGTCTGAACGTTTTGCCACAACAGAAAACGTATTTTTGTAAAAATGAATAACAATAAGTTAACGGACATGTTACAAGTGTTCTTTGAATGTAATAAAAATCGTCTTCAAGCGATTCGTCGTTACAGTATTCGCTTTCTGGACAGAGAAGTTCCAGATTCGAAAATATTTCAGAGAATTGAAACGAATTTAAGAAATTATGGATGGTTTAACGAAGCTAAAACACAGCAATTTACGAACTTCGACTCGCGAAATTGCACATAATATTGGGGTATCACACAATATACATGCACATAATATTGTGCACATAATATTGGGGTATTTTAAGAAAACACAAATTTAAACCGTACATTGCTCGAAAATTTCATGCATTAGAACAAAATGATCTTGGCCGAAGAACACAGTTTTGTCGTTTTTATTTAAATGTATTAGAACAAAACCCGAATTTTTACAGAATGACAATTTGGTCTGATGAATGCACTTTTAGCAACAATGGTATTTTTAATAGAAACATACATCAACAATGGAGCCAAGAGAATCTAATATTTGTCATTGATAATAATTTTCAAAAACGTTTCAGCGTAAATGTTTGGTGTGGCATTTTGGGCGATCAATTAATTGGGCCATTTTTCATAAATGGTTGCCGAAATCAAGAAAAACATCACACTTTATTAAACGAAAATCTCCAAAACTTTTTAGATGAATTACCTTTGGCAGATTTAAATAGAATATTTTTGTCACCAAGACGGGGCTACCGTGCACAACGCCAAAGTAAATACTGATTAGTTGAACACTCAATTTGGAAACAGGTACAGGAACAGCCTGTGCTATCGAGTGGCCTGCGCGTTCACCGAATCTTACACTCCTCGATTTTTGGTGGCGAGCTTATCTGCAAGATCGAGTTTATTTAACAAAACTAGAAAATGTTGACATTTTAAGACAAAGAATTCTTAACACTTGTCAAGAAATACCTGCCGTTTGTCTTTTAAATGCGGCTCGTGGAGTAATTAGGAGATGTGCGGTATGTGTTGAACAAGGTGGCAGGCAATTTGAACAATTATTATAAAGTGTTTTGTTTTCTTTCTTCTAATACTTATAATACTTACATTTCCAATGTTTCATGGTACATTTGAAACCTTATTAAAAACAAAGTTGATTTTTAATAAATGTATTTTTTCAATAAATGTTTATCAAAAATAGACATATTATACATCGTTGAATTCAGAAAAAAATCCAATCCGAATATAGCCAAAAATATAAAGCGAGCCACAAAATTTGTATCCTAGGTTGGCCATGAACAACTGAGATAGACATATACCTAAGTCACGTCTAAGCTTAGAGATTTGACGATGTGTCATTTGTAAATAACATTAAGTCAAATTGACAAGTTACGATTTAACCTATTACTAATAGTACGAAATGTAGGTTAGATCACTTAATCAATCTCAATCAATCACAACTGATTTAATCCATGGCATACTTTGAAAATAATTTTGTGGCTCACTCTTTATATATGTTGCTATTTGAAATAAAAAAGGTTGACTATCGTTTGACATTAATGAAAACAACTAAAACACATAAAACACTGCTATTTTGTAGTATTTTTGAATCTACTAAATTTACTTTTTGTTTCAATAAAATCGGACAATAAATGACCGAATTATGATTGTGGCGTTTTTTTACGGGACAGTCTTTATATCATACATACATTTCGATACCATGATTTAAAGTATCGCGAAACAGATGTACTAAATTTAACAAATAATCACCCGTTCAGTTTTACACGCGCAATCTACGTAGTATTGCCTCAGTTTCATGTTATTTAAGCCCATAAATTTATTTTTGTTCTTAATTTAAACATTTAAATAACAAAATCTTCATCGTTAGTGTATATTGTAATAACGGAGCTCACGCGTGTATAACAAAATATGCCAATTTATATTTTACTTTATAAAATCATGTTGTCTGTAATTTATAGTTTAACACTAGCTAATTAATACTAATAATATGCTTGGCTTTGGTTTAAGGTATTTTAAAAAATAAGGTGTACGTGTAAAATTTAAACATGCATAATACAAAGTGTCCCGCATCGTTATGTTCAAATTTTAGGAGTGTAAAGTAGTCTTCATTTCAAGTAACAAAAACGCAAAACTTGTATATTCATTTTTATTTGTTTCAAAGTTACAGATCTATGAATGTGATTGTCAAATTATGAAAAAAAATGTAATCCTAAAATCAATAAAAACTGATTTTATTTAAAAAAGTTCAATTAATAATATTTTCGAAATGTCCACCTCTTTGTTGAATTCAGGCTTGTGCCTGCAAGCCAACAAAAGAAGTACTTATCCGAATTTCATACTTGTTTTGTCGGATTTGTTCGGCAGCCAGGTGAATACGATCCAACAACTCTTCTCTTGTGTTCGAAACTTGCGCGTAGACTAAATTTTTCATGTACCCCCATAAATAAAAGTCAAGGGGATTAAGATCGGGTGATCTGGGTGGCCATGCAACAGGACCACCTCGACCAATCCATCTTGGATAACTGACGTTAACCCAATTTCGGACAGGAATTCCGAAATGTGGTGGTGCCCCATCCATGTGAAACCACATGTCTCGTCAAACATTCAGTGGTACATCCTCTAAGAGACCTAGCAATTCGTCAATAAGAAATTGAAGGTAATTGTCCGCATTTAACATCCCAGGAAGAATGACAGGACCAATAAACAAGTCATCGATTAGGGCCGCCCAAACGTTAATAGAAAATTCATGTTGAAATTTATATGGGCATATAGCTTTGGGATTTTCTGATGACCACCTGTGCAGGTTTCTCAGATTTGTAACACCACTTCTCGTGAACGTAGATTCATCTGTCCAGAGGACTGTTTTGCAGAAATTAAATGAAGTCGTGACTGTCTTAATATCCAGGTAGAATAAACTAGACGAGCATACTGGTCTGCCTCAAGCAAACCGTGGTAGTGATATATATCAGGCGCGGCTCGTGATGACGTATTTGGGAGTGCATGTACAATGATGCGAGTGCTTCGTGTATTCTCGTGTACTAACTGTAGCGTTTTCTTAGTAAACACCGAAAACACACGAGGCACTCGCATCATTGTACATGCACTCCCAAATACGTCATCACGAGCCGCGCCTGAATTATGGATATAAGGCCTCACGTTTTAAAATTCGCCAAACTGTCGTTCGTGGCACTGCTAGTTGTCTAGCGATTCAACGTACACTGAGAGTTGGGTTCCTTGTAACAAAAGCTACTGCTTCGTTCTCTAAGTTTGCTGGCAAATTTACTCCTCGGTCGAAAAGATAATCACGCAGTCTGCATTCCCAAATTTGTCTGTGTACGTCCAGAAACGTTCTGTAGTGAGGAATGTGCCTATCGGGAAACCGATGTCTGTATTCAATAACTGCTTGACGTGCACTGCCGTTAGAGTAGCCGTACACAAAATGCATGTCCGCATACTCTTGAGATGAAAATCGGTAAGGCATTGTGAATAAAGAAAACGTGTTCACTCACTAATAAGCTGTTGTATGAACTGAAACGTAGTGTAATTCTTTATTAAAAAATGCAACGTTGACAGTCATCTGAACATTTGTTTATTGTATGATATTCATGGTTCAGCACTTACGAAATAAGTAAGAACCTTTTTTATCATAAATCAATTTCCAGTACTCTTTTTTGTAGATCTCCAAGAAATTACTGTATGCACTACGACACGTGTTTATTTATTTTAGGATAACATTTTATTATGCGACGTTAACAATCACAGGCCTATTATTGAATCATATAACTTTTTTGAAATAAAATCAGTTTGTATTGGCTTTAGGATTACATTTTTTTCATGATCTGACAATCACATTCATAGATCTGTAACTTTGAAGCAAATAAAAATGGATATACAAGTTTTGCGTTTTTATTACTTGAAATGAAGTCTACTTTACAGAAATATTTCGTAATTTATTGCTTTTAGAACTTTCTAAATATAACAAAATGTAGCATGTAGGATATACACTGTGTATAAGCCAAATGGAATAAATTCATTATTTCGGTTACTGTACATATTTATAAAAAATCCCGAAACATGTCATATTTAATTTATAAATTAACATTCTTCAACGTGAAAATGCGATCCCTACCTTCAACCCCCTTCGAATGACAGGTACAACCCCATTTTTTTAAATGGAAAGTATAGGCTTGTGATATATCGTTGTAAAGGTCTCTTTATTCTCTATTCAAAAATGTTATAATTTTCATGTTTGTTGCAACAATTAAGATAGAATAAAATAAAATCATGTTGTTATCGAAATTCGCTACAATATACTCAAAAAATAAAATTTAATGCAAAATGTAAAGAAAAATTTAACACGCCACAAAAAAATATGAATGTCAATGAAGTAGATGTTCAAAATGTTCACCATGCACGTCTTGACAACATCCTAATCTTAAATAAAACTGTCTTCTAACATTATTTAACATATCAGGCGTGATCGACCTAATCGCAAGCGTTATTCGTTCTCTTAAGTTATTTAAATCCAAAGGTTTAGTTTTGTACACAATGCTCTTCAAATATCCCCATAAAAAAAATCAAGTAAGGTCAGATCAGGTGATCGCGCTGGCCATTCTATCGATCCTCGCCTTCCTATCCACCGATTGGGAAATATTGCATCGAGGTACTGCCGGACATTGCGTTGGTAATGTGGTGGTGCTCCATCCTGCTGAAACCATATCGTATTCATTAGAACTTGAGGGTTTCCTGGATCAGGATATAAATTTGCCAAAGTTGGAATGACATCATTTTGAAGTAGTGCCAAATAACGATCGCCATTCAAATTGCCCTCAATGAAAAAGGGACCAATGATATGGTTTCCAACAATACCTGCCCAAACATTAACTTTTACTTGGTATTGTGTGTGTTCTTCCCTCATCCAGTGAGGATTTTCCGTAGACCAGTAGCGGCAATTTTGCCGATTAGCATGACCGCTAAGAGAAAAAGTGCACTCATCAGAAAACATAACGTCTTCTAAATTGATAATATTGTTATCCAGCATGTCCATCATTCGCTCACAAAAATAAGTTCTTCTATCAAAATCGTCTTCCATAAGCTCCTGAGTAGATATCATTTTATACGGATGCATTTTATTTTCTTTTAATATGTTTACTATCGATGTATGGCTAACATTTAATGTAGTGGATGCATGTCTACTCGATGTATGTGGGTTTTCCATAAACTCAAGCATCACATCTACTTTGATTTCATCACTCAGTGCATTGGCAGCTGGTTTTTTTATCTGCCTTACATGACCAAACTCTCGAAACTGCTTCTCTATCTTACTTATTGTTCCTTGAGCTATAGGCGGTAAATCAGGAAATTTCTCATGAAATAGGCGGGTTACTTCTTGTTGTGTTCGGGTTCTATCTCCGTAACCAATCATTTGTATGACTGTTATTTTATGCATTTCCGTTAATCTAACCATTTCCCAGAATTGTATTTTACGAAATTCAAACTAAAATTATCAAACTGTCAATTTAAATGACAACTTTTAAATACAAAACAATTTACTAAGGCGTTTTAAACAAACTAATGTTGCCACGGAAACTTTTTAAAGTATTTTTGATGGATACCATCTAAAAAGCACATTGGTATGGTTTTTACTCACTTTCTTATTATGAAGACCTAAACGGGAAGTAAGTAATGCAATGATGCCTTTGATGTATGTATTAAATCTTTATAAACGCAAATGAGCATCTACTTCATTGACATTCATATTTTTTTCTGGCGTTTTCAATTTTTCTTTACATTTTGCATTAAATATTATTTTTTGAGTATATTGTAGCGAATTTCGATAACAACATGATTTTATTTTATTCTATCTTAATTGTTGCAACAAACATGAAAATTATAACATTTTTGAATAGAGAATAAAGAGACCTTTACAACGATATATCACAAGCCTATACTTCCCATTTAAAAAAATTGGGGTTGTACCTGTCATTCGAAGGGGGTTGAAGGTAGGGATCGCATTTTCACGTTGAAGAATGTTAATTTATAAATTAAATATGACATGTTTCGGGATTTTTTATAAATATGTACAGTAACCGAAATAATGAATTTATTCCATTTGGCTTATACACACTGTATAATAATAAAACAATATTGGGTGTTATTTAGCCCTTAAGGACTTGTATGTATGTACTTACACTGTCACGGTTACCGCAAATATACTGCCCAAAAGAATTAGCGGGTAGTTATTATTTTGATTGAAAAGGGTTGTAAATATTAAAATAAATATCGTTTGATAATAATACTTGAATGACTTATTTGACAAGTATGTATAGGCAAAAATAAATATTGTCGTTTAGTTTCATTTTAACGTTTATTAGCATTTTGAAAAAAATAAACATTTTTGTGTAGGAATATGTACAGTAAATTACAGACTTAACAGAAGTATAATTTTGGTAATTGTTATAAAAAATGAAAACTAATAAGGCATATGATCTCCTCGGATGGCCAACATGGCTTGACATCATGCTGACATGGACTGAACCAAATTATCAAACAATTCTTGGCAAATGTTCCACGGTATGGACTGAACCAAATTATCAAACAATTCTTGGAAAATGTTCCACTCTTCTCTAAGAGCAATTTGAAGTTCTGCAATTGAATACAGTGCAAGATTTCGTGAGGCAATACGTCTTCCTAATTCATCTCAGGCACATTCGATAAGATTACCGTCCAGAAAATTGGCTGGTCAGTCCATTCTATCGATTCCTACTAAGCGATGATGGCACCGGCTGTGCACGTCAGTACGTCATAGTACTTTCGCGAATAGTTTAGATACAGAAGAATCCAGAAAACCGATGACTATATAAAAGCTCAAGGGGAAGGATAATTGATTCAATCAGTAATCGTTGTGGGCTTAATATCGTTGACATAAATGTGTTTATAAATAAATATAAATACTGCTATTTATTATTTTTAATTGTGTGTTTTATTAATTGAACCCGGACAGAAGAATTATTACAATACTATAAATAAAAATATACCAAACGCACTTAAAGCTGTCAATATAGCCATTGTATTAATTTATAGGATATAATGGCAACCAAGGCAAAGACAATTTCAGATAAAGAAAACCACCTCCGTTTGGTATTTCAGATGATACGAATTTAATTATAAAATAAAGATTTTTAAACAGAAAGATTGCAATTTCTAATTTCTATTTGACAAAGTTCGTTCAAGGAATTGTATGAAGAATTTTTAAAAAATTCCCATTATGCAATAAGTCTGAACTAGGAAGAATATATTCCAATAAAGAGGATGAAAGTCTAAAAGTTTGAAAATCAGTGCAAATATATTTAATATATACATTCGTATATTTATATTTTTAAAAGAGGAAGCTGTTAATGGGTTTTGTAGTGCAGTCCTTGATATGTTTAATAATAAGTAGATGGCTCGCAGATGACATGAAATTTATTAAATTTAAATATATGTACCTACATATTTGCGTGTGTGCTCATGATAAATTATTCGGTTATTTGTAAAGACTCCAATTGTCAAGATCATGAACACGTAACAGAAGCATCTGTTTCACTCAATAACAATAAATTATACTATCTACTTGTATTTGTATTTTTAAATTTAAAATGTTGAAACGTTTAGTGTATTTGATCCATACGCCCACGGTATAATTATAGTTTTGCACATCATGTAAATATTGTAAATAAAGGAGACACACACACACACATATATATATATATACATATATATATATATATATATATATATATATATATATATATATATATATTTAGTGTTAATAAGAATTAAAATTTATTTCTTATTTATTTTATTGGCCGTGTCATAATATTAAAATAATAGACATTTTCTTGGTTTAGCGACCTTTAATGAATTTTAGTTTTTTCTACGACGTTTCGACTTTTTTTATATAATTAAGTCTTTTTCAAGTGATTGGAACTAAAAAATTAATACAACGAAAGGTAAGAAATATATTTACAATTTGTATGAATGAATTAAAATTAAAATAATAATTAAAGTAAGGAAAATTAAAGGATACAAAACTCACCAATTTATTTCGTGTTAAAACACATATTTTGTGTAATATGTATGGTTCGGACATGTCGACCTTTTCAGGGTCGATCTGCCTTTCTCGGAATATTTAGTGTAACTAAATGTCTTGGTGCAGAAATGAAATTGTTTATTTCATTTTAAAATTAGTTTGGTCAGGCTATATGTTTGGGAAAATACAGTATATTTATATTGGGAAAAAAATATTTTTTTTTGTGTGGTTGGGGGTTGTGGGGTTGGGGTTGGGGTTTAAACAATAAAAGACAACCCCAACCACACAAAAAAAATATTTTTTTCCCAATGTAAATATATTGTATTTTCCCAAACATATGGCCTGACCAAACTAATTTTAAAACGAAATAAACAATTTCATTTCTACACCAAGACATTTAGTTACACTAAATATTCCGAGAAAGGCAGATCGACCCTAAAAAGGTCGACATGTCCGAACCATACATATTACACAAAATATGTGTTTTAACACGAAATAAATTGGTGAGTTTTGTATCCTTTAATTTTCTTTACTTTAATTATTATTTTAATTTTAATTCATTCATACAAATTGTAAATATATTTCTTACCTTTCGTTGTATTAATTTTTTAGTTCCAATCACTTGAAAAAGACTTAATTATATAAAAAAAGTCGAAACGTCGTAGAAAAAACTGAAATTCATTAAAGGTCGCTAAACCAAGAAAATGTCTATTATTTTAATATATATATATATATACACACACACACACACACACACACACACACACACACACACACACACACACACACACACACACACACACACACACACACACACACACACACACACACACACACACACACACACACACACACACACACACACACACACACACACACACACACACACACACACACACACACACACACACACACACACACACACACACACACACACACACACACACACACACACACACACACACACACACACACACACACACACACACACACACACACACACACACACACACACACACACACACACACACACACACACACACACACACACACACACACACACACACACACACACACACACACACACACACACACACACACACACACACACACACACACACACACACACACACACACACACACACACACACACACACACACACACACACACACACACACACACACACACACACACACACACACACACACACACACACACACACACACACACACACACACACACACACACACACACACACACACACACACACACACACACACACACACACACACACACACACACACACACACACACACACACACACACACACACACACACACACACACACACACACACACACACACACACACACACACACACACACACACACACACACACACACACACACACACACACACACACACACACACACACACACACACACACACACACACACACACACACACACACACACACACACACACACACACACACACACACACACACACACACACACACACACACACACACACACACACACACACACACACACACACACACACACACACACACACACACACACACACACACACACACACACACACACACACACACACACACACACACACACACACACACACACACACACACACACACACACACACACACACACACACACACACACACACACACACAGACACACAGACACACAGACACACAGACACACAGACACACAGACACACAGACACACAGACACACAGACACACAGACACACAGACACACAGACACAGACACAGAGACACACAGAGACACACAGAGACACACAGAGACACACAGAGACACACAGAGACACACAGAGACACACAGAGACACACAGAGACACACAGAGACACACAGAGACACACAGAGACACACAGAGACACACAGAGACACACAGAGACACACAGAGACACACAGAGACACACAGAGACACACAGAGACACACAGAGACACACAGAGACACACAGAGACACACAGAGACACACAGAGACACACAGAGACACACAGAGACACACAGAGACACACAGAGACACACAGAGACACACAGAGACACACAGAGACACACAGAGACACACAGAGACACACAGAGACACACAGAGACACACAGAGACACACAGAGACACACAGAGACACACAGAGACACACAGAGACACACAGAGACACACAGAGACACACAGAGACACACAGAGACACACAGAGACACACAGAGACACACAGAGACACACAGAGACACACAGAGACACACAGAGACACACAGAGACACACAGAGACACACAGAGACACACAGAGACACACAGAGACACACAGAGACACACAGAGACACACAGAGACACACAGAGACACACAGAGACACACAGAGACACACAGAGACACACAGAGACACACAGAGACACACAGAGACACACAGACACACACAGACACACACAGACACACACAGAGACACACAGACACACACAGACACACACAGACACACACAGACACACACAGACACACACAGACACACACAGACACACACAGACACACACAGACACACACAGACACACACAGACACACACAGACACACACAGACACACACAGACACACACAGACACACACAGACACACACAGACACACACAGACACACACAGACACACACAGACACACACAGACACACACAGACACACACAGACACACACAGACACACACAGACACACACAGACACACACAGACACACACAGACACACACAGACACACACAGACACACACAGACACACACAGACACACACAGACACACACAGACACACACAGACACACACAGACACACACAGACACACACAGACACACACAGACACACACAGACACACACAGACACACACAGACACACACAGACACACACAGACACACACAGACACACACAGACACACACAGACACACACAGACACACACAGACACACACAGACACACACAGACACACACAGACACACACAGACACACACAGACACACACAGACACACACAGACACACACAGACACACACAGACACACACAGACACACACAGACACACACAGACACACACAGACACACACAGACACACACAGACACACACAGACACACACAGACACACACAGACACACACAGACACACACAGACACACACAGACACACACAGACACACACAGACACACACAGACACACACAGACACACACAGACACACACAGACACACACAGACACACACAGACACACACAGACACACACAGACACACACAGACACACACAGACACACACAGACACACACAGACACACACAGACACACACAGACACACACAGACACACACAGACACACACAGACACACACAGACACACACAGACACACACAGACACACACAGACACACACAGACACACACAGACACACACAGACACACACAGACACACACAGACACACACAGACACACACAGACACACACAGACACACACAGACACACACAGACACACACAGACACACACAGACACACACAGACACACACAGACACACACAGACACACACAGACACACACAGACACACACAGACACACACAGACACACACAGACACACACAGACACACACAGACACACACAGACACACACAGACACACACAGACACACACAGACACACACAGACACACACAGACACACACAGACACACACAGACACACACAGACACACACAGACACACACAGACACACACAGACACACACAGACACACACAGACACACACAGACACACACAGACACACACAGACACACACAGACACACACAGACACACACAGACACACACAGACACACACAGACACACACAGACACACACAGACACACACAGACACACACAGACACACACAGACACACACAGACACACACAGACACACACAGACACACACAGACACACACAGACACACACAGACACACACAGACACACACAGACACACACAGACACACACAGACACACACAGACACACACAGACACACACAGACACACACAGACACACACAGACACACACAGACACACACAGACACACACAGACACACACAGACACACACAGACACACACAGACACACACAGACACACACAGACACACACAGACACACACAGACACACACAGACACACACAGACACACACAGACACACACAGACACACACAGACACACACAGACACACACAGACACACACAGACACACACAGACACACACAGACACACACAGACACACACAGACACACACAGACACACACAGACACACACAGACACACACAGACACACACAGACACACACAGACACACACAGACACACACAGACACACACAGACACACACAGACACACACAGA
>OW285235.1:212278548-212356048 GCA_935421215.2 Melolontha melolontha
ATTACATGCCATTACCGCTCTAATCGTTGCATCAATCTCTACACATGACAAAATCGCATTTGTCTAAGAATGTAGCCGCAACGTGTCACGGCGTCAACCGTCCAGGTTGTCCGGGAAAATGAAAACAATGTGTGAAAGCCGTATCCATCCGGGATGCGCAGACGTCGACGTTTCATAGTTATTACTAATTGTCAGTACACCTTACCCAGAAATAGATACGACTTTCATTTCAATACTGCGTGTATATATACTAATGATGATAAACGTACTGTTAATGAGAATTCATAATTATCGAATTATCATATTACATGCCATTGCCGCTCTAATCGTTGCATCAATCTCTACACATGACAAAATCGCATTTGTCTAAGAATGTAGCCGCAACGTGTCACGGCGCCAACCGTCGAGGTTGTCCGGGAAAATGTGGTGAAAGCCGTATCCATCCGGGATGTGCAGACGTCGACGTTTCATAGTTATAGACAAATGCGATTTTGTCATGTGTAGAGATTGATGCAACGATTAGAGCAGCAATGGCATGTAATAGAGAATTCAATAATTATGAATTCTCATTAACAGTACGTTTATCATCATTAGTATATATACACGCAGTATAGAAATTAAAGTCGTATCTATTTCTGGGTAAGGTGTATTGGACAATTAGTAATTACTATGAAACGTCGACGTCTGCACATCCCGGATGGATACGGCTTTCACACATTTTTTCAATTTCCCGGGCAACCTGGACGGTTGGCGCCCGTGACACGTTGAGGCTACATTCTTAGACAAATGCGATTTTGTAATGTGTAGAGATTGATGCAACGATTAGAGCGGCAATGACATGTAATATGAGAATTCAATAATTATGAATTCTCATTAACAGTACGTTTATCATCATTAGTATATATACACGCAGTATAGAAATGAAAGTCGTATCTATTTCTGGGTAAGGTGTATTGACAATTAGTAATAACTATGAAACGTCGACGTCTGCACATCCCGGATGGATACGGCTTTTCACACATTTTTTCATATATATATAAAGATAATTATTTCGTGACCTTTGTATGTTATTTACATAACATACAAAGGTGACGAAATAATTTGTTGGCGATTTAAGGTCTGGTTTTACTTCAAAATCTATATATTTAAAACAATCCTACATGTTTCGGCAAATGATGCCTTTTCAAGGAATATAAAATTATATTTTTATATTCCTTTGAAGAAACAACAGGCTGCATTTAATTACCAAAGAGTTTTTGTAGTATCACCCACTCATGAGAAGAATTGGTTCAATGCGTATTTTCAGGTATCAAACAAAATTACAAAAGTCATCAATGGTTAAGTGAAGATGCACTATTAGCCGCCAAAAATATGGATGTAAATTTCATTAATGTCAGTATTCAATGTTACCAGGAAAAATAGCTATTTACAAATCATTAGAATTATAGATCAAGATGAAACAATAAAATGAATTCTTAAATTTACTTGATTTATCTGAATTGCCACCCCTATATCATTAATCTGAAGGTTTGGTGTTCCTATCATCCTTCTTAGAAATATTGACCCCACATCTTTGTCTTTTAGGGGATATGCTAATACCACGTATACAAACGATACCAATAGATATGCCAATCCAATTCAAACGATTGCAATTTCCAATTAAACTGGCTTTTGCAATAATGATAAACAAATAATAAGCTCAATCATTGCAAGTATATGCATTGAATTTGGAGAATCAATGTTCCAGGTATTTGTTTGTATATATGCCGAGTAAAATCATCAAAAACATTGTGTATGCAAGAGAATTGCAATGGATTCAAAGTTAAATACAACAATAATTACAATTTATGCAATCGAAAACACAAAAAATTAAATGTAAATATTTAACTTGAACTAAATTCAATAATTGATATTAAACTTTCAATTGTATTCATTTAATCTGTATATAAAAAAACTCATTTTATAAGGCCTTTTGTCGCACTCGCGGCTCGTTTTCTAAACATGAACTTGTGCGACGAAATGGTGCTATATGAAACTTGTGTTTTAATATACTATTTTATAATTAGTTATGATCGAAATAAATTGTTTTAGTATGCAGACCATGTATACTGCATATTCTGTTGCCAGAAGGAGAAAAAAGTAGTTTTACAATCTTTTACAGCATCTGGTGCCTCTCTAAAATTCCACGGTATTACCATTAAAACAAAACAGGTTAGCGGTTGGTGTTTGTTAAATTATTTCCATGATAATTTATTGATTGTACATTAATAAGCACATGGTATGTTTCTAAATATATAGGTATGTCTATTAGATATTAAATAATAATAAATTAAAAACTACCACAAAATGAGCAAGTGTTTTGTGTGATATAATTGAAATCACAACGCCTACTGGGTTTTTATTGTATGTATGTATTAATCTGCTCTTAGAAGGTGCCGGTATATGTTACGCTAATTACTATTAGAGAATAATCAGTGCGGAAAAAAGTAAGTTACTTATATGAAGTCTATATATATAAGTACGTTGCAGACAAAAAATTAAGTGAAATAAAAGCTGGAATCTCTATAACTTAAATGATATAAAACGGGAAAACTAATTTGTCTCAATATACCTACTATTAAGAGGTCTAAATGTATTTATTACATGAACAATATCAATAAAATATAATGTCTATTACGTGCATATTGTGGTAGTGCTTGTTAGTAAATTGGTTCATACACCATCACCATATGTCAAGTGAATACATAAGAAATCAAACCATTTATAAAGGTCATTAGCTGACAAAATATAATATTCACATCAGTTACATGTACATATATACAAATAAAAAACGGCTTCGTTTATAGTCAGCATATTTTTCACACGTAAACTGTGTCGCAATAAATGTGTTTTAATTAATGTATACAAATTAATTCGATATTTTCATTATATCTTATACAATGAACTGTTTTGGTTATTTCACATAGAATTAGTATTTGTATAGTATTATTAAAGGATACAAGTTGAAAATTACTTCCGTATAGATAATTGTAGCTATTGCAACCCATAAAAATGTAGTCTGTGCCTTTTTTGTTCTTTCAGATGATCAGAACGTTTTAAAATTTTGCATCTTATCCAAAGATTTCATTAATATTGTAGTATTACTTGTACAAAAATGGCAAGGACAAAATAAGCAATTTTATAAAATAATCCTTTATAATACAAAGGTATTTTTAATAATATAAAATATTATTAAAAATCTGGTGTGAAGAACACAAATACAGGTTCACTATTAATATTTTTGTGAACGTGTCCGAACATATCCCTCCCCAGAGATGTAGATACGTATTTCGCCTTTCTACAGGCTCATCGGTACGCCCCTGCTGGAGAAAGGATATTTTCAGACATATTCACAAAAAAGAACCACATCGCCACATCACAGAAATTATGTGTTATGTGTGTTCTTCACAGCAGATTTTTAATAACATTTTATATTATTAAAAATACCTTTGTATTATACAAAAATGGTGGGGTTTACCTACTCACGTATGTTTCAATTATTCTGATATAATCCTTTATACTAAATTTCTTCTTCATCTAAATCAGATGCCCGTGCATTATTAAATTCAGGTTTTTAACCCTTAGCTGGCATACAGGGCGGTTCACGACCCCAGCACTTTTAAATCGTAAATAAGTTCCATTTAATCATTTTAAAATCGGACTCCTGGCGCCATCTGTGTATAGTACATAAGTTATATTTCCTTGCGGAATAGGTAGTTCCATCACTAAGGTATCAGTGTTGTTTTGACAGTCGAGCTAAAACGACCGGTGCCGCCAACGACCCCACTGTGCCAGCTACGATTATTAGAGTGAATTTTTCATGATTTCTTTTCCACCGTTTTTCTTCATTGGATGAGAATGCTGGAAATGACCATAACGGGAACAATAAGAAAGAATAAACGTGACATTCCTGAAGAGTTTAAAATTGCTGCGAAAGTACCGCCCGAAACGAAATTTTGTCATGCAAAAGATTTGACTTTTCTTTCTTTCACGTCAAAAAAACATAAAATTGTTCTCCTCCAGCACAACAGAAATAACTACTAATAAATCGAATACTGTTTAACATTATAACAGCACAAAAGGTGGCACGGCTAAGTTCGATCAACTTTGCCATGCATATACAGTCACGCGAAGAACTAATCGCTGGCCAATGCGTATATTCTATGGAATAGTAGATCAGGCAATTGTAAACGCGAGGATTCTGTTCAGGTGCAAGCTGGAGAATAACAATGAAGAACAGAAATGCACGGCTATTGAATGCCTGGAGAAGATTTATATGAACCTCATGACGCCGCATTTGAACAAGCGCTATGAAATCGCCACTCTCCGCACAGATTTGAAGCTAGACATTGCTGGGATTCTAGGAAAAGATACGTCTCCTGATCAGCGATTAGAGGTAGTGCGATTCCCTACAAGAATGAGATGTGCCTTTGATCCTCGACAGAGGGATAAGAAGTCCGTGTGTGGATGTTCAGTATGCAATCGTCCGATTTGCAAAGATCATTGATTTAATTTTTGTAAAGAATGTGCTGGACCGTAAAGCAATCGAGGGAAATTATTTTTAATATATTTTATGACATCAACATACGTGTACCACTTTTTTTGGTATTTGACAGTTTTACAATAAAAAAAATACTTACAAATGTGGAATTCTTTTTCACCAAAACTTGACAGTTCATTTCTCAGAATAAACAGCTTTTTTTCATAAGTTAGTATCAAACTCATATATTTTTCTTAAAGTGTCATATCTAACGAGCATTTTCCTGAAATTTTACCTTCTAATACTGAAACCTTGAAAAATTATGTATTTTTTAGTAAAATTGGCTATTTTTCAGCTTTTTTTGCGATTCTTAATTTTTTTTTCATATTTATCATGGCTTTTAACCTATATCAACTATGTTATCTTTTGAAGTAACATATAAAGAGTATGCAAAATTCTGGTTAGCTTGTCTTATTTTATGCTTTTGCCGTGCTCTTAATATCGTTCTATATACAAGTGTCCCGTATCGTTATGTTCAAATTTTGGGTATGTAATGTAGACTTCATATCAAATAAAAAAATTGCAAAACTTGTAGATCCATCTTTATTTGTTTCAAAGTTACAGACCTATGAACGTTATTGTCAGATAAAAAAATGTTATAATAAAATCAATAAAAACTGATTTTATTAAAAAGAAAGTTCAATAAATAATATTTTTAAAATGTCCATCTCCTTGTTGAATGCAAGCTTGTGGCCGTAAGCCAACAGATGAAATATAGTCCGTCGAGAAAGTATCCGGAAAACAAGAAGCATAGTTATAATTTTACGGTATGTATTTTTATTGCTTGAATAATAAAATCACAACAAATAATTCATCTCATTTACTAATACAACCTCCATTTAACTCTAAACACTTAACTAAGCGTTGAGGTACTGCTGAAACTAAGTCACTGCTATACTTTTCGGTTCTATGGGACTAAGATCTGTAGAAGCTGCTGGTCATGGAATTGTTGCCAAGTTTTGTTCTTGCATCCAAGCTGTACTGTAGGCAGAAGTATGGCATCTTGCAATATCCTGTTGAAAATGCCACCCTTCTGGATATAAAGCATGAGCGATTTCAAGAACAAAACCATTAAGAATTTCACAATACTTTGCACTATTAATGTGCATCAATGCCATCAATTATACAGAGAAGTGTAGCACCACGTTGAGAGGTTGCACCTCAAACCATTATTTTAGTGGGAAATTTGAACGGTAACTTTTTCTCTTGATAGGATTTTTAGATGATTTGCACCAAGCTGAAAACAACTTTCGTCAGACATAAAAACATCATTAAAATTATCGTCTTGAAAACGTTGGCAAAAATCTATTCTTCGTTGCCTTTGTAGAGGTGTCATTGCAGGGATTTTTTTTCGTTTGTTGTCTTGTTAAGTAACCTTGTCTTTTCAGTGAATTGCGGACGGTTTCTGGACAAACTCTTATTTGACGTTGATTTCCAAACCTGTTAGCCAGTTTTCGAAACCCTAGGCGTGGATTTTGTCGTCCTAAAGTCACTAAAGCGTTCAAATTGTTTCCAATAATCTTACGCGGTCTTCCGGAAACTGGTCCATGGTGCATATCTCTCCCATTTCTTATACTCTTTATCCTCTTATCCTCATGTACTGCACTTTTTCCGAGTTGACTCAATTGCACTAATTTTTTAACGTTTTGAACACCTCTTCTATACAAATGTTCCACCAACTCTCTTTTTTTTTCTACTGCGACAGTATTTCACAAATATTAAGCCTGTTAACAATCAACAATATTTGACAGCTGATGTTGTTATATGATTTTTGGCCATGACCTACTGTCGCTATAACCTACTTAATGCATTACTTTTGTATTAGGATGTAACAAAAAAAGAAATATATTAAAATTAAGAAAAATAATACATTCCGGATACATTCTAGACGGACTATGCTTATCCGTATTTCACGCTTGTTTTGTCATATTTGTTCGGAAGCCTGATGAATATGATCCAAAAACACTTTCTTGTGTTTGAAACTTGTGCCTAGACTAAATTTTTCAAGAATCCTTATAAAAAAAATCCAGGAGATTTTGAGCGGGTGATCTAGGTGGCCATGCAACAGGACCACCTTGACCAATCCATCTTGGATAATTGATGTTAATAAAATTTCGGAGGTGGACATTTTGAAAATATTATTTATTCAACTTTTTCTTTTTAAATAAAATCAGTTTTCATTCACTTTAGTATAACATTTTTTTTCATTATTTGATAATAACATTCATAGGCCTGCAACATTGAAACAAATAAAAATGGATCTACAAGTTTTGCGATTTTATTACTTGAAAATTAAGTCTACTTTAGATTCCCAAAATTTGAACATAAGATAAACGGGACACTTGTATAGTAGTTTTACACAGAAACTCTAAGTTTGTTTTCATGCTAGACATTAAGTTTTGTAAGCAACTGACTTTGCATTTCTGAAGTATAATCTGAAGTTGTAGGGATATTGATCATATGTAAGGCCAGTTCAATATATGTGATAAGAAGAATCCGATCCACAATGAAAAATTGGACACTTATATAATAATAGATTTCTTTATTAAATTTATGTTTAAAGTTAATGCACCACTCAAATAATTCGATAAAATTTTTTCAAAATTGTTTGATTGGTTTGATTGTTTGATTTTTCGACATCAACAAAAAAACAAATGAATTGGCGATAATTATAGTTTTTTATTAATGGAAACTTATGGAAGAAACTATAAATTACATTCAATTACAAATCCAGAAAGAAAACGATATTATTGGAAACCTTAAAAGATTTAAAAAACAAAAAAAAAATGGAACGGAAGAATAAAACTTAGTAACGCGTAACACCTCCCCTAACTCTGATAACTGCTTGTATTCGCCGTGGTAAGTTCATTATCAAATTTTGGATTATTTCTTGGGGAATAATATCCCACTCCAAAAGAGCGGTTTGTTCCACTTCCTGAGATTAATAGGAGCTGGTAAATGCCGTCTTACTTATTTTTTAGAGTATCTCATACGTGCCCTATTGGATTTAAATCTGGACTTCGTGGTGGCCACGACTTGAATATGGACAAGAGGTCTTGTAAGTAATCCAAAACGTGTCTAGCAATGTGCATTATACTGCATGAAAATGAAATTGTTACTTGTAAATGGCGCAAAAAGCATTCCATGGTCTTGAATAATGTTCTCGAGGTAGTATTCAGCATTCATTGACCTTTGGCGAATAGGGACTAACCCTGTGCAGGCGTCAAAGCAAATAGTTCTCCAGAACATTCTTGATCCACCACCAAAAAGCTCCCTTTGAGAGATTGTGCAGTCATGATATCTTTCTCCAGCTCTTCACCATACTCTTTCGTAACCATCTGGCGATTTTAAATTTATTTTAGTCTCGCCCGAAAACAAAATTCGCTGCCAATTTTCAACTGTCCAGTCTGCATGATTTCGGAAAAATCTTAAACGTTGTACTCAGTGTGCTGCGGTAAGTAGTGGTTCAAATGTAGGTCTTCTACTATTCAATCTTACTTGCTTCAACCTTCTCCTTAGGGTTAAAGCAGAAACTCTGACATTTCTGACTGTTTCAAGCTCACTGAGTTCTGTGCTTGTTATTCGCCTATTTTCGAAAGCCTGCAGTTACAAAAAAACTATAATCTCTCGCACTTGCGAGGCGTTCTCTACCTTCACCATGCCTTCTGGAGTGCGATCTGGTTTCCCTAGATCCTCTAATCATTCAACTGATTGTTGAATGATTAACGCCCAAAAAAATGCTACATAACGCGTTGCACGTCCTCCTTCTAACAAAGTTAAAGCTCTTACACATTCGTCATTGATAAAATGATGTAGTCGGTTTATGATTTTTAATTTAAACTTTATTAACTTAAAATCTATACCGCAAAAAATTAACAAACTCGTAGATGCTTGAACTGTAACTTCAACGACTCAAGAAAATCTGTTTAATAAAACCCGACATTAACTTTCGGCTTTCTTCACCAGAAATGCCAAAATTACATTGCAGCGACATAAAGTTACTAGATTAGGTTTAGATAAAACCAAAAATTTTTAGAAAATGTCAGAATCATAGAGTGGTGTGTTAATTTTGAACATGAGTTTATAACACTTCTAAAAGGACCTAGAAAATCGATTGGAAGGCTATTTCAAACAAATTACATTTAAGCTAAGAAGGAACTGATATAGATACTGTTAATATACTGTTATTTATCATAGTTATCATCGTACATAAAATAATATTATTTCAGTGTAATCCTTTCCTAAAATGTGTAGTACATAATGTCAACGGGCTCAGTCGACATGGAAAATTTCCAAAAACTGTTAGAAAATAACGCTGAAAATTAAAACGTGTCTGAACGATTCTGAAACACTATAAGAAGGAGTCGATTTAAGGATCAAATACTTTATTATTAAATTTAGAAGATGCTTACGTAATTACGACATTGACTTGGAGGGGTAAATTAAAAAAAATTACTGTAAAACAAGAACTTAGAGGAGACATTTTTATGCAATCTACCTAGACATGAAAGAAAAGACGAGACAAGCGATGATAATTTTTTTTCACTAGATATGATTAAAGGTTGAATGTCTCAACTTCTAGAAAACACATTCCTCCATAACTTGCCGAACTTGTTATAGTCTTTTCAGACTAATTATGAAGTCTCCCTTAGAACGGCAATTTTAAGATTTTCAATGGTCTCTTTTTATACACCTTTGGTAATTTTTTGGTGTTCTTGTCTTAGGAGTTCTAGCAGATTTTGGATCAGCCTCAGTGGATTCCCGACACCCATGGAAAGTATTTTGGCCAGGATTTTTACTTGATAGTATGATGGGGCATCTCGCTATGTACAGCAATAATTCGTCTACGGACAATTTTTGGTCCATTTCGTTCTTTAAAAATATCCACTGGTAGATCTTTAAGATATGGTTTTGGAAACTTTGTGTATTTTTAGCTAAAGAATATTTTTCTCGATGTTGTTTGTTATTGAGAAGTTTTAGTGTAATACGAAATATATCACCATTATTGATTTATTGCTAGTATTACTACATCTTGTAAGAATTGTTTATTACGCTTGGGTTAAAGTTCAATATATTATAAATATGTTAGCATTGGTTGCACTCTAGAAGTGCTATTTTATCTGCTGTTACGTTTCAATGTTACGATTCATGGTGTTATAATGAGGAGGCTACCGCTATGCTTATGATCATTTGGCTTATCTAAAGAACAGTACATATAGTGGTTACAAATGATATTTAGACATACAATACTATGGTGGAGAACTGCTTATGGGTGGTTTATGAAGTTTTGAACATAAAGAAGGCCTATTTGTTGCAGCTGTTCCAGAAAATGTACCCCGTGTCCGAAAAATGATAAACAACTGCTGCATCTAATAAATAATAGTAACAATACTTGGTATTAGATTCCTAAAATACTTCATAAAGAGATATTAAAAAATTCGATCGTGCTGGGTTTTAACCAACTACCGGAACAGTAACAAATTGAGCGCGTAATATTTTGTAATTAATCGTAATATAATTGAACCTATATTCCTTTCTATGATTTGCAGGTATTGCAAAAAAGAAATGTATTTGGGGATGTTCTACGGCCGATTACCGCGAAAGGATAACGTTTGCTGAACAGAGTAATGTGAAAAACAGAAGACGTCTAGTATTCCAACATTATTCCAACGCCTGAGAATAAGGGGTTTCTTTCCATACTGCTGCAGCAATTATTAATCTTTGAGAAAAAATAAGATTAGAGATATTGAATTGGTCGATGTGTGATGCTTGTGCGATTAGTTTTGTGTTCCCATATCTTAATAATTTGAGAATGTCCCTCGTACACTACGATGTAGTTCAATTCTCGTTAAGCACAAATTATTGTATTAGTTAAAAGAGGTCACAATAGTTACAAAATAGAAATATTATCTGCATACATATATCTTCGAAGCTATTAAGCATGTGTCCGTCGAAGATACATAGCGTGTACGACAACATATGTTGGATGATAGTGTTCCATATTCTTACGTTGAGATTCCGGTACAGAAATTGCAAGACTTGCGTGCACATATGGGAAAATTGGACGTGCTAAATAAAACGTGCAACTGCTTCCATAATACCAGTTTGGATAGCTAATATAAAGTATTATTTGTAGCAATACAAATACTGTACATACAAGTATACATTATCCTTACTGTTTAGAGAATTTTCTAGTGTACACTTTTCCACATTCCGAACATTTAAATTAATAATTGTTAAGTACAAATTTTATAAAGCAATGTCAAGTAATGTAGGACAAGAACGAACTTTTAATTTCTTTAAAATGTCAATATAATTAATCTAATTTTAGCTGGGCGTCAATTATAAGATTAAACATTTAGGCATTTTACTATCTAAAGGGGACACATGCAATGTACTCGTATATAAAAATATTAATAATAATTCCCGCTTCTTAGTCTTCTATTGATAAATACTGTGCTAGATGTTTAATTATGAATATTGTTATTGTTAAATGTAGGTGTAGGTTTCCGCGGTCGTTCTCTAGATGTAGATCTCGGTTTCCGGGTTGGAACCGCGTCGAGTTAGGCGTAATTGCCAACGTTTCGTCCACTGTTTCAAGGGACATCTTCAGGATTCTTCCCCGCAATCTCAATAGAGACGATGGCTATACGTTACATCCGACGTGGCAAACTCTACTGCCCTCAACTAAGAATCACCACGCCCATACGACGCATGCCATTGGCTCATTGTTCTCAGACAATAGCAGGCCACCATCTGGCCCGGTCCCCCCCTATATACGTTGTACCGGTCTCTGTCATAGCATTCTTCAAGCTACTGCGAAACGACGAACATCCACGTACAGCCCTGAAGATGTCCCTTGAAACAGTGGATGGAAACGTTGGCAATTACACCTAACTCGACGCGGTTCCATCCCGGAAACCGAGATCTACATATGAATATTGTTGTTTAATATTTAGATACCTTATTTAAGTTATTTTAGTTGAATTTACTGCAAATGAGAATTAATGACTATTCAAATCTCAATTTACACACAAATATCTCTAATATGTTACGTTAATTACTACAATTCGACAAACTAAGTTTGTACCAGTATTCAGAACGTAACACGTCGCAACGTCAACTTTCCTGGTTGTTAGGATAATTAAAAATTCGTGAAAGTCACATCTATCCCGGAGCGTGCAGATGCAGCATTTCGTTCTTAGTGGAACTCGTCAGCACACGATATCGTAGAGACATATGTGATTTCCACTTCTATAGTGCGTGTATATGCTGAACTTACTGCAAATGAGAATTAATGACTAGTAAAATCTTACTTTACAAGTAAATGTCGCCTAATGTGTTAATTACTACAACTCGACAAACTAAGTTTGTACCAATACGAAGAACGCAAACGTCGCGACGTCAACCTTCCTGGTTGTTAGGATAATTAAAAATTCGTGAAAGTCACATCTATCACTTGATCCAGCTGTGCAATTAATATTTCAATTTATTAAACATTTTTGAAATTTTAATTTAAATATTAAATTGGTATTTTTTTTTCTGCAAACTGTCGAATTCCAATTTAATGTCGAAGAAACTCGATCATAATTATTACTCTATTTATAGTAGTTTATTTTTGTTTACATTTTATTGGTACCTGAAACAAATTTTATAGACTTGAAATTGTGTTCTGATTACAGTATCTTGAAGAAAGTACTGAGTTTAACACTTTTAAAATTAATAGCTTTACTTTATGTGGCCATTAACGACTTGAATAAATACCTCAGTATGAATTTCGGCCGTCCAGAATACCGTTGATTTCGAAGTAGTTTAAGTACTCGTAATTTAGGTGAAATGAAATCGAAAGAGAATGCTTACATCTGAAAGTTTTCGCGTAAGTGTCCGCTCCCAGCCAAATTTACAGACAGGTTTTATGGTACTTGAAGTAACCGGTATTGTTGATTAAAATTGGAGTGTTTTAATGAATATATTGTAATTCCTGAGTAACTGTTTTAAACATATTTAAATGTAAAGTTAAGCCTTCGCTTTTTAGAATTTACAAAGTAATTTATTAAGCATTCATTAAAATCGGTTATTCTATTCACAAATGACTTTTCTATACTAAACATTGTCAAGGAATTAATTTAATTTTAACTTGTTCGAAAAATATTATAATTAACTGGTCAATGAATATGAAGCATTCATTAGTTTGAGGCATTAGGATAAGATATTCCTAAATATACGGGCGGCGCTATCTGCTGTTTTTTTTTAAATCATGTTATATTGACACTGACAGCTATTTCGCACTCAAAAAAGTGACAGAAACTCAGTATCCGTATATCCGCGGTACGAAATGGATCGCTTTATGCTTGAACAACGTTTCGAAATATTAGAAACTTACTTCCAAAGTGGATACTGTGTTGCCGTAACGGTGTGAATTTTAAAAAGAAATTTCTGTCGAAATAATGCATCAACCGCGCCTTGTATACGTAAATTTGTGAAGAAAGTTCGAGAAATTGGCAGGTTAATTGTAATTGACAACACAATATATCCTCGTGTTCGTCCGATCCACTCAACCGATAATATTGCTGTTGTTGCCGATAGTGTGTGCATAATTCCGAGAACAGCAACACGCCACAGATCTCAGCAATTCAACATTAGCCGCACTAGTCTAAGGAGAATTCTGCACAAAGATCTCGGCTTATTCGCTTATAAGATTCAATTAACTCAGAAATTGAAGGCAAATGACTATCCACTTCGATATCGCTTCTCTGTATGGGCTTTGGAGCAGTTGAAAAATGACGGCAATTTTGCTCAAAAAATTATCTTCGCGGATGAGGCTCATTTTCATCTCGGCGGCTACGTTAACAAGCAAAATTTCCATATTTGGGGCTCGGAAAACCCACGTGTAGTCGTAGATCCTGAGCGTGTGATTGTTTGGTGTGGTTTTTTGGAGCGGCGGCATTATTGGCCCATTTTTGTTTTAGAAAATGAAGACTGCAACAACGTTACGGTTAACGGAGAACACTATAGAAACATGCTGACCAATTTTTGATGGCAATATATTGAAGAATTGGATGTGGGTGAGCAAGATGGCGCACCACAAGTCGTTGAACAATCGATCTTTTGCCTACTAAGTTCAATAATCGTGAGCCGTTAAGATCCATGTTATGCCGATAAGATATACGATTCAGGCACTTAAACACAGTATTGTTTGCGATATTGCTGAAATAGGTACCGAAACCATCGGAAGGGTGCTGCAAAATTGGGTTGACAGGATCGGCTTCACAAACGCAAAATAAAAATATAACGTATCAAAAATGAAAAGATTTAATTAAATAGAATATAAATCTAAAATATTTTCCCAAAATTTCCTCGCATAAGCCAAAGAAATAAAGTGGCAAAGATGTATAAAAAAATTTTGTCACGCCACTGTGCGATCGACTATATTATAAACAGTATCTGAGACGATATGTGAAAGCTGATTCACAATAACAAAAAGAATAGTTTTGTTATTGTCGATCTCGCTTTAATTTTCGTCTAGTTGTCGATTAAAGATAGATTGTTACTAAATAGGACTTTAAATGCCCGTAGAACACACATCTTACATTTTCTTGTAATACATTGTCTTTAAAAATTTACAAAAATTTTTAACAACTGGCTTTTGTACCAGGTTATCGAACTCATTCTGAGCGGCATTCTGAATCGATATTCATATTTTATATTTCTTACTTCTAGTAACAAAAAAAATATTCACGCAATACACATGAAATGATGTCAGTTCCAAAAGTCCAAAAATTATTTTTAGTAAGATTTTTAAAATAGGTTTGTAAATTAATGTAAAAGACATCTTAATTTTTAACATTGTTTTTTACACTTGAATGTATAAACAGCTGATTTTGTAAGAGGTTCTTGATCTTAAGGTATAACATTGTTGTAGTTTTTATCAAAGCGACAGCTGTTATCTATGTGAACATACGCTGTAGCGTATGTGTGTGCGTAACTTCAATAGAGGTATTTATTATTTATACGTATTATGAATATTTGATATAATTTTCAGGGGGTTTTTGATTTTAGGGTACAAGTTGTAATTGACTCACAACATTTTAGATTTGTAGTCTGTACATCTTTAATTATACCTTTCCATTTTTCATATGTTGTCCTATTATTTCGAGGACAACCTGTATATATATATATATATATATATATTGAAGTGTATCACGTATGGAGTGATAAGTATAAATAAACGCTACTACGTTAGGGCGCTAATTTGAAGTGTATATGTAGTATGGTGTATAAATAAATGGCACTTACGTAATATATTAATTGAAATGTAATGAATATTTAAGATTATGTAATTTTAAAAATTGAATATGCAAGTAAAGTTTAATAAACGACCTATAGATGTAGCTAAAACTTAAGTTCACAGATGTTGCTTGAATTAGGGGCAAAAACATAAATAATACGTAAAAATAAATAATTTTTGTACTTAACTTAATCGGTCTCTTCGGGGTACATAATCTTCTAGTATTTAATCTTAAAATGTATGATTAAATGGGCACCAACTAGCTCAGATTGATAAAGTGAATTTATTATTTATTAACAACAATTGTGTGGGTCTGGTACTCAGTGTAATATAGATGTGAGTGTATAAACAAGTTAATATATAATTAAATTCTGGATATGTAATCTAATAAAGAAAACGAGAGAGTTTGGAGAATAAATGAATAGTTTAATTAGAACTTTTCTTTTAAAGGTAAGTGTTTACCTAGATAGTCAAGTACATTAACCTATATACGGTCACGTGTTCATATGATGATTTGAAAATTAGGTTATATTTATATTCATGAAATGATACATAACTAAAATTACTAAATTTACTTGAATTAAACACAAGGGAACTGTATTTTTCGATATAAAGGTATACTTAGTGATAATTAAAGTGTTTCGCATAAAATAAATAATATCGAACGATTGTATTCAAATAATAATATAAATAATTTTGGTGTTATAGAAAATAGATTAAAAAGTACTCAAGTTTGGTAGATTGAGGCTTCCGGACGTTCAAACTGTTTCAGGATTCTTTTCAACAGGATAAAGATTCTGGTAAAGGAATTAGGCAGGTTAGCGTCCCTCGGGATAGGAAATACGCTTTAGTATCTTCTAGGTAGGAGTTGGAATTGGATATTGCGTCTATCGATGCTTTAAATGTTGGTTATTCGAAGGATAGGACTTCGGGTATGGATATTGTACTTTATTTAATAATTTTTTAACTTAATTCTTGGAACAACAATTCTTTCTAACAACGCATACACGTAGATAGAACTAACTACGTAGGCGGGACGACTAAAATTATATTAATGAGTTATTATTTTACATTGAAAATAATTAACTGTTTAAATAATTATTTTGGTTATTATACATCATATTATGTCAGAAATGATTTAGGGCTTTCGACCAAATGAACCAATTGAGAAGCTGCCACCGATTCACTTAACTACAAAATACAATTATTACCATATATTGACCATTCATCAATTTACTATGCTGTTGGAATTTAAATACAAGAGATATAAATAGTAGTATTTAAATAAGCTGAAACATACCATTTCGTAACTGGATATTGAATCTTCAGAGACAGCTATTTCAATATTAGAGTTGGTTGGTGGGCTACTATTGTTTCTTTTAACACAAGAACACCAAAAGTCACCAAATTTTGGAACTGGTAAACGCTTTCTTTCCACAAGTCCCCGTGGAATTGTCGACATGACTTAAAATCATCTGGTAGTAAGTTGCAAGTTATAAATATAAAGTATATATTAAAAATTAAATTAAGATAATACCAGAACAAAACTAATTTCGTCAATTATTTTATTATTTATTCAAGACATTGTAATAAAGATGAGATATGAATTATGTCATAATTAACCATATTATATAAAAAGAAAAACAAAAAGCCAATTCTTGTTCGTAAATACATTGTTCTTCTATTGTTAGGAATTTCAGGTAAGACTATTATATAACAGAGGTATTAACACATAATACAATACGGATTTAATTAGTCTTATTCAATAGATATCATAGAATAGTCGTTAAAATCTATCGCTTCTTCTTTTGTTGAACAATAAAAGAATATTTTCCCATACCAAATGTGAAAACTAAATATTAGATCACAGCAAAGAAATTTGCTGTATCTTAAAACATCACTTTCATTTGCACCATCACAACAAAGGTACACGAACCCGCACTGTAACAAACTAGTAATTGTTTACAGAAATATAATTATTAGGAAACGTTTACTTGCGGCAGAGACGTCACGGGTAATCGATTTTAAATGCATTCCGATATTTTGTCGGTTGTTTAGACTACATTAAGAATACAAAACTATTTTACAAGAAATCGTAACACGTGAGTTTCACAAGTTAGCCTCACTTGTAATAGTTCACTAATGTAATTTGCTTCAACGATTCGCCTTGCAATCGGCACACAAATCCAATGTTTAAATAACGGAGTAGCAATGTATACTAAAATTCTTATTTGTAAAAAAAATCAACTTTCACTTTCGACAAATTTTATATTATGTAATTTATATTTCTCAATAGGACGGAAGAAACCATACATACTTTTCTTCCAGTACATTAATTACATATTAATGTCTGACAACATAATAATTACGCATAAACAAACGACAATCTAATATTTACGGGGACAAGAAACGATTTTTGTTTTATTTTAATACCAATTAAAAATGTTTAAATACATAATACTAACAGAATATTTTAAGTTTTTGGATTAAAATATTTACATACAATTTATAAAGTTGTTGCTGGATGGCACACCATAACTAGTATGTTATTGTTATTATTATTACATGTATTAATCATGAAGTACTTGGTATACTTAGTTATAGCTTTTCTCGAAGGCATAAGTAAAAACTGTTGTGTCGACCGCAAATATCGATCTACAACGCTCCAATACAATTTCAGAGTTTAGTAGAATCCCGCTAATCCGACATCGAATAGTCCGACTCTCTGTGTAATCCGACCGTGATGAGCGTGCTTCGACTTGTTTTGCACATACGCATTGGCTTGCTCCAGGGTTGCGATTGTTAGTACAATTGGTTTAAGCTTAGTACGTCAACCTTGTGCGAGAAAACTAGGCGATAATAATAATTCTTGCCTTAGCATAGGAGTAGGACTGTTGGCATTGACCTTAAACTAGAAGGAAAACCGTGAAAACCTACTGGGACATCAATGCCCAGATTCGATTTTGGAATTTCAAGCACGATAAGCAAATACGCTATCGGCTTAATATTTTAAACAAATTTAAACGTGAGATCAATTCCTCGCTCTTTAGAAGAATTGGAACATTATTTATCAGGCGTTCATTAAAATTAGATAAATAACTTTTCTATACATAACAGTAGTGATCGCCAATGCGCATAATGCAGCTAATAGTTTTACAGTTTCTGAAAAGGTTTCATTAAGTTTATGATTAAGAAAGAAATGAAGAACATGTATACGACGTATGGCAATTATATATCGGGATAGGTTGGTATTGGAACGTACATATAGACACGATCGGAAGGGAGGCGGTGATATAATGCCCACTTATACCAGTTCACGGTGTACACAACATGGCATTGATCTCGGGACACTTCGAATAAAACGTACGTTATAAGATATTTAAATCCCTTCATGAACGACAAAACACCAATCAAAATTTTTGTGGAAACTTTTTAAATTAGAGACCTTAGTTGACTTTAAACATTCAGGAGCATCCACCGCTCGTTCCATCGTTCTGTCTGCCTTAGTTTGCTTTTGAGTTTTGGTTGAAGCAGACGTTGGTCTGCAGTAGTGCCGCGATCATGGTGAACTTACAAATCGAGCTGCGCATTAATCTCGAATTCCTTGTGAAATTAAAAAAATCACCAACGAAATGTTATCAATAATTGTTAAAGGAGGTGTTTGGTGATAATGCTATGTCACGTACGCGAGTTTTAGAATCGCACAAGCGGTTTTCAGAAGTTCGGGAAGAGGTTGAAGATGACGAAGGTCGATCTGTGAATTCAAGAAGTGGAAGGAAACGTGCAGAAAATTAATGAAATTGTGCCGAAAGACCGATGCTTGAGCATTCGAATAACCGCAGACATGATAAACATGAATAAAGAGACAGTCTAAGGTTTGTGCAAAAAAGGTCCCGAAAAACCTTTCACAGGAACAAAAAGACTGTTGGAAGAACATTTGCTCTGACATCATGGAACGCCTCACAGAAGAACCAGGCCTGCTCATATGTGATGGAACATGGATCTTACAGTATGACCCTGAAACAAAGCGTCAATCAATGCACTGGAAGACCCCCACATCGCCCAGAATGAAAAAAGCGCGGATGAGCAAGTCAAAATTGAAGTTGATCGTTTTTTTCGATGTCAGGGGTGTTATCAAGACTGAATGGGTGTCCGATGGTCAAACCGTTAATCAGGAATATTACAAACAAGTTCTAATCAAGCTGAGAGAAAGAGTAAGGAAGAAAAGAACAGATATGTGGAAGAACAACGCATGGATTCTGCATCAGGACAATGTGCCAACTATGCGCTATCTATGAAGCAGTTTTTAGCGGATAAGCGCATTCCTGTGCTTGATCAACCTCCGTATTCCCCAGATCTGGATCCCTGTGACTTCTACCTCTTCCCAAAAGTGAAAAGTGCATTGAAGAGAACACATTTTCAGTCTGTAGAATAGGTAAAAGCAAAAACGGCAGAACTTCTGGACAGGGTGATATTAGATGATCTACAGCATTGCTTCGAACAA
Source organism: Melolontha melolontha (assembly GCA_935421215.2). Lineage (NCBI taxonomy): Eukaryota > Metazoa > Arthropoda > Insecta > Coleoptera > Scarabaeidae > Melolontha > Melolontha melolontha. Next base: position 212,297,920 of record OW285235.1, read on the forward strand.
TGGAAGGGACTAATGCAGCGGTGTATAAATAGAGGAGGGGAGTACGTTGAAGGGGATAAAAGTTTTTTGTGACTTTTTTACAATAAATCACATTTCTGACACCACTCCCGTTATTTAATTGCCACACCTCGTAGTACCAAAATATTCACAAAGTCATTACGTTCGTCAATAAAGTCTTAGTTATAGTAGGAAAGTGAGTTTTAACTAGCTTTAAAATATTTTCTACAAAATATTTTTTTAGATTGATCATTATAAAAAAATGCTAAATCATCAATAAGTTGAAAGGTTCATTAATGTCAACCATTAGGGTATCACATGCTTCCAAATATATAAATAAATAGAAATAAGAAAGCTATTTCTAAGAAACAAAATATGGCAAACGGCTATAATAGACATCATAAAATAGTCAAAGTTAACGCCACCGACACATACACACACCACATATATAACGCTACACTTTTACATTTAGTTGATTAAACTCTGATGCCAGTAATGGTATAATATACCTAAATAATATTGTTAAAGAATTCTAATAAAATATAATGAAACAAATCAAGTGTTAAATTATTTATGAAAAGTTTATAAATACAGTGCTTCCTTTAAAACTATCTGTTACATCCATCAACAAAGCAAAAATGATACTAACTGAACTGTTGGTTCAGATTAGTCTCTAAACTGCATAGGTTCTGTTATATCAGAAATTTGCTAAACGATTGCATTAATTTAAAACAGTGTGGACACTAGAGGACTCCAGCCCAGGTGACTAACAGTGCACATATCATTTGAATAATAAATAAATAAAATATATACGTACATATATATCTAGGGCGCATCGATATACAATGTAGCTTCGCCTTGATCGGCTTCCAAACGTTCTAAGTCGTACATTTCCAAAACTTTCCCCACATAATAATGCAATTGTATAATATTGGTCTAGAAATAATAAATATATAAATAAATCTTAAACAACCTAGGTTTCATAATACAACTATTTGAAAGAATTTCCATTTTTTCCAGATTTACAAAATTTAATCGAATGTTGACAGAATTGAATAGACTATTAACAATTAAAATTATATTCATGGATAATTGTTATTTTACACTGAAAAAATTATTTTGGTTGTTATAATTCATGTTATTTCAGAGATGATATACTCATTGACCAAATTGGCTCGATTGAGATGTTACTGGTCTTGAATAAGTAGTACATTAGTTATGCATGAAAGAAAAACAATTTATGAAGATTTGAATAATTTGAATGCCTTCTAAGCAGAAACAAATACTTCAGATCAATGATTCACAATCTTAGAAGTCTGCCCCCAATACTGGGTTAGAAGAAGGCGCAACAAATAGGTTGAGAAACACTGCTCTGGACCTTTGCAAAGTATTAAAATATAGTATATCACAGCTCCTTCATATAAATTATCCAAAAAAATCTTAGAACATATTAGAGAAAATACTAAATTTTCAGCGAAATTTACAATTAAAAATTCATTACAGCTAGTTAACAAAATAAAAGATATTAAACTTCCAGATAATGCCAAGCTAATATCATTCGACATTACTAATTTATTCCCTAGTATCCCGACAAAGACACCATTAATTTGGTGGAGAATTTGTTAACAATTCAAAATGTTAATATAGTTAAAAATTAGATATCATAAGTTCTCTTAAAACTATCTGTTTAGATCAAAACTATTTTGAATTTGACAGTAAGATATATTCGTGTAATGATGGCCTAATAATGGGCAACCCATTGAGTCCGTTATTATCAGAAATTTTTATGGATAATTTAGAAAGTCAAATTAAAGATCATCCCAATTTTAAATATTTTATATACTGGCACAGATATGTAGATTAGTAGTATTAGCTTGTTTCAGAGGCACAGATAGATAATTAAACCAATTTTTTGAACACATAAATAATCTACACCAAAACAATAAGTTCACCATAGAAAAAGAATCAGATCAAAGTATAAGCTTCTTGGACCTTACAATTTCTAGACAAAATAATAAACATGTCTTTTTAATATATCACAAACCCTCACACACAGATGTTATCATTCACAATAGTTCCTGTCGCCCGGTAAGTCATAAACTAGCATCATTCCATTGTATGATACACAGATTAATATCAGTACCTTTAAATAATGAAAACTTCTTTAAAGAATTAAATATCATTAAACAAATAGCGCAAAATAATGGATATAACCCAAATATAGTAGATACAATTTTAAGAAAAAAAAAATATAGGAAAGCAATAGAAAATGTGTACCCAATAATAAAAGATAAACCAAGCAATTATAAATTATTAACATATATAGGACCGATAAGTGAAAAAATAGGAAAAATTTTACGAAAAACAGATATAAATGTAGCTTATAAAACTAATAATTCTTTAGGGAAATTCATAAAAAATAATAAATCCAAGACAAGCAAAAGTAATAAATCCGGAGTATACAAACTAACATGTAAAGAGTGCCCTAAAACATACATAGGCCAAACTGGTAGGAGCTTTGAGAAAAGAATACAGGAACATATTAAAAGTTTTATTAACAAAAAGACAGATTCCATATGCACTTCATTTGTTGGAAAATAATCATAGTTTCAATAAAGATTTCGAAATTTTACAGTCACAACAAAAAGGATTAAAGTTAAATTTACTAGAATCCTTAGAAATAAATAAACTTAAATATGCAGATATATTGTTAAATGACCAATTAGACCTTAATAATTCCCCACTTTTAAACTGGTTTCATTAAATATTAAAATAACAATAACTTTAGACGATATTTCGGTAGAGACGGTTCTAATGTAGACAAGTGCAACCCATTGAAATAGTTTAGAAAAAAGCCATACATTTGTGAAGAGCGTGTTCAGTAGTAATATAAGATCCGAAGAAGCTACATCGTAGCGAAACATGTCAATCTATTTATTAATATATATAATAAAGTGTAATATATACTGGAAATTAGTATAAGTGTTTTACTTAAATCCCATTTACATATAGTATATCACTTCAATAAAAATAACTGAATTAATCCTGATAATTTGTGCTTATATTGAAGATATATTTGTGATCAAGGATCGAACATTTAAATGTTCCCAGTTATCACAATATTGATAAATTTCTCATACTTTTGGCAGTTGAATGGTCTATTTTAAAAGCCAATTTTTAGGTACATCACTCTTTAGATAACTTCGAAATTAAATTACATATATGCTGCATTCTTATTTCAATTTCTAGAGCTACTACAGAATATGTTCAATATTTTTCAATTTGTATTGGTGTTTCGTTATAGACATCTGTATAGGTCTGTAACAACACATCAATACAAATTCAAATTGGTGATAATGTTTTGGTTCAATTTTGCAACTGCATGGAATAGATAAAGCAATATCGATGAAGCAGCTGTTTTCACCATATACCGCTATCAAAAACGGAGCCGATGTCGGCACGATTCCATAGGATGATCCATGATCATCTTACTTACTATACAGGCTAAGGAATGCGCGGCTGTAGATTTCAATAATTACATTATCCCATATAGTTCAGACTTGGCTGTCAATAAATACTTTCTCTTTAGGAAATGTTTTTAGGTGCGAGCAGCAATAATGATCTAATTTACAAGCAAGACTTATTACAGTTATTACGTTTATATCGGTATATATCTGTGAATCAAAGGATGTAATGAATGCACAGAAGTGAAAGGTGATTACATTGAAAATTTTAAAAAAGAAAAATTTTTATATTGCGGTTTTTCGTAGTTTAGTCAAGATTTATGGCGTTAACTACGTACAGTCAGGTCCGTGCTATTAATTTTGCCATCTACATATTTCAAGTTTCTACATAGAATTGTATTTTAACGTTTCAAAGCGAAATAAAATTGGCAGGTGTGAAGCGGAACAAAATAAAATATGGTTTACTTTTATGTTCCGAATACGGTAATAAAATTATTACGGATAAAATGTATTAAATTAAAAAAATCCTTATTGCATTTAAAACTCACCTAAAGCGCCATCTCTTGTAAGACACACGAAGTGGAAAGAAGGTTTTATAATAAACCGACACGTAATTAATCCAACAGCCTTCAGATAGCGCTGCATTCAACATTTAAATGATTGGCGAAAGTATACATACAACAAATAATTATCTTTATATATATATATGTACATAAATATATAATATAGAGTTAGTTGGTAATTACTATAGTATATAAAAAAAAGATTATTGGTTCCCGTAATTATTGTGTACTAATAACAATAATAGTTACGATGACAATATTTAATGCCCAACAAATTATTTTTTTTTTTACATATCAACATGTAATTGTAATTTGTTTTAGTATCGCGTTTTAGAGAAATCCTTAAATTATGTTTGCATTCGCGTCACTGTTTCTTTTATTATATGGTTCATTTTATAATAAACTAGCTGAATATATACACATTAGTTATATATACAGTGATGGGCAAATGTGTGGAACTAATTGTAAATTGTAAATATCTGTTAATTTAAAAAAAGATATTGTAATAAAATTTTAGACACAAAACTAGGGATGAAGAGCAATCACCTGAAGCATCTTTTAAATATACAGAGTGTTCAAGAAAGGTAACGTTTAACGTATTTTTTACATTTTGGGAATTTCCTCGACAACACGATTTCAACAAACTATAACACTTGTGGTCTAAAGTATTTTTTATTTATTAATTGGTAAGGAGAAGAAAATAAACTGGGCATACAAACAAAGTCAAACTTATTTTATGAGATTTTCAAAATGGCCGCCATCTACATCCTGACAGTACGCCAATCTGTCTGTAAATTCTCTTGTAACCATCGCTATGATGTGTGGTGAAATGCTTCGTATCTCTACATTAATTCTTTCATCAAATCTTGCAAATTTCTAGGTAGAGTAAGATACACTTTTTGTTTTAGATAGTCACACAACGAGTAATCTAGTGGATTGAGATAAGGAGAACGTGCGGGCCATTCCATTTCGCCTCTCCTTCCAATCCATCTGTGGGCAAAAGTTCGATCTAATCGATCTAGAACGATAACTGAATAGTGAGAGAGTGCTCCGTCCTGCTGAAACCAAATATTTAGTGGAAGTTGGTCATTTTCCTCCAATGCAGGAATTATTTGGTAATTTAAAAGTTCTAAATATCTTGACAATTTAATGGTTCTTCTTTAAAAAGGCCCGCTCTATTATTTGGTTTCTACAAATACCAGCCCAAACGTTAAGCTTTCTAGGGTGTTGCGTATGCGTCTCTTGTATCCAGTGAGGATTACTCTGTGCCCGATACCGAAAGTTATGTCTATGAATAGTACCATTTAAATAACAGGTTGCCTCATCCGAAAATACTACAGTATTTACAATACTATTATCACGTTACAAATGAAACAGACATGCAATATACATATCTGTAACTGTACACATGGACAATACACCTCGCATTTTCAGCATTTATTTCTGCTTAAGACACGTGTTTCTGCCATTTACTATTAGGCGTCATCAGTTAAGCTAGTGAAGTAATTAAAGCTTAAGTCGCCTATAAGGTATAGCAAATTTTATCCTATCGGGTAACACCATATAATATAGTGACATCTGACGGACGAAAGAGACTATGCCGAAAATGGCAACCTTTTCCGTCCGTCAGATGTCACTATATTATATGGTGCTACCTAATAGGACAAAATTTGCTATACCTTATAGGCGATTTAAGCTTTAATTACTTCACTAGCTTAACTGATGACGCCTAATAGTAAATGGCAGAAACACGTGTCTCAAGCAGAAGTAAATGCTGAAAATGCGAGGTGTATTGTCCATGTGTACAGTTACAGATATGTATATTGCATGTCTGTTTCATTTGTAACAAATGCGTAATACGTGCATAACGTATTGATATACTTAAACCTTTTTTGTACTATTATCACGGTTACAAATGTTCATCATTGATTCACAAAATTCTTGTCTTTTGCCGAAATCATCATCAGAGAGCTCATGAACAAGGCTAATTTTTTAAGAATTCTTCCTACTGAACGACAACTAATATCATGTCTTTGCACCAGGTCGTTTGTAGATTAGTAATATCTATATAAACATCTGCGCTTTAATATCATTTATAGCAGAATTTGTACAACAAATTCTTTGTAAATACCGCCATTTAAGTATCACTTAAATCGAAGTGAAAAAGAAGTTTTAAATTACGATCTGGAAATGTATTTGTTGATGCTATAAATGATTAAAGTCTTTGTAAAGACACATTTTGGTTTACTGGATGTTATTTAGTAAAATAAAGGTATTTGTAGAAAAGTTGCTGTTAATTCTCCAGGTAAGATGATGTTTTCTATGGTAACGAAGGCGTTGCTAAAGTCTGCATGAACTTTGATATATATATATATATATATATATATATATATATATATATATATATATATATATATTTAGTGTTTATAAGAATTTTATTTTTCTTATTTATTTTATAGGCCGTGTCTTAATATTAAAAATAATGGACTTTTTATTGGTTTAGCGACCTTTTATTTTTTTATCAGTTCCCATTTGTAAATACTTTTACTATATACCCCTAAACACGGTCCTTACCATTTTGCTAAATTCCAAAATAGAACAGAAATTAACCTCTCTAAACCAAGCCACAAACACTTACAATATTCCAACTTGTGCGGTCGGTTCCTTAAAAAAAAGTCTCGGATGTCCCCGATAACACATGTTACACAGAATGCGTGTTTTTGAAACAAAAAAAAATAACGGTGAGTTTTATTGTCATTCATTGTTTCTGTACTGTAATTGTAGTTTAATTCAAATTTTCAATTCATTTATACAGATTTAATCACTTTAATTTTTCCTTACTCATTATTAATCTAATTTTAAATTTTAACTTTAATTGTTAATTTAATTGGTAATTCAGTCTTTAATCTAATTTTAATTTTAATTGTTAATTTAATTGTTAATTCAGTATCACAAAAACAAACACAGTTCTCACGTTATCATTGTATTAATTCTTGTTTCTAGTTCCTTACTGTATTGTAGTTTAATTCAAATTTTCGATTCATTTATACAGATGTAACCACTTTAATTTTTCCTTACTCATTATTAATCTAATTTTAAATTTTAACTTTAATTGTTAATTTAATTGGTAATTCAGTCTTTAATCTAATTTTAATTTTAATTGTTAATTTAATTGTTAATTCAGTCTCACAAAAGCAAACACAGTTCTCATGTTTTCATTGTATTAATTCTTGTTTCTAGTTACTTGAAAAAGACTGAATAATAATAAAAGTCGAAACGTCGTAGAATAAAACATTAAAATTCAATAAAAGGTCGCTAAACCAATAAAAAGTCATATGTATATATAAAGTAAATATATATATATATATATATATATATATATATATATATATATATATGTTCATATTGCTGCATATCTTGCCCTCATTTGAGATATACATAGTGATATATCATGTGAATATGAATATGACAATTTGCCCGCCCATTTATTATAAATCTAACTTAATATACCCACACTAGTTAAATTTTACGTAATTTACTGATACTACTACAACTAAGCAAACTAATGTTTATCTATCTAAAAAGTCTTCTTTTAATGATATCTTTTAAATACCATATTTTCATTTTAAAAGGATTTTTATATACCTTCAACACAAATAATTTCTTCTTATTGTAATATATATTTTCTGTACGAAGAATTCTATGATTAATCAATGTATATCTATAATTTCCATAAGTAGTACATGTGAATATGTAAATTAATATTATGTTCTCTGTATACTGGTATATCTTATCATTTATAAGACAAATGCTTGTTTAAATTTATGGACATGAGTTCCGTAAAATATGGTGTGCTTGTGTATACATATTTCAGTATCTAGTAAGAAAGAAGTGGTAATAGATAAATTAGATATGCTAAATCCGTTAGGTGACTGTGAGTGATATAAACATTAAGATATGCAGTTTCAATGAAAAAAGATGGTGAAGCGCGTGGATATTTACCCATTTATTGTGACATCAATCGTTTGTTTACACGTATTGCAAGGGGATATGTTTGCAATTCATACCTGTCGGTATATTTAGCTAGGATAATTTGTTAGAGTAGTTAGAAACCTATCTTATCTTCTTACTTTTAAATCCTTGTAATACCTTGTAATCCAGGAACTATAGACGTTCGCATTTTTTAAAAGAAATATATTTGTAACTATTATATAGTTATTTAATTCAAAATATTATGTTAATTTATATTATAACGTAAATTTGATTATTGGTATTAATTAATCAATTGAGCCCGCAATTCAATTGTGTTAATATACATTATCATAAGAAATAGTTTGTTTGTGTTTGGAGGGTACAGTAAATCCCACTACACGACCTGTGGAAATTTTGTATTTTTTAAAAGACAGATGGTATATCAGTAGGGACCAGGTGTACATATATTTTTACAAATTGACATATTATACCTGCATATAATCTTTCAAAGAGTGCTCGGAGGATACAGAACATTCCCTTGATGATTGGTGCCACTATGAATAATTTGATATAATCCCAACAAGAATTATACTTATGCTACAGATAACAATAAATTGAGCAAAATTGAAGCATTTTTAGATAATTGTAAATTTGTTAATATTATATCAGACTCATGTGTGGTTAAGACTTATATATCAGATTTGTAGATATATTGTATAGAATGTGCTTGTGAATGCATTAATAAATGTAAATATTATTATTTTATATTTGTTAAACATATATATTGTAAACGTATATCATAAGAAACTTACTCAATAAATGGTTATATTGTTTTAAAAACAGTTGCATTATTTCTCGAAGAACACACTATTTGGTGTTAGGTCTTATAATCAAGAACTGAAATATCTGAAGAAAAGCTTAGAAATAGATAGCTAAAAAGATATGGATGTTAGGATGTCCTTGAAAGAAAAAGACTGGAAATATGCAATTACAATAGAATATGCATCCAAAAAATTGTGAGTCAATTATGACGCGAATCCCAAAATCAAAAACCCGTTTAAAATTATATTATGTGCCAACTAAGAATTAGGAATGCCTTTAAATAATATCGTTATTGAACTATATAGGTAAAAGCTGTCAATGTTATGACAACATTATTCAAACAGCTTTGTATGCTAAGGATTCAATAACCTCAATATATTTAAGTAGAAAAAGTCAGCTGTTAAAAAAATATACTCTTATTTTGTATGGAAGTGAATTATTAAAAATTAAGATGTGTGCCCTACGGGGCCTTTTACGCCCGCAACCTTCGTAATTTGGTAACAATTTAATTGTTTCCCTTAATCGGAACACATAAATGTAAATAATATTGAACGTACACATGTAACGACCGAAACTGACTGAATCGGTGGAAAATATTGTGCCGCTACTTAACGCTACCACTACTCTCTATAACATGAACTTCTCGAAATGCAGTGACGGGACAAATAAATATTTTTGTCATTTTTTTTTCACGCGTCTGCGAGGGAACTTGTGGAAACATATTCTATATAACTATATCTTTCCATTTTTCATACGTTGTCTTTTTCTTTCAAGGCCACTCTATAAGTTCAATAAGCAGGAATATGTTCAGGGTTACCGCTGAATAGCGCCCAAGCTATGCGAATCTGGATAATACGTATAAATGGAAATCAAAAAAGAAATTTCTTTGTAATTCATTAAAAAATTCTGAATGTTTAGGGCCAAATTTTGTTAAAGTCGATTCATATCTTTGTTTTTCTTTAAATTTATGTGTGGTACTGACAATTACCGATAGAACAATATAATTAGTCGGTAAATAGAATTACTTATGAATTAGAGGTGGAAGCCCATATTGCCGCCCATATATTTACTTACGACAGGGCCGGATTCCAATAAAGAAAAATTATTTTCTCGTTACTACTTTAACATTGGACCACGATTTTTTGTATGAAGACATTACTCACATATACCTTTCACCCCTTCTTTTCTTTGGCGCTATACACAACTAGCATTGTTTAACATATACTTGTTGTTAATCATTCAGTTGCTGAGTAATTACATTGAGTAACTTCAACTAAGTTGCCTTAGCGCATAGAATATTATATCGAATGTAGTATTTCATGTTTAGCATATTAGAGCTATCGTTCGCTATAAATTTTTGAGTACTACTGACGGTAATTCCATTTAAATTAGTAGGAAATTCATATATAAATGATTACACCCAATAAGTTGATATATCAGTGAGCATGCTTGCAGTATCTGGTACTTTAGAAATATTATGAATTAAAACAATATGTGTGTAAAATAACTAATTATTTTGGACAAAATCATTTCATTATTTTTTTGATAATAGTGATTATTCTATTTGCGGTACTAATCCTGTTTTGATTTGAAATAACTTTTAAAATCGACAGTAACCAATGGCAAGAAATTACTAGAATGGATATTTGACAGTTACTTTTTAATGTTTTGCGAGTTGAATGCCGTGTAGTTTGTTCGATTCGCTTTAATACTTTGTTAATTATCATAATTTAAAGATTTTGTGTTCACTCAAAAATGAATTTGATCAGAGAACATTTCCGGGCTATGATCCTTTTACGATTTTAAATCGTCGTTAACGCCTAAACAATGTGAAGGTCGGCTTTTAAATGTATTTGGTCGTAGAAGCCCCATCTAAGGCAATAATTTATAATTGGTATAACGAATTCAAATGAGATCAGTTTTTTGTTGGTGATGAATTTCGTGAATGACTCCCATGAACTGCTGTTACTGATGAGAATATTTCCGCCGTTCGAGCAATGCTTGAGAAAAATCGACGGACATCGGCGACATTGGGCTTGGTATTAGTCAAATTCAGAACATTTTACATCAACAGTTACACGTGAGAAAATTTTGTTTTGGATGGATTCCACATCAACTGACTCCCGATCAGAAAGAACAACGTATCTTGATGCAATAAATGTCAGCCCTATGGACCCTCCACCATACAGCCCTGATCTAGCACCCTGTGATTTCTTTTTGTTTCCAAAAATTAAGTGGAATCACTTTTACGTCATCAGATGAAGCAGTGGAACATTGTAAAAACCTGGTTTCTGAAGTGTCTCAGCAAGAGTGGCACCATTGCTTTAAGAACTGATTTCATCGAATGCAAAAATGTACTGATGTTAAAGGAGGATATTTTGAAAAACAATAAAATCATTTAATTTTTTTAAAACCAACCCTTGTTTGATTTTCTAAAAATGTTCCCTTAGTACATAAAACTATTGAAACGTTTATTGTGATTGCACGGAAAAATTCTTAGAGTTTGATAGCTCCACTTTTTTTATCAACAAACTATAATTTCTAAAACAAATTAAGAAGCAAGTTAACATTACTTAGGGCCGGTATTATAAACAGCGAATAAATCTCTGAATAACAACTTGACGAATAAATTTATTGAACGAATAAATTGAAATCTGGTATTATAAAAAATGCATGTAAGTAAAATAAGTATTTGTAGAATTTAGGGCTGGCCACAGTTGTGAGTCGGCTTTATTGAAAATTACGGATGACATATGGACTGCACATAATAGAGGTTACACTTCCGTTCTAATACTGTTAGATTTTAGTAAAGCATTTGATACCGTGAATCATGATCTGTTGTCTGCTGTGTTCCATTATGTGTGTCTCTCCGATGATGCAATCAAATTATTAAGTGGTTTCTTGCGGGACAGATCGAAATCGGTTCGGGTTGATGGTCGGATATCTGAACGTGTTGGTCTGGCATCTGGTGTGCCTCAAGGCTCTATATTGGGCCCAATTTTCTTTTCTATATATACTAGTGCCTTTTTTGAATCGGTAAAATCTTGCAATATACACACACCTGAGGTAGAAAGCTTAAAATAAACAATAACGAGATCAACTAACTCGTATAAAAATATCGGTAATGAAATCAAACACCAACCACCAATTAATCAAAAATCACGAAGTTACTTAACAAAGATAAAGATTTAACTTTAACTCAGCACGTCTTTCTACACCCAGAGTACATTTGCGTCTCCGGATACAGCAAACCTGCTGGCTCCGTATAAAAAATACAGTTATAAAAATCGTACACAGCAATGCAAACGGCGTGCTTCAACTGCCCTAGTCAAAAATATATATAAGTTCAAAATAAATGTGCATTCATAAATAATAAAACTTTTCATAATATTTGTGGGCAAAAGTTCATAGCAATATGTATGCGGATGATACGCAAGTGTACTATTCATTTCCAAAGCATTCCTTTAGAGAGGCTTTTAATGTTGTATGGATGTGATCTCCGATATATCTTCACTTCATTCGTTGCGCATTAATTCCTCGAAATCCAGTGTTATGTTTTTTGGTAATGTGCCGACTTGCGACGAGTTGACACGTAATTTTTGATTCTCAATGGCTGGTGAGATCTTTGAAACCAAAAATCTTGGGCTATTTATAGACATCACGTTCAGATATAGAAAGCAGGTATCAAATTATATTAAACAGGCGTATGGAAATTTGAGACTTCTCTACCAGCATAGGTCTTATCTGTCCATAGCTACTAAATTGTCTTTGTGCAACGCCTTAGTTTTATCTCCTTTTATGTATTGCTCCTCTGGGCATGGTTCATGCATAGATGTTAATGATCAAAAAAGAATTCAAAGAGCACAAAATTCGTGTTTGCGGTTTGCGTACGGCATTAAGAAATATGAATATATTTCGCACACTTTGTCTTCCTGTAGGTGGTTGAATATGAGAAATCGAGCCGTACTACGGGCTGCCTGTCTGTATCACGCAATTATTATAAGCAGGGTTCCATCATACCTTGATAATAAAATAACTTTCCGAGCCGACGTGCATCACATCAACATTAGATCGCAGGGATTGATTACGCCACCAGTGCATAAAACATCACTATTCCAGCGCTCGTTTACATTTAATATATATAAAATATACCGATAGGTCCAACTCGCAACGGGCCATAGGCAACAATATACGTATGGAACGTAATGCGATGTGGCAACGTGTGTACGATGCCTATATTGAGTGACTTTCTTAAAATTCAAATTTATTTTGCAGAATTATTGATTTTTTTACTTTTATCTTTTAGAAAACGTTATTGTTTTTTTATTACTTAAAATTACTTTTCCGTAGCAGCTAAGAATACAATAATAATAATAAACTGGACTTTATTATGTCTGAAACAAATGGGCAAATTACGTATACAGAACGAATATGCAAACGACTACATCCTTGCGCGGTTTAAGTCTTACTAAATTCCTAACTGCAATGCAATGTGCTGCAATCGAAGGAGCTGCGCATGGAGGGGATTCTATTCGCTGTTGCCACACATTGCTGATATGGCCCGTTGCGAACTGGACCTACCGGTATAACGCTTTGCCTCGCAACCTGAAAGAGTTGCCATGTTCTACGTTTAAAAAGCACTTGCGCCAATATTTATTTGATCATCAGCAACTAGGGATTGTCCTTCTCTGAACGTGTGTTGCGCCAGCCTACAGTGATTTCTATATTTTCATTTTGGTTTTATTTTTCCGCCATCACAGAATTTTAGAATTAAATTAGATTAGGCATGCAACTATGTTGTAAGTTTACTGGTATTACAAGGTTAAGTGGAGGAATGGTTGTGGTGTTTTACACTCAAAGCCAAACTTAACCTTGCGGTTTTTTTTCTCTACTATTTTTTCTATTAGCTGTGAATTGTTTTTTTTATTATTATTTATTTTTTTTATTGTTTATTCTCGTTGTATTATGGATGTAAAGGAAAAAGGAAATAAACTTTTTATTATTATTATTATTATAAGTCTGAATAGCTATGTATTTTGTAGTTCAGCGTTTCGACAAACGATGGATCCACTGAATAAAATGAAAAAATACAAAAAAAACTAATTCTTTATGATTTTTTTGTTTGTATTTGTAGACTAGTAAGTTGTGTTTAAGTTCTCTCCGTGGTTTGTCACTTGCCTGTGATATTAGATTCATTTTGCTATTGCATATATTATATTTTATTGTATTTATAAAATATCTGAAGATAAAAAGGGAACATTCCAGAAATTATACCTATTTGTATAAGCTTTCAAATTATTTTCAATAATATTTAAAATATATTAAAATGTTTGTTTTGTTAATCGAAATCTTGCTTTAAATCATCATCATTTGAATACATTTCGAATGGATCAGTCCTTTCGCGAAACACCCTTGGCAGACGGCAACGTCGTAGAGGTTGACGATATCATACGGGAAAAGAGAGCTGTCAAAAGAGCTGTCTAAAACTAAATGAAATAATGTACCAATACAACTTAAGAGTTTAATACTCGTATTTGAGAGTGCAAGCAGCCTTCACAAAACAAGGTAGTCAATAAATTTCAAATTTAATGTATTAAATTCAAATAATTTGCGTGACGTCAGGTAGAACGTAAATATTAACAAGGTAAAAAAGTAAAACGGCATTTCATGCTGGTGGAGGTAACCATCAAAACTATACCTCCCACAGATCGTCTAACAGCTTGGAAACATTCGTTTGAGATTTCACTGAATGAAGAAACAAATATATTGATATCGGTAATACTAGAAGTCATACAGGTCCCATTTATAATGTCTGCTTCTATGTAAGGGCTAAAAGTAACCGAATATATTCCATTGCATACACTAAACGAAGCATATCTATTGCATCCCGAAGTTGAGGAAGGTAGTCGCATACATTACGCAGACAAACAAAGTGATATCTAACCTAATAATAAAGTTATATATGCATATGAATTATTTATTTAATTCGCATGGTTTAAAAAAATGGCTTAATTGCAAGAATCCATTAATCAGATTATAAATATTCTATGAATGTTTCTATTTTTTATGAGGAAGTTTAAAGTAAAATTAGGTTATTTTTATTGTAACAATTAAGACAGTCATTTATTTTTAGATAACGAGCTTTTATATTATACAAGAAAAAGTTTTAAGTGATGGCGATAATTAAATTGCGTATGAATTTTAGATGATTTCAAACGCATGAGCAAATAAATAATACAATCTTGAGTCTACTATTTTTTATGGAATTTTATAATTTAATATTTTCGACTCAACACGAATTCCTTTAAGTTCCAACTCAAATATATTATGCCTGATACTATATACATGCCGATATTATATACATTTAGTATAGATATTTTATTTTAATATTTAAGTTTAAATATGAATGCATAGGAAGAAGTAATGATAGAATAAGGAATGTTCTTATACAAAAAGAAAATGAAAGAATGGTAATATCAAAGGAAAAATAAGAACTAAGCATTAAATTAGATGGGGCTAAGATACAATTTCATTATCTAGGATCACTTATCGAAGAAAATGGAAAACAAGAGAGAGAAATAAATAACAGAATTCAAAGACCAATATATAATGTTGTATTATGATATTAACAACAAAGATACAAATATAAAGAAAAATAAAGATCAAAATATACAAAACTGTTCACTTTCGGGTGCGAATGATGGGTACTTTCGGGGGCGAATGATGGGTCCTTTCATCTTATGACTATTCCCTCATTTCATGTTATTACAGGTCTTCACCTTCTTCTTTTGTTTTGTGATGCATACTGGAATGTCCTGCTTGACCATCGATTCTGCTCCATTGTCATTATATGTCAGTATCAGAGTACTCCTCTTGTTCGCCTTTTTATTTCTTCATATTGTATTCGCACCTTTCTTGATATTCGACATGTTTTACTATTGCTCACCTTAATTTCCATAATTTCTATAGCCTTTCCATTCTTTGGGCAGCTACCAACATTCTGAGCTGTAAGTTAAAATTGGCTCAACGATAACTCTGTATATCATTATTTTAGTTAGTTTAATATTGTTTGACCACAATTGACCACAATAGGGAGTACAGCATACAAATACATTTCCTGGCCTGTTGTATTTGGTCTTGTATGCCCTTTTTTGACGTTCCTTCCTCCGACAACCAAATACTTATATTCCGTACATTTTCCTATTTCCCTGATTTGCAGTTCTGGATTTTTTTCTTGCCTTTTGGCTACTTTCAAATCCTCAGTTTTTTTTATATTCATATACAAGCCCCACTTCTTATATTCCTCCTGAAGTTTGGAATATAAACACATGAGGCTAAGATATGGAAGATATCCGAAAAAACAGCATTGGCGTTTCTTGACATATGTGTCAGCGATGTTGTAACTAAGATGTTCGCTCTAGGTCTGCTGACTAAGAATGTGTTTCTGGAGCGCGTTGCGCACATCAATACCAAAAAAGCTACTGCAGACAGGAGGAAGGTATGAAGAGTTAATATGATTTTTGACAAGTTTATGTAGAAACTTTATACTCTAAAATTTGTGCAAGTCCAATAGCTATTTATATTCAGTTCGACGGTGAGTAAGTACCACTGGTTCTATATGTCTGAAGTACTTCAAAAATCTCCTCTGTACTTTCTTTAAGGCGAGTTGTTAGTAGATATCACATGGATGCCAAATGTCCTGTATTCTAGTCTTGGACGTACCAATCTAACAAAAAAATTTGAACGTTGTTACATTCAAAAATCCTGTAGATCTCATAATGAAGCTTAATAAATGCGATGCAGAAGAACAAACAGCATTGGTATGCTTGGTAAATGTAGATGCGAATCAAATAAAACTCCCAAATCCCTAAAAGTGGTATGTCTCGGTATAGACAGGCAGTAATTATATAAGATTGGCTAGCTTTTGAGTAAATTACCGCCGCACATTTATTTATACTCAGTCTGATCATGTTTTCATTACACCAGTTATTAATAAAGTGTGTTTTTTATAGAGGTATAGAACTTTGAACTGGAATAAAACAAAGATGAATTTTTTAAATTGACATGAAATTTACTTTATTCGAAAGATAATCTTCTGGCATTATAATTTAAATATGACTTCTGGCATATGACCGCCACGGCTGGCTCGGACGTAGTCTAATCTGGAGGTCCAATTTTCGATGACTTTTTCCAACATTTGTGGCCGTATATCGGCAATAACGCGGCGAATGTTGTCCTTCAAGTGGTCAATCGTTTCGGGCTTATCGGCGTAGACTAGCGACTTCACATATCCCCACAGAAAATAGTCTAGCGGCGTTAAATCGCACGATCTTGGAGGCCAATTCACGGGTCCGAAACGTGAAACTATGCAGTTACCAAACGTTTCCTTCAATAAATCAATTGTGGCACGAGCTGTGTGACATGTTTCGCCGTCTTGTTGAAACCACAGCTCCTGCACATCATGGTTGTTCAATTGATGAACGAAAAAGTCAGTAATCATGGCTCTATAGCGGTCACCATTGACTGTAACGCTATAACGTTCTGACCAGCATCGTTTTTAAAGAAGTACGGACCAATGATTCCACCAGCCCATAAAGCACACCAAACAGTCAGTTTTTCTCGATGTAACGGTGTCTCAACATACACTTGAGGATTACCATCACTCCAAATACGGCAGTTTTGTTTATTGACGTATCCATTCACACAAAAGTGAGCTTCATCGCTAAACAAAATTCGTTTATGAAAATCGTGATCAACGGCAATCTTGTTTTGGGCCCATTCACCGAATCTACGCCTTGCTAGGTGATCGTGTGGCTTCAATTCTTATACAAGATCTTTCCGCAAAATCTTCCATAAAGTGGATGGACACATATCCAATTCCTGTGCACGATGGCGGATACACTGATTCGGGTCTTTCTCTACGCTACGCTCTACAGCAGCAATGACTTCTTCTGTACGCACTGTACGACGTCTCTGTGGATGCGTATTATCATTTAGAGTAAACGTGGTGCGAAAACGTTCCATAGTTAATCGAATTAATTGCACTGATGGACGATTATGTTGACCGTAAAATGGACGTAGTGCGCGATACGTATTTCGAACAGAACCATGATTTTCAAAATAAATTTGCACAATTTGGAAGCGTTGTTCAGGCGTCAGTCTATTCATGTTGAAATGCCAAACCAAACTAAACATAAATCACTTGACGGCTGACAAAATGGCCGCCAGTTAAAAAAGTTTTGCCAACTTAAAGTTATATACCTCTATAAAAAACACCCGTTAGCACTAAGGTTCCTTCGTAATGCATTTAGCTGAAATACTGCAGGCGTATATGAGGTGTCACACCAAGAGATAGGATTCGGAATTAGAGAAGAATTGAAAGTAAAATCGATACTCTAGTTTATAGAGGAGAATCAACTGGGTGGTGGGGACATGTACAGCAGACTAGTTAAACAAGTCTTGGAAGCAAAAGACCAAATAAGAAGAAAAAGGGGCAGCCAAAGTGAAAATTGGAGCAATGTAGTCTGGCAGAGGGTAAATGTGGAACGAGGGAAAACTGAGGAAGAAGGAGAGGACGCTCGAGAAAATTCGTGTTTAGACATTAAGACCTCTTTCTTATGCTATTAATGATACGAGGGTAGCACCGATTATTTCTGAAAACTAATATTTCTATTGAATCAAAGGAATCAAACATGCTATGAAACAAATATTTATTGTTTTCTATTTTGACAGTTCGAATTTAATTTTGGTAACTGCAACAGTTATTTTTCAAGCTCATTTCAAACCCAGTGGTCTACAGTAAAAATGCATTTATCGAGAGAAAATTTTAGAGCCATGATTTACTATGATTTTAGAAATTTTTTAACTCCAAAACAAAGTGTTTCAAGACTTCGTGCTGCATTTGGTAATCAAGCTCCTTCTCAGAGGAGTGCTTACAACTGGTATAACGAATCTAAATTTCAAAGGGTTTCACTTTGTGACGATTTTCGCGAAGGAAGGCCAATTTCAGCCGTTACTGAAACAAATATAAACGCCGTACGAAGAATGACTCGAGACGACAATCGTGTCACGTATAGGATTATTAGGAGCACCTTAGATATTGGCATGACTGCAATAAACAAGATTC
The DNA here is from genome assembly GCA_935421215.2 of Melolontha melolontha. Classification (NCBI taxonomy): domain Eukaryota; kingdom Metazoa; phylum Arthropoda; class Insecta; order Coleoptera; family Scarabaeidae; genus Melolontha; species Melolontha melolontha. The sequence continues at coordinate 212,316,864 of OW285235.1, forward strand.
TACATAATAATTTGGGTGTGAGGACAGTCTGTTGTCGTTGGATACCTCATAATTTAACACAGGCACAAAAACAATACCGAGTGGAATGGTGTAAAAAGACACTTAAGAAATATGATGGAGGTAGTTCTAAAGCAGTTTACAACATCATTACTGGTGATGAAATCTGGATATATGCATTGAACAGGAATAAAAACAGCAGCCGGCTCAATGGGTGTCTCCAACAGAACTTAATCCAGTCAAAGTGAAAAAATCTCAAAGTGATGAAAAGAAAATGGTAGCCAGTTTCTTCTCAAAATCAGGACCTGTAACAACAGTTGTGCTTGAAAATAAACATACGGTTATCGCAGAATGGTAAACGACAGTATGTCTACCAAATTTTGTTCAAAAGGCTCGATTACGACGCCCTAGATCTCCGATCTAGGGCGTCGTAAACGCGCAGTGCTACTTGAAGCATTGTCCTTCATCACGACAATGCTTCAAGTAACACTGCGCGTCAAACAAACGAATTTTTGAAAGCTTTCGGAATAAAATTATTAGATCATCAGATCAGATTTCTTTCTATTTCCAAGACTAAAGGATAAAATGCATGATGTACCATTTGCAAGCCCAGAAGATGCAGTGGAGAGCTTCAAAAACCTTATATCTGAAGTGACTCAAGAAGAGTGGAATTTATGCTATGATAACTGGTTTTATCGAATGTCGAAATGCATTGAGTTTAAGGGCAAATATTTTGAAAAACAAAAATCATTTTTTACTACAACATTTTGTTTTATTAGTTTGCAGAATAATCGTAGAACAGAATATACCTAATATAATGTGAAAAACTGGTGTTTCGAAAGGTTGTTCTTAGTTTTCCAAAAGGAAAACTAAAAACAACCTTTCGAAACACCAGTTTCCCAATAAAAAAAGCCCAATAAAAATTGGTCTTTTTATGTATTCGTTGGGAAAAGTAAAAATTGTATTAAATACAGCTGGACACTAAAATGTTCGAAATTGACATATTAACTGAAACCTTAAAAGCTAAAGTAAATATTTTTTTGAACAAAATTAATAAATCATAATATTACAACATGGGCGTGTAGTACAGTGCTAACTGTAGTAAATTATCACTAGCCTGATTAGATAAAATTTAATAATTAACATATAATACAACACAAACAGCTTTTGTTTATTCTGTGAGCAAACACATTTAGAAAACCTCTTAGGCTTTTATTTGCACTTATTAATTTAAGATAATGGTTTGGCAGTAATTGCTATTTTTTTTTATAGAAAATTAAAGTCAATATTTGCATGTAACGAAGTGTCTTTATTTAGTAATGTATTTATTTTTTTCAATGACCATTTGTCATCTTTCAGACAGCATCACAATTTCACCTTCGTAAAACTTTCTATTGGTAATAAATTGATTGAACTAAGTACGATTTGACGTTATTATACTTATTGGAATTTCTACAATAAAACGTTTTGCAATGAAACGAAACATATAGCTATCTGTCAGGACTATTCAAAAATGGTGGATGTGGCCAAGCATTCCGACCAACTTTCAAGAAGTTTTGTCAAGTGACCAAATAGATATGTCGCACCTGAATTACCTTATTTAGTTTCGGTATTTGTTCAGTGTATACATCTGAACTGATCGGTTGGTTGCATGGTAAAATTTAAAAGTAGACAATTCCTTTGTAATACCACGAAATTGCTAATATAAGCTTCTTTTGATTAATATCAGTTTTGGTTCTTGTTTGTGCTGAATCTTCTTGCTAGTTATACGATTTTGTCCCATTATCATTGTTGCAGATAACCCATTTTTCGTCGCTCAGTACCAAATTTTGTTCTATCAGGTGGCACCAGATAATATAATGACATCTGATGGACAAAAGAGACTACGCCGAAAATAGCGATTTTCTCTCGACCAGCTATGGCGGCGTAGTATCCGGCAGATGTCACTAGATTATCTGGTGCCACCTAACAGGACATGATTTGCTACTTATCTTTAAGGCGAGCCAATGAACTTTACTTCATTAGCCAAACTGACGACGTTTATTGAGACAGAAACACGTGTCTTTGGCTGAAGTAAACTTTAAAAAATACGAGGTGTATGTCCATGTGTACAGATACAGACGTGTGTAATACATATTTGTTTCATTTGTAACAAATGCGAAATGCGTACTTAACATATTGATGTACTCAAATTTGTTTTGGTATATTATGTTTAAATCCTATATTCTATGTTTAATTATATTTAATATACAGGCTGATTCATTTTCGGCCCTCACCATGGGGATCTCGCTTATTATTGGAGATAGAGTATAGGTTTAAATTTGGCAAAGTTGTTAAATTTTGTGTTTGTTATAAATCCGTAAAGAAAATAGACCTGTGACAAATGACCTTCGTTATTAAAAAAAAAAGCGCGAAAACCCCATTTTCTTCTTTTACCTGTAGCACCGACATTTGGCCTTGTAGAGAAAATATAAAAACACATCCTTGTGGCCATTTCTAAACTTCTATCCAGTGGTGTACTCTAAATTTTTATACGACGTTTCGTTTCTTTCTGGCCATCATCAACTATCTAATTTCTTATAGGCGCCATATTAGATTTAGACATCTTCAGAAAGAGTTTTTTTTCTGATTTCAACCATGTACCACATGCTGACTATAGTTTTTGACAATAGGTTTTATTTGAAAGAATAAATTATAATATTAAATAAGGTAGCCATGGAATTTCAATCTGTCAAACATTTCATTTATTGTTCATTAATAATACAAAAATGTCATACACTAACGAAGAGAAACGAGATATGATAAGTATTTTTTATTCTTCGAACCGAAATTCAACAGTAGCGAATACAAGATATCTACAATTATATCCAGAACGACAACAGCCTCATCGTACCATTTTTCTAGATCTAGACAGAAATTTGGTCGAGAATGGATCGTTTACTAAGCCGCGTAATGGTCAAGACAACAGGAATTTAAATGAAAATCGACAAGATATTTTACAAATGGTAAATTAAAAGCGTGTTTTCAAATTTCATGTTAATCTTGTATTTTTATAGATAAATAATAATCCATCAATTTCTACACGCGAAGTAGCGTCAGAATTAAATTTGCGCCAGTCCAGAGTTTGGAGAACTTTACATAAAAGTAGGTTTAAACCATACAGGATCCATGTTAGTCACTCTTTACTGCCTGGAGATAATTTGAGAAGGCTAGAATATTGTAATTGGTTAATGGGAAGGATAGAAAACGACGAAAATTTTTTAAGCAAAATCATCTGGTCAGATGAAACAAAATTTACAAATTCTGGAATGTTCAACAGAAATACGGAGCACTATTGGGCAGTACAAAATTCCCGACAAAACAGGGCTAGAAGACCACAACATCGTTTTTGGAATAAACGTTTGGATGGGTATTTTAGCAAATCGTCTCTTAGGACCAGTTATGTATGAAGAACAGTTAAATGGAGAAAGATATTTAAACATTTTACGTACATACGTATCTGACTATCTTGACGACAATATCCCATTAAATCAATTACAATATTTATGGTGGCAACAAGATGGCGCACCAGCACACAATGCAGCTGTTGTTAGAAATTTCTTAAATCAAGAGTTTGCAAACCGTTGGATTGGAAATAGGGGAGTTGTTGAATGGCCTGCGAGATCACCTGATTTAAGTCCGCTAGATTTTCTTTTATGGGGATATGTTAAAAATAATATTTATAAAGTAGATGCGCCACAAACAATGAAGAATTACGAGACAGACTTCAGAATGCCTTCGATGCAGTTCCTAGAAGAACTATACAAAGGGCAGTACAAAATGCCAGAAGGCGTGCCCAATTGTGCATTACCGAAGATGGCCAGATAATTGAACATTTACTGTAATTGTTTATTGTTTACTTTTCTATGTATTTTTATTAATGTTTTTGTTATCTTGTACTCGCTACTGTTGAATTTCGTTTCGTAGAATAAAAAATACTTATCATATCTCGTTTCTCTTCGTTAGTGTATGACATTTTTGTATTATTAATAAACAATAAATGAAATGTTTGACAGATTGAAATTCCAAAGGCTACCTTATTTAATCTTATAATTTATTCTTTCAAATAAAACCTAATGTCAAAAACTATAGTCAGCATGTGGTACATGGTTGAAATCAGAAAAAAAAACTCTTTCTGAAGATGTCTAAATCCAATATGGCGGCTATAAGAAATTAGATAGTTGACGATGGCCAGAAAGGAACGAAACGTCGTATAAAAATTTAGAGTACACCACTGGATAGAGGTTTAGAAATGGCCACAAGGATGTGTTTTTATTTTTTCTCTACAAGGCCAAATGTCGGTGCTACAGGTAAAAGAAGAAAATGGGGTTTTCGCGTTTTTTTTTTAATAACGAAGGTCATTTGTCACAGGTCTATTTTCTTTACGGATTTATAACAAACACAAAATTTAACAACTTTGCCAAATTTAAACCTATACTCTATCTCCAATAATAAGAGAGATCCCCATGGTGAGGGCCGAAAATGAATCAGCCTGTATACACAGTTGAATAAATTTCTTTTAAGACGAAAGATGTTCATTTAATTTTCTTACTAGTACTGTATATTCGCGCTTTTCTATAAATTTGCGATGGAATTTTTGTTTGATTCTCTGCTAGGAGACTTATTTAGACTTGTTTGGAAATTCCTATTAAAATAAAATAAAGCAATTAACTTCGCTGCATTTTATTTCAAGCAAAAAATCCTTGATACGCGTGGATGACCTTACTAGGAAAGGTAAGAGTGACCACGTTTGTAAGTGGGCGCCTTCGAGATCAAGATATGCGTCATCTCAGTAGTTCGCAAATCTCCTTTTACATTAAAACTGCGCATCTCCCGATTTCTAACTTCTGTTTCATGGTAAAAGGAAACGATATTGTTAACGGACACTATATAATTTCGTATTCAAATAAGGTGTGCATTAATTAAGAACATATTTTGAGCTACATATTTACATATATGTATTATATTAAGTATGACCGTTATATTTGGAAGGGTCAATTATCGCATTATAACAAAAGTAAACAACTTTTTACGAGTTTTTATTATTGCTGGGCCAATAGTATATAAACAAAAAAAAATACTTAACTAGTTAACTAATTTATGAAATATTCTATACAAATAAATTAGTTGAAATTTACAAAGCAGTGCTACCAGTGGCGTAACTACAAATTTTGAGGCCCCTGAAACACCCAACTCAACCCAACCAATTATTACTGGTGTTTCCTACAAATGGGTATATTTACAGAATAAATTAAAGATTATTATTATTTCCTATGAGAAGCGAAATAGAAAATTAGGTATTAGTGTATAAATCACCTTTATGACAAAAAAAGGTAATGATACTAATTTATACACTAATATCCAAATTTTTCATCAAGTTCACAGCTGCAGGAATTGCCTTGCTCAGCTACGGATGCCACCAAGGAAACATCTTCATGTCGTTTTCCCTTTGCTTTATCCAGGTTTAGTCATTACACAAACACTAACAATACTTCATTCTATTCTATCCTATACTTAGAAATAGTAGTTATTTAAAAATAAGAAGAAATAAAATCGAAATGCTTATAAAACGAAAATAAAAACATTTACAGATGTTTCGCAAAGATATTTATTTGCGTTTGTCTAAAATACTTTGAGAAAAATTGGCGAGCTTGTTGTCTTCAGTTAAGTGCTCTGTGGAGTGATGTTGTTAGAAAGCGAATTTCGAAATCTATGTACCACAGGAAGGCTCATAAGCTGGGGTTCGACTCTGACAAGGTGTTTTTTGATTTTAAGAAGATGAAGGTACACGAAACAAATTATTTTCCTAAAAATGCCGTCTTAAAACTGACAATGTTGCTTTAGTCCAAAGAAAATCTACTTTTAATGCCATAATAAAAGAAAAACAGGTTAATGTGGGCGAAAGAACATAACAATGTTTTAGCTACAATGGAGCAATGAGACCTTATTTAAAGTGTGTGTTGACGATAGAAGATGCAGAATTATTTGCAAAAAACATCAGACATACTATCCTAATTGTCTCAAAAGAAAGGTACAATTTCCTGATTTCGTTATAGTCCGGGCAGCACGTCAGAAAACTTCGGTTCATTAAAGAAACTGTGGATACAAATAAATACTTACGACATTTTAGAAGAATAGCTTCTACCGGTCATGGACGAATACTTGACATCGAGACAAAATTTTCTGTTCTAGCAGGACTACACATCATGCCACAATTCCAAGAAAGCCCTACAATGGATAAAAGACAATAACATACCGCAATAACGGAGTGTACCATGACTAGCTTTCTAGTTGTCTCGATTTGTCTCCAATCGAAACTTTGTGGCAGAAGATGAAACGGTGCTACGCAAACAACCTGTTGGAGTAATCCCTGAATTGAAGCAAAAACTTCAGAAAATATGAGATTCGTTTAGACCAGAATTTTGTCAAGGAATTTTTTGTTATGATGTGACCCAGAGATAAATATTTGAAATATTTTTTTTGAGATCTATAATAAGTTACGTCAGAAATGTATTCAATAAAATGGAAAATGTGTTATGCCACAGGTGTTATAATAGGAGGATGTTGAAAATAGGTCGGGTAGAAAAAGAAACGAACAAAAGAATAGCCAACGAAAAAGAACTTTTAAATACAATTAAAATAAGAAAGCTACAGTATCTGGGACATGTAATGGAATGAGAAAAATATTTATTCCTGCAAAATATTTGGAAAGAGAAGTTGGGGAAGAAGAAGCACCTCCAGGTTAAGTAATTTATTAAATGTCGTTCCATCGAGCTGTCCAGGATCGTCCAAAATACAAATAACCATGGTGGTAGATAACCTTCGAACATAGAAGGCATATAAAGGAAAAGAACAGGTATGAAGACAACTATAATCTTGAGAATGTCGAATAAATAATAGTGCGGGATATCTGAGCATGTATATAGTGAGGTATGTATTCTGTAGTCAACGCGTGGTTACACATGTGGATCCCTCTAGATATTAATGTGTGAATTCAAGGTATTTCAAATCGCAGTGTATATACATAACTATTTGATCGATATAATCATGTAATTTTTATTATTACAATATATTGTGTCGTAAATATATGCAATTTGGAACATATACAGGCTTATTTTGAATAAGTGTCATTAATTTAATAATTAGATTATACTACTAAAATATATGCCAATTGCATTATTTTTAATTCGAAAAAAAAATGTGAAAAAATTAGTTTAAACCGATAAATTATGAATAACACTGTCGCTCCTGATTCACCTGACATGTGCCGTCCGTATATTCCGTGCCGTCCGTATATTCCGTGCCGCTTACAGGTATGCAGACGTATTTGTTTACATACGGTTTGTTTACAATGAAAGGATTTATACATAAGTAAATTGTAAATATGCGATATCTACAATTTAGTAAAGTTGATCGTACTCTCGATCCAACAGTTGAGTATTTCGTACGGTCTAAAAACAGTTTTATTAAATAATTTAAGATTAATAAATAAAATTACATATAGGACTTTTAGATAAATTTCTTTAAATTAAATATAAATTATCATGTTTAATCTAAAATTAAATTCTCTAAAACTTATTTAGAATAACACTGTATGTATGTAAGTTCGAAAACAGAATCAATAATTTTATATATGTGTATAAGTACGCAATTGAATATGACGAGATGCAATATATTACACATACGTACTCTCAATGTCAGTAAGCCATAATTTGCAAACACGTTTCCATAAATAGAGAAGTCAATGTTGCATGGCATTTATGTGTTTTAATAGTTTGTAAATTAAACTTGGTGGAGATTTGAATTAATCCGGCGGACCATCAAGTAAATATGACAACGTAAACGCTTTCGGCTTAATACGAATTTTAGCTTGTTAGAGAACTGACTATTGCAGATTAAAATTTAATTTAGTATTTAAAAAATATATCAGAAATATATTCAACTTTTTTTTATATAGGTGTCCTTGAGATAAAAAGGCAACGTATGAAAAATGGAATTATGTAGAGTATATATAAAAAATATTTTCCCAAAATTCCCTCTCAGAAGCGAGAAAAAAATTACAAAGATATTTAAAAAAAATTTGTCACGCCACTGTGCGATCGACTATATTATAAAAGACGATATCTTAAAGTTAATCGACAATAACAAATAGAATAGTTTTGTTATTGTTCCTCTCATCCAGTTGTTACCCATGTAAACATATGCTGTAGCGTATATGTATGTATTTATACACATTTTGAATATTTTGAATTCATAGGCGTCCCAATTTTCAGGGTGTTTTTAATTTGGAGTTCAGGTCGTAATTGACTAAAAATGTTTTAGATTTATGTTCTATATAATTACATCTTTCCATTTATCTTATGTTGTCTCTTTGTTTCAATGACACATGTATAAGATAAATATTGTTTCAAAGATTCGTTTTAAATTATCGTTCAGCGCCAACATTGCCTAATATTTGTGTTTTTTTGTAGATGAATGTATAATGCAGTTAATATTTTAAATACAACACATATAATTTGTAATACTATACAGTTACAACAGACAATTATACAATAGTTTATTTTTACATTTAAGTGTTGAATCTAGTTTTGTTACGTATGAATTACCTACACAAGATAATAATTGGTTTGCGGTTTAATTCATTTTCCGCAAATCGTTAGGAAATTTTGACATTCCTGACAAAATTTCTTAAAGAAAAAGTCAACATTTCCTAACTGTTAGGAAATATTCATTTCCTAACAGTTTCCTAATAATTTCCTAATAATTGGTTTGCGGTTTAATTCATTTTCCGCAAATCGTTAGGAAATTTTGACATTCCCGACAAAATTTCTTAAAGAAAAAGTCAACATTTCGTAACAGTTAGGAAATGTTGACTTTTTCTTATACATATTCGTACTTTTCTCTTGATTTCTTTGGCAATAATTCTAATTCTAACTACTTCAACCAGCTCTGGAGGAGTCCCAGATATGGAAAATTCATCATAACTTATCATTTTACACTGTTTTGCTATCGAAAACACCAGCAGTTAAATTTATATGCGTCAAGTTTGACAATTCAACATTAATACGTTTCCATAGTAACGCAACCAATTATATTACGAATTTCAAAACACCATTTATTTGTGAATAAAATTATTCGCGATTTTTTCAAAATTAATTAATATCTGTCGAATTTTAAACGATTTGCGGAAAAATAGTATGTTTACCTCGTAGGAAAAGCCACATTCCTGGACTCTGTGTTGCTAAGTCTCGGCTTGCGCCTCGACTTAGCAATCTTCACAGTCGTCCAGGAATGTTAGGCTTTTCTTACTCGGTAAACAATATACTATATATTTTATTATAGTTAGTAAGTTCTAAAGTATTAAATTACCCAACGACCACGTAATACTTTTAAATTGTATACCTTTAAAAAGTCGTCCGCAAAGGGATCATCCCAACCGCAACTGCTACCCGAACTACCACGTCTGCTGCTTGGATCCCAAGAAATCCGTGTATCTAGGGAATCACTAGAAAGTCTTCTCGAATTTCTTCTGTTTGAATTGGAAATATGCTGGTTGCTGTTATCCCTACGCAACGAATTGGTGGAACCACCCAGGGAATCTCTGCGGCTACCCCAAGGAGCAAAACAAAGATCTCGTTTAAGAGACCCTGTCGACGAACCAAAATCACTTTTCCTTAATGTTGACGGAAAGTCACTGGGGTGTTCGATTTCTCTCTTGGGCGGAGTGTGAGGAAGTCCTAACGATTCTCTTCGTCTAAATTGAAATAGTATATTGTTGGTTGATTTATTGAATTTAGTGTCTTCAGTTGAAAATAAAGCTATGAAGAGTGCCACCCAAGTAAAATAAATTTAGGATTTTCTTCAAATTTTGATCATTTTAAATTGTATTTTATTCGTGAATATTGATATTGCTTTTAATACTTATAATGTTTATCTCAATCAAGTGCAAATTAAACAAAATTCATTTTCATATTTCTTATTTCTTCATATGTAAGACCAAAATTATTAAGTTACAATGAAAATTACTTTGAAATTATGTTTAAAAACGCTAAGAAAAACACTAATATCTCTAACCCATATACGTATTTCGATAAATAAATTGCCATCTTCAGTAAAAGGTAATTACCGTAAATCTAAGACATAAAGATCTCGAAACGCTTTATTAATATAGCAAAGTGTTTCACAATGTGCAAGCTTTACTATAAGCCCTTATTCAATACTGTAATTACTTCCTACTGATGATGATAAATTAGTTGTGAAAATACGTAAATAGGTTACAAATATAGAGTGGTAAGGTTTTTTTTTTGTTTTACGTTTTTAATTAGTCACAGTCTCCAACGAAAGGCGATTGAAATTATGTGTTCACAAATCTTTTTTCAAAGCTCTCTGTTATATTGAAAGCGATTTCTGCTTAGACAGTTTTCAATATACCGTGAGTTTTTTATACCACTGAACATAACACATGAATACACCTATGCTCGGTTTTAAAATAAATACTTCAATGCATGGGAATGTTATGCAACCAACAATGCGAGTGTCATCACTTGTAATAAGGCATTTTAGTTGTCAGTGTCAACAAAGTGTGAAAATAATTTATTTATGTAACATTTAACTTACACAAACAATATTAAAATGAATTTTTTCTATTTTGCGTTCGAAATGAACTCATTATGAAACCCAAAACAGTATCGAAATGAGCTTCATTTCGATACGCTTTTTTTCATTTTTCAATGTTGGCGTTGTTCGAATACAGAAATAAATATCATTGCTGTCATTTGATTTTAAGAATTTATGTACATTTGACAGATATGATATATGTCCGTATTTTACACAAACAACGTATGTTGTATACAATTGACAACAACATATATATGTTTCTATGTCACTCATGTTTATATTTTTAAATGAAGTATCAAGTAATGTTAACGAAAATTAGTAAATAATATGTAATATAATATACTTCGCGGATAGCAAGATTTAAATTTGAAAATGTCAAGTATCAATGTGACCAACTGCATGCTTTATATAAAAATTAAACTCTGAACTTTCAAATTAAATAATTCCAATTTAAGCAATTTATTAATGTAAAAAACGCAAAATAGAAAAAATAGTGTAAAAAACTCGTTTCATAAGGCCTTTTGCCGCACTCGCTCTTTAGAAAACTCGCCGCTATCGCGGCTCGTTTTCTAAACTGATCTCGTGCAGCAAAATGGTGCCTTATGAAACTTGTTTTTTAATATACTATTATGGTAAATTGAAAACAAGTTTGTTTTTATTTATAATTCTTTAATTATTTCATAAATGTTCGAAAAATCTACCTTCACATTCCATACAATATGCGAGTCGATTATGAAATTCTTGCAAGCAAAGAGTGTGTTAAAAAATCCAGTTTGGTTTGTAATTCGTCGCAGGGTGTACTTATGCGTGATTTTAGATCTTCAATGTTAGTGAAAGTTACGTTAACGTAAATTTTAGAAAGAAAAGTCATTTGGCGATAAATCTGGCGAACGGACCGGCCAAACTATCGGACCCAACCCATCGATCAGAAAGACTTGAATTTAGAAAACTTGTGATTGCTGCAGTTGATTGAATTGGGGTTCAATCCATTTGAAACCAGGAACCTTCAATGGCTAAATTTTCAAAGGAACAATACGTGTTCGCAGAAAAGACGCTTCTTCAGTGAAAATTATTTTCTTCAGCATATTATGATTTTCATTTAATAAATTAAATAGTGTTTCGCAAAAATCAACACGTCTTATTCTATCTACATGAAATAATTGTTGGTAATTGGAAAACTTGTAAGATTTGTATTTGTACTGTTTGAGAATTTTAAATACAAATGTCTTCGAAATATTAAATTGTTGTGCTATTTTACTTAATAATGTTATGGGGCATTCTTCAATGTAACATAACACATTTAATTTTAGGTCTTCTGAAAGAATGTGGGGTGATTTAATTTTCTTTCTGTATGTATTTATTATGCAGCCATCAGAATCAAATTTCCTAGCAATAGCCTGAATTTTTCCGATAGATGTTATGGGCCTGTCAAGATATTTAATAGGAAAGAGATTCCGCACTTTCCTTAAACTGTTGAGGTAAATACAAATATCAAACGCTAAAATATTTAAAATGTTATTTCGTTTATGCACATTACTGACATTGATTTTGAGATTTGTCGAAACACATAATCGAGCGATGTTGGTTGCATAACATTCCCATGCATTGAAGCGTTTATTTCGAAACTGAACATAAGCTATGTATAGAGATAAGAAAAACTCACGGTATGTATGTATGTGCGATAATGACACAGAAGAAAAGTTTATTATTTTTAAAATTAATAAAATTAAATATTGCTACAAAATGATCTAGTTTTGTTATTAAAAGGATCTGGTATATTTTTCTTTCTCTCGAATAAATTTAATTTTGTATAATTTTTTCCGACGTCTTGTATATATAATAGGTGATCCGATTTAAGTTTCCTATATTGGGCTAACTGTAAATTAGACAGTCGTCATTAGTAGCGCATGTTTGAAACAACACATTTGATAAATGGATCGCTTAACGACGCGTTAAAATTCTTTAATTGTTCTACAGCAATAACAATTCTGTACGAACTGTGCGGGAAGATTATGGTCAACTTAACCGTCCTACTGAACAAACATTTCGCAACGCAGTGAAAAAATTTGAGGAAACTGGAAGCAATGGAGATTGGCGTACGTTCAGCCAAGAATATTGCTGCTGTGAATGACAGTGTGGTCGAAGACCGGGAATTATGGATTTGTCACCGTTCACAGATTTTAGTCCCCGCCTTTGAGGCATTTGCACTTACGTCCGTATAAAATTCAGTTAACACACGAACTGAAGCTCGGAGATCATGGACAGCGTAGAATTTACGCAGATTGGGTGATAGAGGAGCGAGAAGTTGATGTTGATTTTTCAAAGAAAATTTTCTTCTTTGATGGGGCACATTTCCAACTCTCTGGGTATGTTAATAAACAAAATTGCCGCAAATGAGGGCGAGAATTATCACGCGATACACGAGACACCATTGCAAGTCCAAAAAGTAACTGTATAGTGATTGTGACTCGCATTGTGACTCGGCGGCGTAAATGGGCCTAGCTTTTTTGAAAATAATGAAGGTCAGACAGTAACAGTCAACAGTGAGCGCTATAGGAGCATGTTAACCGACTATTTTTGGCACGAAATCGAAGATACTGATGTTGAAGGCATCTGGTTTTAACAAAACGGCTCAACTTGGCACACATCGCGTGTAACGTTAATTGTCTTGGGTGGAAACTTCAGAAGGTCGTATTATTTCACGTAGCGATGACGTCAACTGTCCGCCAAGATCATGCGATTTAACGCTATTGGATTGTTTTTGTTCGGTTTTCTGATGAATTTACCTCTACGCCAACAAATCTGCAACGCTGCAGCACCTACAAACTAACATTCGCCAAGTTATATCCCCCGAAACTTACGAAAAAGTTATCGAAAATTACCTCAAATGAATTAACCGCTGCAAAAGGTCCTGAGGCGGATATTTGCCTAGCAATTTTCCATAATCATAATTTCGATTAATAAAACAATATATAAAAAGTTAGGAAACTGGAATTGGATCATCCATTATATATAGAATGTTACAAGCAAAAGAAAAAATTAAAAGAATAAATAGATTTATTCAAAGCAAGTACAGATAAATGGTCGTTTGCTTGCTTTCGGGAGAGATAGACGTGTTTGATCGGCTTCATAATTAAACCTAATATTAGGTCATTATAAGTAGAAAAAGCACGACTAGTTAGAAATATAGTATAAAGTTGATGCGTAATAGTCTGTGTGCAGGTGTTAGGTGTTTGTGTAGTTTGTTATTGTTTGTGGAAAGAAAAAAAGAAAAAAAAGGGAAAAAAGAGGACAGAAAAAGGCAGAAAAAAAAAGACAGTGAGTGAGCCGATAAGAGATATCGCTTTCGAGCTGTGGAAGCGGGCGACCTCTTTGCGCGGCGAGGTGAGACGTTGGTAAATACTAACAAAGTTGCATATACGAGGGGAGACGGAATAGTAGGAAATGGATAGTGACGATTGTAGCACAGATGAGTCAAGGAGAAAACGAAGTAGGGAATACGAAGAAGGAAGTTCTATTGAGAAAAGAAGTAAGAAAACCATTCGAACTCCCCAAAAAGTAGAACAAAAAGAAGAGGATAAGCTAGATAAAGTGATACAGATGATCCAAAATGTAACCATGGAAATAAGGGAGGTAAAGGCAGAATTGCAGGAAGTAAGAAGGGAACAGAGTGAAGCAATGCAGGAAATAAGGAAGTTGCAAAAAGAGAATGATAACATAAAAAAGGATAATGTAAAATTAAAAAAGGAAAATGAAGAAATTAGAAATGATATGGAAAAGGTCAGGCTAAGGGTAAGGAGATTAGAGAAGGAAAAAAAGAGTAATAATATTGTAGTAACTGGGTTAAAAGTAGATGCAAGCGAGGAAAACACATTAAGCGAAACCATGGGAAATTTTTTAGAAGATGAAGTAAAGGTGAAAGTTGATGTTAAGTCAGCCCACAAATTAGGTCCGAAAACCTGCCTGGTGGAGCTGGGAAATGATCGAAATAAAAAAGAGGTTATGCAAAATAAGAAAAATCTAAAAGGAAAAAGGGACGGAAGAGTATATATTAATAATGATTTGACACGGAAGAGAGACTTGCAGCTAAAGCCTTAAGAGAGGTAGCTAAAGAAGAAAGAAAAAATGGAAAGAAAGTAAAAATAGGTTATGAGAAGATAAGTATAGACGACAGGTGGTTTAAGTGGAACAATAGTGCAGGAGTATTGGAGGAGGTTGTCAATAGTATGCAGAGCGGTGCAAAAAACTAAATAAAAAGGAAAGGAGTGATATGATGGCGAATTCAGCAGAGAAACAGGTTAAGAGAATGGGAAGTAAAATTAAGGGGGGAAGAAATAGAAAGGAACGGTTAAAGACAGGAACTTGGAATGTAAGGGGTACATATGAACATGGAATATTATAACATATTGTACAGGAGATGAGAGAATATAATTTTGATATAGTAGCGTTACAAGAAACAAAGCAAATAGGCCAAGATACAATAGAAATAGAAGATTATGTGTTTCTCAATAGTGGGGGAAGTAATAGAATACTAGGCACGGGGTTCATTGTAAGTAAAAGGATAAAACCAAGCATAGTAAAATTCATGGTCAAGGGAATACTGAAAAGCAAAAATGTATCGAGAAAGGCAAAGATTAAAATGTATACGACTGTAATAAGACCAATAGTTACGTATGCGTGTGAGACATGGGTATTGAATAAGGCGGAAGAAAAAAGGTTAGAGGTGTGGGAAAGGAAGGTGCTTAGGAGGATATTTGGCGGAAAGAAAATAGGAGACATATGGATAAGGAGAACAAATGATGAAGTGAGAGAACTTTACAAGGAAATAAATATAATAGAAGTCATAAGAGCACAAAGATTGCGATGGTTGGGACACATGGAGAGGATGTCTGAAGCAAGAATACCTAAAGCATTATTGACAAGAAGTATTGGAGGAAAGAGAAGGAGGGGTCGACCGAGAGCAAGGTGGAAGGAGGAAGTAGAGAAGGACATAGAAATATTGAAAATTTTCAGATGGAAGGTAAAAGCTAGAGATAGAAAGCTATGCAAAAGAACGATTAATCAAGCCATGGACCTACTAGGTTCGCAGAGCTAGTTATATATATATAAGTACATATAAATAACAGCAGAACGAAGCAGAAGCAGAAAAAAGACACATAATGAAAAAGCCCACTTAATCATTATCTTTATATATTCGTCAGTGTTTCTTTTATATCGATGAACTTTTAATTAAGTCTTTTCGAATTTTTTAAGATATTCTGTAAACTTCTAGTTAGATACAGGCTGAAATAAAAAATCCTTGAAATAAAAAGACAACGTATGAAAAATGGAAAGATGTAATTATATAGAATATGAAACCAAAATATTGTCAATTACGACGCGAACCCCAGAATGAAAAAAAAAGGAAATTGTATTACGTGACGTCTATATATTCAAAACATTCAGAATGTAAATACCTCTATTGTAGTTACGCACACATATTATGCCATAGCTTATGTTTACATACGTAACAAATGTCGATATTATAAAAATTATTACATTGTTGTAGGCTAAGATCAATAACTTGAATCAAAATTGGCTGTTTATGCAATTGTAAATTATTAAAAATTTTAAAAATGTGTGTTGTGAATTTTTTTGTCACTAGAAATAACAAATATAAAACATAAATATGGATATAAAAAGACCGCTATTGTAAACACACATTACAATGTTTATAGAAACGTTATAATATAGCCATTGTGTATGCGTATGGTAAAGGTTTGACAACCTGACACGAAAAGTCAGCGTTAAAAATTTATCCTTGCCAATGAATTTTTTTAAGTAGCAGTATTAAAAGAATATGTAAGATGTGTGCTCTGTGGGCATTGAAGATACTGTTTGGTAACATCTATCTTTAACCGAAAAATTGTATTGAACGTACGTAACGATGGACAACTGAACGAAACTAAAAGCGAGAGGGACAATAACAAAGCTATTTTGTTTGTTATTATCGTTCAAATTTAAAATATCGTCTTTTATAATATCCATTGCACAGTGTCGTGATAAACTTTTTTGAAATATCTGTCATTTTTTTTCTCGCTTATAAGGGGGAATTTGGGGAAAATATTTTGGGTATATATTCTATATAATTTAATCTTTCCCCGGTATAACCTTCAGTGAAAGATTCGGCGCAGGTGGAAGGTTAGAGTTGTAGGCTATTTTCAAATTGAAAATAGACCAAACAGCAACTTAAATTATACTCCATCGTCAACAATTATACGTCATTAGTTAATTGATGGTTTTATATTTTGTTCGTAAAATAGTACTAAAAAATATGGTTATAAGACGTTTTACTAACGCAAAATAAGTTGTTTATTTGAATATTGATGCAGCGGCAGAGGCATAAAAAAATCTTCAAAGGTGACGTGTGCATTAGCAGTAATAAGAAAGGGTAGTCTAAAAAAACATATCAAAATTAGATATTGCAAAGAAATATGTAGATAATCATATACTACTGAGCTAAAGGCAATAAAAAGTTGTATAATTTTACAACAGTTCCAATATCAAAACAACATAAATTGAGCAAATATATGGGCATTTTGATATGCTTCAGATATTTTCACTTGCCACAAGCATGGGAATATTATTATACGTATGTTGACAAATACCTAGTCGCATGGTAAACGTATGCTGAATAGATTTTGTTTGATTAATTTTTGCCGGCCATTTTATGAACTATACTGATCTTGTAAGTTTTCAAGTCTTTATGGCTATTCGTCTATAGCGGGCACGTGCTACATTATGCGCGAACCAAACAATTTTGGTATTATTATTTTCGGGTATCTAAGTACACTACCTTGGTCGGTTCCAACTTTGATTGAACAAAGGTTATTTTATTAGTCATTGAATTTTATCGAACGGCAAGTAGTAGGATTGAAGTAGCTTTCATTACGTTCATATTAACGAAATTTAAAATATGCTTTTTATACCAGATCTTCTTTAACTGCACAAACATAGATTACTTATTGAATGAATATCTTTGTTATAATTGTACGGGATTGTAGAGGTATGAATATTTATCTTGAATATAGCAGTTAAGACGTTAAATTAATATTTAATCCAAGAATGGGACTTAATACTATAAATACTATAATAACTATAAATATTATTATTATTACTATATTTGTAAAATTTCTCTAACATATAAATTGGCAAATTGAGAGAAATTTTTTGAGTGTATTCGTTGAAAGTTATTGAAACATGTCTGAATTACTAATGGATTTTATCGATTTTGGCAACGTTCTGGCAAAACTCCAACACTTTCTTTCTAAAAGACTTGAATACAAATGCTAGATATAAGAGTTCTTATTTAAGTTACATTGGTTTAGGGTCCCGGAAGTTCAGAAGTTGATTAAATCAAATTCTTTTATTATGTATGTATATAAAAAGTTTACGCTTACGTATGACGCGTTTGCGCCTCAATAAGGGAATATCTTTCAATTTATAGCAATGTCGAATGTAATAAAAGTAGTGTTTTATAATTTATTACTAACATGCAGGACATCTAGTGTCAATAGGCAGTATCTAATTCATCAATTGAAGACTGAAGTAGCAGGGATTTACAGTAAGTGTATGATCAGTAAGGATGCACATTTGGGAGTAGACGCAGCGTCGTAATGGAAGGAGCTTGTGTTGCACGCATATGTATTATATTATATTATATGTTTATATATAGTCAGTCTCAAGCTGACTGTGATATAGTACAGTTTTCCATGTAAATGAAAAACAATAAATCAATAATGTCAAAAGTTAGAAAGAGACCGTTCTACCACAAAGCACAAGTAGATTTCCGGATTTAGTTTACTTGGTAATACAATAAAATGCAAAGTTTATGAAATACTGCTCTCGGGTACAACAAAATATAACTGCCAAAAGCATGTGAATAGTGCAAAGCATATACGGGAAAAAATGGTGACGTATTTGTGTGCGACTTATGTGTAACTTTAATGTTGTGTAATATATCGTTTACTTTAGTACAGAAGAAACCAATTCGTTCATTTTTGGAAAAAAATATGGTAGAGGAAAGTTACCTAGCCTAAATATTTCAAAGGGTTCTACCATCCATCACGTATTGAATCCGAATTGAAAAATAAGAAAGTGTGGTAATCTGTGGATGAAAGTACAGATTGTATATTGCTAATATTTAACCAATAACATACAGCCTGTGACTTCACGGAAGACGTTTAAAACGGTAGGTATTCCAGTACGTTTTATGGATTATAAAATGTGCTGGAATACTTACCGGAAAACAGCTTTAAACAATTTCACAGCTATATTTATGTTAAAATACGAGGAACGTCAGTAATACAAAGTGTAGTAATCAAAAGGACACAACTTGCTAGCATATAGGCCATGTGATTACTTCTTTTAAGATATACAGGTGTTTAAAGAAAGAGCCAACGTATGAAAAATGGAAAGATGTAATTATATAGTAGTAGTAGTGTAATATAAATATAAAATATTTTCCCAAAATTCGCTCTCATACTCGAGAAAAAAAAATAATAAAGATATTTATAAAATATTTGTCCCGCCACTGCTTTAAAGAAGTGCATAAAGAGTAGGTACCCCTACTCTTTAAGTTATAGTCTGTCGGCTTTAAGTATCGAAACAATCGCATTCCCGATTCAGTCAGTTGTTGATCGTTACATCTGTTATGTGTACGTTCGATATGATTTATATTTACGTCCTCGATTAAAGGTAGGTTGTTACCCAATTGGGTGTGAAATGCGCCGTAGAGCAGACATTTTACATCTCTTTTTTATAATTCATATGCAAGTATAAATTTTTAATAGCTGACCTGTCGTACGAGGTTATCGAACTCTTAGCATATAAAGATGTTTAAATGATGTTATCAGTGTTATTATAACATCGACAGCTATTAGGTATGTGTGTAAGTTCTATAGATAAAACATTCTGACTTCATAGGCGATATATAATACTAATAATTTTTGGTTCGCGTGGTACCTAATTAACTCACAATATTTGAATTCATATTCTATGTAATTGTATCTTTCCATTTTTTAAACGTTGTCTTTTTCTTTCATGAACAGTCTGTATTATGTTATCTACCCTTCACAATGTTGTCAGAGTGTTATATTTTTTTCTATCGTTTAAATTAATCAAACATAACTTAAATATATTCAACGAAAGCTTGGAAATGCTGTGTGACGCGATTATGACGTACATTTAAGTCGTACCTCGTTTGTCATTGTAAATAGACTATCTACAGGAACGCTATGTACTTTAAATTATTAGCATATGCTTACTGAGGAACACAGTGCAACGCAAATGGCAGCAGCAATTGCATTGTATTGTTGGAGTGCTACAATGTTGGTCGTGACGATTTTTTTAACTAAACTACCCAAAAATGAATAGGGAATTAGATCTTTTTTAACAGATCTAATTAATTCGATTAAATTTAACGTATTTTCTTAAACTATAGATAAATTAGAAGGCCCACAGTCGTTTGTGGACATTTTATTTGGTAAATGTCTTTTCTGTGATAAAATATTGAATCTTGTATTTTAACCTTAAATTAATTTAGAATACAAAATTATAAAAATCGCATTTTTTGACAAGTATTATTCATTTTAAACGTCATTTCACATTTTCACGATGCCAAGACGTCATTTAAATAAAGAAACTTTTCATTTAATTGCGTTATTGCATCAGCGAGGGCAATCTGGAGCAGAAATTGCCGCAATTTTTAATGTGTCTCCAAGTGTTGTTAGTAGGGCTCTAACAAGATTCCAACAGGTAGGATCTGCAAGGAGAAGACCCGGTAGTGGATCTGAGAGGAAAACAAATCAGAGACAAGACCGCTACATACGAATTCAGACAAGGATGAATCCGTTTAGAAGTGCTGTATGGTTACAAACACAGTTACGTGCTGCCACTGGAGTTAGAGTTTCGGATCAAACCATTAGAAACCGTCTGAGGGAAATGGATCTTCATAGCTGCAGGCCTGTGAGATGCCCAAAATTAACTAATGCCAGTAGAATGGCTAGAAGAACCTTGGGTTAACCAACGACTAGCAGAAAATTTTCAATGGGAGCATGGTTTATACACCGATGAATCCAGATTCTGCTTATTTAGTGATAATCGTAGAGTAAGGGTCTGGAGAACTCGAGGAGACCGTTATAGACGCGAGTTTACAAAAGCTGTGGTGCCTTTTGGCGGCGGTGGTATCATGGTGTGGGCGGGCATTAGTTTGAATGGACGTACGAACCTCCATCTCTTTGAAAACAATGTCAATGGACACATATACAGAGATGACATTATTCAGCAATATGTGGCCGACTTTCGTGAGGCTGTGGATGAAAACATGGTTTTTATTGATGATAATGCAAGACCTCATCGTGCACAAATTGTAATGCAAGCAATAAATGACCTCCATATTAACTAGCTACCTTTACCACCAACGTCTCCCGACTTGAATCCAATTGAGCACATTTGGGACAGACTTCAAGAACAGCTCAACGAACATAATCCACCCCCAGTTAACGTGCAACACTTGCGGGAAATTTTACCGCTGTGTTGGAGAAGAGTGTCACAAGAACACATTAATAATTGCATTATGAGTATGCCCCGAAGATGTACAGCTGTGAGAGATGTCCGTGGCCATTATACACGATTTTAGAATTAATTGTTACAGAAAAATGTTTATTTTAGCTATTGTTAAAAATGTTGCTTATTTCATTTTTGATCATTTCTTAGTAATCAAACGATTTTTCTGAATAAATATACTTGAAAATTTTAAATTTGTTGTGTACAATTATGTATCTAATATAATACACTACAAATATTTACCCATACTATCTAAAAAATACAAAAAAGTAAAAATTCCTTATTAATTTTTGAGTAGTTTATATTCACCATAAACCATAAAATCTAGTTTGTTCCTGTCACGCCTGAGAATAAGCACCAATGGATTCAATGGCGGTGTAGTGGAAAACTGGAAGGTCATTTTGTACAATGTTTTAATTGTGTATTTTATGGAGCAAGGCACCACAATAAACGCAGTTGCTCACTCTGCTTCTCTACAAAAACTGCGAACAGCCACAATGAATACAAGGTCAGGTCGTCTCATTTTCTCGGAATGGTTTTGTTGTATAACAATGCATAATTACACTCAGTCATTTACACGCAAGCTCTCTTGAGTAAATTTTGGAAAATTCTTAATCACCCAACCTACAGAAATTACCATTTCTTTCACCACCTTAAAACATTTTCAGCAATCCAGCGGTATAGCACCGATGATGAAGTAAAAATAATGGTTAAAGAAGAGATGAAACTGTTACAAATGCAATTTTCACAAGTAGTGGCTCGCCATGATAAAATGTTCAAAATTAAGCGGCGATTATGTTGAAAAATAGTTGAAGATATTGTGGGCAAATCATAATTAAAAAACAAATCAACAAACTTTTGCCTTTACTTAGAATTGTTTATTAGCGAAGATTTTCGCGCATTAAAATGTGAAAAAAAACCTGATTATTTATTTAGTTATTTTTAAATATTTTACGATTTATTAAATTACTAAATCCATAAAAAATCATTTTGCTATAAAATCTTATAATACTTTAAATTACGATCAGGAAAATATAAGTATGATTATTTATTTTTTTAGTGCTATATGTATATGAAGTAATTCAAGGCTGTGTAATACTTTATGAATGTATGTAATTTATTCACTTTATTGTATCCTTGTTATCCTTTGTATACGTATTTATATAGAGTGCATTCGTAAAGTAGCATAAATTCAATAAAAATTAAAAGGGAAGATTTTCAAATAAATCCTTGGACACGTCGATTTTTAGTTTAGAGTGTTCTTACATGAAACAGAAATATACAGGTGTCTCCAAAAACCAATATGACATCATTTTTTTTCTTAAATATAAACAAACACCCATTTTTTATTACAGAATTAGGAAGGGCAGCTTTTTCTACATACGGCAAGGTAATTTTGCACGATGTTTACATAAGGGAATTTTAAAGTAATATTATCGTAAACATTTTCGAATTGGGCACCGCTAACAATCAGACAATAACCAAAGCAATTAAGAAATTCTTTTGAACGTTGTCGATGACGTCTGCGGTAATTAGATGGTCCTCTTTCGCCAAAAGTAAGTATGTAAGTTGATCGATGTACTGTTGTTGAGATAATCATCGTCCGAAAATTTTCACGAGTTAATTCCATTTTATGACTGAGATGGAATTTTCGAGTCGCCATAAACAACCCAAATAGCGTTCGTACTACAAAACGTTCTGAGGTACACTGCTACCAGCTTGAAAATTAACGACTGCTAGAAAATTTTCGTAGCCTAATTTATTGCCTAAGTTGTCATCTTAAATGTCGTGCGTGTCATAAAATCATCCGAACCTGATTTTAGTGGTTACAATATATGAAACTTTTCTAAATATTGTATAATGTATCGTCTCAGTGAAACTCAAAAAATGAGAGAGAAACGGCTGGTGTATGGAAGCGGTTGCAGATGATCTGCATGTTAATAAATTGACCACGGAATTGACCTAGCGTATGTCCATAGTGGTGGAATAAGAAAAATTTCAACGTTGATGATTTTCATTGGTAAATTGAATCCAAAGAAACCACTTTGAGACGGTGGTGCAAGCAAGATTCCAAACCAATTTACCAGGTTCAATTTCAATAGCAAAGCAATGTATTCGAGATTTTAGGATTAAAAATTATTCTGTCTTCAGAAACTTTAAGTTAGAGCCACAGCATAAGCAGGATGGATTAAACTTTGATAATCTATGTGAATGAAAACGCCTATTTCTGGGAACGCGTTGTATTTTGTGATGAAAAGATATTTTAGTCAACCCACGACGGCCCGATGCGTGTGTATAGACGTGCAAATATGCGCTATGAAGAACGGTATATAAACCCAACGCACCGTAGTGGTAGATTTTCAGTGCATGTGTGCGTTTAAATCAGTTGTTTGGCTCCTGGTGTTTACTGGAATGCTGAAGGAAGATTAACTAGAACTATTACAGAGATCTCCTGGAAGATGTTATGTTATCTTCGGTGACCCAGCTGTTTAGACATAATTTCATTTTTCAGCACAACTCTCCAATTCACACCTCCAAACGTTGTGCGTTAGTAGCTAGCTACCAACAACATTAATACTCTACCCCGGTCATCGTAGAGTCCTGATCTTAATCCTACTAAGAGTGTGTGGGGACAAATAACAACACTTTTGTACAGGAATAATTTTAGAGCCCCAAGAGAAGAACTTTGGGGAAGCATTGGTAGAACTAACTCCAGATTATATAATAACACTTATTATGGCATTGCAGAATCGTTTACAGCAAGACATCAACGCCAATGGAGTATGGGCAAAATATTAAAATAATTCAGGTCTGCTTTCATTCCAAATTCTAGTTATATTATATTTTAGTTAGCCAAATAATTTCTTAATTTTAAACGATCATATTCAATAAAAACATGTGTAAGTTCATTATTTGTATAGTATGAATTAATTACATTAAAATTCAATGTTCGTCATTTGAAGCACTATCTACTTACAGTTAAAAATTGTAGTTTAAAAATATATGGTATTAAATTTCCTTCACGCGTTACGATGGATGTGTCAGATGGTACCTAATGCCTGGCAACTGGCAACACTAGTGTGCCAGTTCCGAATATATAAATAGCTACCCCCGCATATATATTAATTATCTTTTGCCGATAGCGTCACATGATAACTTTGATGAAAAATGTTCAAAAGTTAATTACCCTTCGAAAACGTTAAAATCGTAATGAAATAAAGCGAATCCTAACACTTCAAAGATATCATTAAAAGAATTATTGTCTGCAATCTGAAGATTTAAAGTACGTAAAATTTACTAATCTTTTCCTAAAATTCCTAAATAATGATATTCCTTTTAAAGTCCACAGTCAGATATAAGATGTGTAGATTATTTAGAGATATAGTCTAGTACTTGAATCGTGAACAGAACAGTTACTTTAGGTTTAATAAACGAAGGATTGCTCATGAGAGAAATAAGTAGGTAAATTAAATATGGTCCAAATAGTCGATTTTTTTCAAAAATATCAAGAATCTGGAACCGTAAAAAACGTAAGAATCGTCTTCTACAACGAATATGTTTAAAAAAGGGAGTCTGGACATCGAAAGAATTGGCGTTCGAGCTGAGTGAAAACAATAGGAGTGACAGTTTATGCTTCGACGACAGTGCGACGCCATTTAAAATCAATGAGATTACAGGGGAGGCGTCGACGAAAAAAAAAGCCTGTGATGACTACAAAACAGGCTCAGGAAGTATTCAGTGCGCTCGCTCACATAAAAACTGAATAGACAAACAATGGAATTTCGGTTATATTTTTTCGTAAAATCGAAATTTTAAATTACCTGGTATTTCGCTTTTTGGCATCATAAAGACTTATATTTAAAAAACAGCAAAGTTTTCAGCGACTGTGATAATTTTTATATTCTTCCCTAGCAAATAGACAGGTAAGACGACATAAAGGTGACATGCTTGTATTTAAAAAAAAACAGCAAAATTTTCAGCGACTGATGATTTGCAGCTTATTCCCTAGCAAAGAGGCAGATAATTTTTGCACTTTAGATGAAACTAAAAAAGTCCGCGTCTGTATACATTCTTAGTAATTGGTTACGGAACACAATTAATGATCAACCTGGATTGCATTTTGAAGACGACTCCATGTCACAGAGCTGACAGTTAGTTAGTCACAGAGCTAACAGTTAAAAACAAAAATTTAATAGTTTAAAAAGGTTTCTACTTCCTAATATTACACCCTCGCTCTAACTCGACAACAGCTTGGATTTTTAATGAAATTGAAAATTGCTGGTAGATGGTTGCCTGTATTCATGTATCTTTTCACCGTTTTTGAAACTGTTGATTTATTGATATTTCTATTTGGATGTACTTCATTAAATAATCGGCAAACTTCAGTGCCCTTGCTATTATTAGAATTCTTTCCCTTTCAGTTAAATACATCTTAATTCTGTATGACAATTGATATAAATATAAAACTCACTTTTTTTCAATTTACTTCTGAACTATGTTCGAAAAAAGATATATTTATATCACTAAATTTATAAAAAAAATGATGTTTTTAACGATGCCAAAATTCAAGCACTATTGTTGCTACTTAAAAAAATCAAGTCAGCTTTGGATTTCAAATATGCGATAAGAAAAAAAAAATTAAAATATAACCAAAGAGATTCAAACATTATACCCTTAAAGAAAATTTAATTTCGATATCTCGAACCGTTCTTGAGATATTTGAATGTTTGCATAGCGACCCTGTATACATTATAAAGATACTGACACTTACCAGGATTTCTCATGGGGTAATTTAGAAAAATATTTAAAAAATGGAGTGATTATCGTATGTTAAAGTTAAAAAATATATCAGTTCGGAAATTTAACAAAAGTGGTATTTATTTGACACATTTTTCAACTATTATCTTATTACCTACTATAATGGCATATTTATATATTTTACGCACTCAACAACTTATATTTGCATATAAAATATAAATAAATGTCTGCTTTAGCAACCGCTTTACAGAACTAATTTTTAATTTCAATTTCCTAACATCAATAAATCAACCAAGAATACTAATTCTCACCTATGGTAACTGCTCTGTAAATTTAATGCGGGCATCGATTCCCTTCGCGGTCCGACTCCGCTCCCAGAATTAACGTTAAACATAGATTTCGAATTGGTGTTTCCAAGCGAGCCGCGTCTATTAGTGGCGCTGTGTATGTTTCCTAATGACGCGCGCTTGAGACCGTTTTTGCCGTGGACGTCGCATCTGACGTTCCGTCTCTGCTCCACTTGAATCATTTCCGGAGATCTCCTGTCAAGTCTGCAATCATCGAAAAGAGCTTCCAGCCGCTTTATAGCGGCCGCCTGATTAACAGCTGTACCCATCAGCTTCTTTATTCATCAACAAATTGATCTGTTATTTAGAATACGTGTAATAACTTCGTATTCAGTCACAGCTAATCGTACCAATATTGTTCCTGAAATAATGGTTTTACATGCTTCGATAATAAATTACATTTAGTACATCATACAATTAAATGTGCATAACATAAATACCTTAATAAATTTATTGTAAATACATACCACTACAATATTGTTTCGCCATACAATGGCTTCTTCAGGTGGATGAAATACTGAATATGTACAATACAAGTTTGAATATTTATGTGAAAATTATTGGGGAAATGGTGGTGGAAATTTTTTTTTTTTACAATCTTAAATTTAGTAGAGGGGAGTTGTTTAAATCTAGTTGGTCATTTAAAGCTAATCCTAAACTATTGTATCTATTAATTTCTAAGTTTTCTAACAGGTTAAGTTTTTTACTTTTTTCTTGAATGTGTAAAATTTTGAAATCTATATTAAATCTATGATTAATATCTATACAATGACTTGCGAAAGTTGAATCTGTTTTCTTTTAGTTTATGGCTTCTCTCGTGTTCTTTCATCCTAATTTTGAATGTCTTCCCCGTTTGTCCTATGTATACCTTATTACAATCTTCGCATGTTAACTTAGATACACCAGAGTTTGATTCTTTGTCTATTTTATCTATTTTATATATGTTCGTTATTAAGTTTTTTAATGAAAGTACCAATTCTTTCCGAAATTTTTCCTAAGTAAGTGATTGAATTATAGGAATTAATTATCTTGTATTGTAATTTTGGAACTAAGGAAAGGGTTTTAGATTTTTGTTGGCTATTTAGGATGTTATTGACAATATTTATAGAGTAACCATTGTTTAATGCTATTGTGTATATTCTATTTAGTTCAAGGTCGAAATTACTTTTACTCATAGGTACATGAATTAATCTATATACCATTGATTGGTATGCTGATAATTTGTGTGTTATAGGATGAAAAGAATTAGCGTGTATTGTGGTATCTGTATGTGTTGGTTTATGGTATATAGCGAACTCGTGTTTATTAGTTTTGTGTGATATGGTTAAATCTAGAAAATTAATGCTTTTATTTATTTCTGTTTCTATAGTAAAATTTATTTTGGGGTGAATAGTGTTGATATAATTATGTAAAGTTTTTAATTGTCTATCTGAACCGTTAAAGCAAATTAATATGTCATCAACATACCTAAACCAATATACACAATTACCAAACAAGGAATGTGTACTAATTATAGTTTCTAAATTATTCACGAAAATTTCCGCTAATAAGGGGCTTAGTGGGTTTCCCATTGCTAGACCCTCTGCTTATTTATAAAATTTATTTAATTCCTAGGGTAAAAAAATTAACTTAAAATAATTTTCTGTGATTTGTTTTTACGCAAACAATGTTTGACTTAATTTAACACTAATATTTAATTTCCTTATATGACTTGAAACATGGAAATGCAATCAGTATATATACAGGGCAATCCAAATTAAGTGTTCACCATTGGTAACTTTGTTATTATTAAAGATACAAGATTGTTTAAATTAGCAAACTAGTAGTACTTTTAACGCTCTTTAAGATGGAAGAATTTAAAAAAAAAGAGCAGCGCGTTTTCGAGTTTTCCCGAAAAATATGTTTTTTTCAAATGGAAACCCCTGTATATTATATCATTTTCTGCTAGAAATTCAATTTTTAAACAAAAAATCTTATAAGAAATTTTTTACTGGGATTAAAAATACTTGAGTTATAGTGAATAAACAAAAACAGCTAAGTCAAGTGCATTTCTATGTTTCTATGATAACGACGTTAATTCTTTCTAGTAAACGTCAAATATTAGTACAGTTTTATTAGTCTTTCACTCATAAATTTCATTTTGCTAGTTATTAATTTGACAAAAAAATTATTTTTACCCATGCAGAAAAGTGTGATATGTTAGAATCTTATTTAGTGTGCAGAAAATCCTCTAGGAGGGCAAAAGAACACTACGCTGAATTATATCCACTCCGAACACAACCAAATGAGCAATTTTTTCTGAGACTGTACCGAAAATTTAGAGGCAATGAGAGTGTTTTTGCCAAAACAAGAACAAGAAGGACTTTTATAATAAGCGAGGCCACGGAAATTCTAGTTCTTGCATATTTTGAGGCCAACCGTGAGAATTCCATACTAGATATTATCAAGGAATCTGATTTGAGTCACGGTACTGTGCATAGGATTCTGAAGAAACACAAATTCATTCCTTATAAGTACAAACCAGTTCAAGTTTTCTTGCCAGGGGATCCAGAGAGAAGAATGTTTTTTTGCCACTGGTATCTTAACTTTTGTCGCCAAAATGTAAACAACTTTCGTTATATTTTATGGACCGATGAATCAAATTTCTCAAATTCTGGAATGTACAATACAAAAAATCATCATTACTGGTCAAAGGAAAATCTTCTTTTAGTACATCCAAGACGCCCGCAAGTCCGTTACAGTTTTAATGTTTGGTGCAGTTTAATTGGTTCAAGGATTGTTGGTCCTTTCTTTTATGAGGGCACTCTAACTGGTGAAAGGTACATAGAATTTTTGACTGAAATTTTGAATAATTTCTTAGACGATATTGATCTCATAAGTAGACAGAATCTGCATTTTCAGCAGGATGGCGCACCTGCGCACAACTACAGAGGTACTCATCAAATTTTAAATACTATTTTTAACAATTCATGGATAGGAACAAATTGTCCTATTCAGTGGCCTCCCCGATCGCCAGATTTAACACCGCTTGATTTTTTTTTATGGGCTTATTTAAAGACAAAGATTTATAAGCAAAGGTACGAAAACGTAAACGCCCTAAAAATTGCAGTTAGTGAAAAGATAAACCAAATAGATGGTAGGACCATACTAAAAGCAGTTCGACAAGTTCAGAAACGTGTTCAAAAATGTATTGAACAACAAGGTGGTATTTTTGAACATCTTCTATGAAAAAATCAGTGATTTTTATTTTCTTTTAATGATATGTTTATGTATAAAATAAAGTTTATAAAAATTATTTAGCTGTTTTTGTTTATACATTATAACTCAAGTTTTTTAATCCCAGTAAAAAAGTTCTTATAAGATTTTTTGTTTAAAAATTGAGTTTCTAACAGAAAATGATATAATATACAGGGGTTTCCATTTGAAAAAAACATATTTTTCGGGAAAACTCGAAAACGCGCTGCTCATTTGTTTTTTTTTTTAATTCTTCCATCTTAAAGAGCGTTAAAAGTACTACTAGTTTGCTAATTTAAACAATCTTGTATCTTTAATAATAACAAAGTTACCAATGGTGAACACTTAATTTGGATTGCCTTGTATATATATATATATATATATATATAATATTTTCGTGACCTTGGTATGATATGGTAAATTCAATCAGTTGGCGATTTAAGGTCTGGCTTTACTTTAAAGTATATATATTTAAAACAACCCTACATGTTTCGGCAATGATGCCTTTATCAAGGATATAAAATACAAATGACAGTATACAAATGTCATATAATTGAGTTACTATTGATAAAATTATTCAATTGGAATGTATAGCAAACGCCAATTAAGTTGGCGCGAGGAGGGGTAAGTTCGCGCAGGATTAGAAGTAGTGGGGGGATTTGTATTTGGTTTTACATCAAATGTCAGATAATTCTAACCTCTGAGAGTGTATCACTTTATGATCCCCTAGCATAGACATTATGTTCAGTCAAACGTCAATGACAATTGTATTCTGACAAGTAGTTGAGTAGTGGGGGTGGACGTTTTTAAAATCGGCTTCTGCGCATCCCCTCCTCGCGCCAACTTAATTGGCGCTTGCTATATCTTTGAATAATTTTATCCATAGCAACACAATTATATGACATTTGTATACTGTCATTTATATTTTATATCCTTGATAAAGGCATCATTGCCGAAACATGTAGGGTTGGTTTAAATATATATATTCTTTAAAAGACCTTAAATCGCCAACTGATTGAATTTACTATATATATATATATATATATATATATATATATATATATATATACATATATATATATAATGGAGAATGAATGAATCACATTTCATCTTTAAATTCTTACGTTATGTAAGCCTACACTACAGCATAGAACTACAATGTTGTATATAATTTATTTATTATAGCATCATTAAATATACGAACATAATTACACAATTACGTCAAACTGTTCAAAACTATTTAATCAACAGATTATACTAGTTGAAAAAAGAATTATTTATCACGTAATCAAATATTTCTTATTTACTCAATTTTCATTAAGTCTAGTAATTTCAAATTATTCTCTTTAAGTTTTATTAATTTTCAATTTAGTTGTGTTTATTATATTATATCAGAGTTTTAGGTAATATTTACCAAAAACTAATCCTTTATAGTCTACTTAAGCACGGTTTCAGTCCTGCCAATCGTAAATCACTAAAACGTCAGTAACAAACTCTTAAGTGAAACATAAAGTACAAAACTTACTTGTAGAATCAGGAAAATAATATTATTTCTTAATTTACCAATTACAAACAGGTTCCTGAAATTACAATAAGAAAAATTGTTATTAATTAAATCCAAATTTTAATGAGAGAGTGTGGGTAGTAAATCATGGTATTAGAGAGTTAGGATATCCTGTTTCAGTGTCGGTCACTCTCGCTATTAAAATCGGGTTACATTTCTGAATTAATTTGCAAATTAGTATACAAATCGTTAGAGGAAAAAATAATAACATAATTTGAAACATACTTGAGTAAGTAAAACCTACCAATTTTGTATAATACAAAAGTATTTTTAATAATATATAATATTATTAAAAATGGGGTGTGAAGAACACAATACAAGTTTATATGTATTATTGAATGTATCTTCTTCAAAGACGTAGATACGTATTTCACATTTCTACATGATTGTCAATACGCCCCTGTTGGAGAAGAGACACATTCAACAAACATAACTACCTTGCTATCTCGCTGATATTATTAAGACAGAGCGTGAAGGAATATTCAACGCTGTCTATATAATAATCGCAGAACTAGCCGTGGTGTTCCTTATAGTCGGTAACCACCGTATCTATAAAAAACTGTATTATCGTGTCTTCACTACTTGTCGGCGTAAACCGAATACGTATATAACAACATAATTTGAAACATACTTGAGAAAGTAAAACCTACCAATTTTGTATAATACAACAGTATTTTTAATAATATATAATATTATTGAAAATGGGGTGTGAAGAACACAATACAAGTTCATATGTATTATTGAATGTATCTTCTCCAAAGACGTAGATACGTATTTCACATTTCTACATGATTGTCAATACGCCCCTGTTGGAGAAGAGACACATTCAACAAACATAACTACCTTGCTATCTCGCTGATATTATTAAGACAGAGCGTGAAGGAATATTCAGCGCTGCCTATATAATAAAAGCTAGTTCTGCGGTTATTATATAGGCAGCGCTGAATATTCCTTCACGCTCTGTCTTAATAATATCTGCGAGATAGCAAGGTAGTTATGTTTTGTTGAATGTGTCTCTTCTCCAACAGCGGCGTATTGACAATCATGTAGAAATGTGAAATACGTATCTACGTCTTTGGAGAAGATACATTCAATAATACATATGAACTTGTATTGTGTTCTTCACACCCCATTTTTAATAATATTATATATTATTAGAAATACTTTTGTATTATGGAAAAAATAATATTTTGCTGTGTAATATACAAATTCGTCCTAATCAAACTGTAACTGTGTTACTTCTATTGCGAACTGGTGTGTTTGGATAATTAACATTATGTTATCTACATTCACGTTAACATGGTATATTTTAACCACAAAAACCTTTAAAAATAACCTGTGTTCGCTAGATTAGTAACAGAATAAATATGTATTTGAGATGATATTACTGTAGCACAAAACATTTTTATATAATAAATAATAACCTCTTCTGATATCTCTGTGTATACTTACCGTAATTACATTTTGAGGATATGGTTTACATTGCAAGGCATAGCTAAATTGAATTACGTCTTATAACAATATATCAAATTTAACTTTCTCTACAAATTTAAAAGTATTCCTTTATTTAGGACCCTATTTAATATTTACGACATTCCGCATTTTTTTAAATTTTAAAATAATATTCAAGAAATAACAATATTTACAACTCATTTTTGTGAAAAAGAATACATTTGTTAAGCCCAGGATCAAAACTAAATATATGTATAAAGCTATTAAATTAAAACTTGTCAGTGTTAACGACGAAATTTTCTTTCTATGAGTCATAAATATTTACTAATGCATCATCAGAGTGTTGCAAATGGAATTAAATTAATACTGACATTACAAATGCCGACGCCTATACGCAAATAGATTTTTTTTCGGAGAAAATGTAAAATTTTAAATTTACATGTTACAAACGTTGCAGAAGTAGATCATGACAAAGGTATATAATCAAATTTATCATCATATATCAAATTGAAAAAACAAACATCCCAGCATTTGTATAATTTATAATAATTTAATAGTTTTTTTGAAGATATAAACTAAAACCTTTTACCACAATAATATACAGTGCATTCGTAAAGTAGCGGATCAATTCAATAAAAATTAAAAGGGGCTAAAAGTTTTTCAAAAAAACACTCGGACCTGTCGATTTTTATTTTTAGTTTAGAGTGTTCTTACGTGAAACTGAAATATACAGGATATCTCTAAAAACTGATGACGTAATTTCTTTTTAATGCAAACACACCCATTTTTTTATTACATAATTAGAAAGGGCAGATTTTTTTACAAACGACAAGGTAATTTTGGATGCTATTTACTTACATAAGGGAATTAAAACATAATCATCTAAATTAAATGTTCAAATTGAGCACCGTTAATAATCAGACAATAGCCAAAGCGATTAAGAAATTCTGTTTGAACGTTGTCGATGACATCTGCGGTAATGTTTCTAATTTCTTGGCGTATTCGTGCTTTTAAATTTTTTAAAGATGGAGCGCCACCACACTACGCTTTACCTGTTCGCGCTTATTTCGATGAAGTTTTTCCAAGTCATTGGATAGGCAAGAAAGGGGCAATAGAGTGGCCACCCAGATCGACAGATTTATCTCCTCTAGATTATTTCTTGTGAGGATATTTAAAAACAAAATTATTATTAATAAAACAAAAATCGTCATAAAACAATAAGCTTTGTGTAGCGTGTCCATGGCCTGTCCAGGGGGCAGATACCGGGTTTTCAATTATTTGTATAGAGTTATATACATATATATTTTTTTAAATTTGTGTATGGTACTGACCGATATCGATAGAACAATATAATTAGTCGGTAGAGAGAATCACTGATGAATTAGAGGTAGAAGCTCGTATTGCCGCCCATATATTTAACTGCGACAGGGCCGGACAAAAATAAAGAAAAATCATTTTCTCGTTACTACGTGAACATTGGACCACGATTTCTTGTAAGAAGGCAATACTCACATATACCTCTCACTCCTTTTCTTCTTTGGCGTTATACACAACTAGCATTTTATATTACGGCTCCGAGAGAGGTTGTGCTATTTCTCCGTACAACTTTTTGTTTTATTTGAATAAACTGTTAAAAGCCAATAAAGAAATATAAAGCAGAAGGTGTGAAGAGGATCTTCGTTTGTGGTTTAAGGGTAAAAACACTCGTTTCGTTTTGGCATTCCTATATGTGGCGTGAACAGCAGAGCCACACTACCGACTGCTATTTCCGTTCCGTAGATGTGAAAGGTTTCAATAGATAAAATATCCAGAAAATATCTTATTCAGTTATTCGTCCAGTGCCTCATAGCTACGAAATACCAGATTCTGATGATAGAAACTCATTACCTCCCCCAGGATGAATCTAGTTCAGATTTTTTTGTTGATGAGGGACCTCAACATTTTTCTCCGAGCGAGCTCAATGAACTAAAGATTTAGGCCTTTCAAAAGATACTGTCGAATCGTTGAGGTCAAGACCTAAAAATAAGAACCTGCTGTAGCCTGGAATCCCATTTTCGTGGTACAAGCAATGATGGACAGAATTCACTAATTTTGTATCCAAAGAGAGTAATCTCGTTTTTTGTAGGCTAATGAAGTGTTTTTAAATAGAATATGATTCATTTAAGCAGCGCCTATTCTTTGATTCATAAAAAACAAATCTCAAAGTCTTGCTTTATAATGGGAATAAATTTGGATTTGTATTTTGCAAAAAAAAAAAAAACTATACATGATGAATGAAATCATCTTCTGCAGCTAAATAAAAATATTTTTCGTAGGCTTGTGTTATTAATCAGTGGATAAATACTTGCCAATTTTTTCGAAAATAAAAATTGTTTCTATGCTACTGCATTAGTTGTAGAGCATAGGATTGCAAAGTGCGCGCGTCAAAATCACTTACGTAAATGTATTATCATCTCAAGTTCTCGATGTAAAAAAAAACAAACCATAATTGAGTTGCTATAGATCTAAGAATGTGATTGACAGATCATGAAAAAAAATGTAATCCTAAAGTCAATAAAAACTGATTTTATTTAAAAAAGTTCAATTAATAATATTTTCGAAATGTCCACCTCCTTATTGAATGCAGGCTTGTGCCCGTAAGCCAACAGAAGAAGTACCCGAATTTCATACTTGTTTTGTCGGATTTGCTCGGCAGCCAGGTGAATAAGATCCAACAACTCTTTTCTTGTGTTCGAAACTTGCGCATAGACTAAAGTTTTTCTGTACCCCCATAAATAAAAGTCAAGGGGCTTAAGATCGGGTGATCTGGGTGGCCATGCAACAGGACCACTTCGACCAATCCATCTTGGATAATTGACGTTAACCCAATTTCGGACAGCAATTCCGAAATGTGGTGGTGCCCCATCCATGTGAAACCACATGTTTCGTCGAACATTCAGTGGGACATCCTCTAAAAGACCTGGCAGTTCGTCAATAAGAAATTGAAGGTAATTGTCTGCATTTAACCTCCCAGGAAGAACGACAGGACCAATCAACAAGTCATCGATTGGGGTCGTCCAAACGTTAATAGAAAATTCATGTTGACATTTAGATGGGCGTATAGATTTGGGATTTTCTGATGACCACCTGTGCAGGTTTCTCAGATTTATAACAGCACTTCTCGTGAACGTAGATTCATCTGTCCAGAAGACTATTCTGCAGAAATTAAAATGAAGCCGTGACTGTCTTAATATTCAGGTAGAATAAACTAGACGAGCATAGTGGTCTGCCTCAAGCAAACCGTGTCCCCTGCGATAGTGATATGGATATAAGCCCTCACGTTTTAAAATTCGCCCAAACTGTCATTCGTGGCACTCCTAGTTGTCTAGCGATTCGATGTACACTGAGAGTTGGATCCGTTGTAACAATAGCTGCTTCTTCCTCTGAGTTTGCTGGCAAATTTACTCCTCGGTCGAAAAGATAACCACGCAGGCCGCATTCCCTAAATTGTCTGTGTACTTACAGAAACGTTGTGTAATGAGGAATGCGCCTATCGGGAAACCGATGTCGGTATTCAATAACTGCTTGACGTGCACTGCCGTTACAGTAGCCATACACCAAATGCATGTCCGCATACTCTTGAGAAGAAAATCGGTAAGGCATTTTGAAAAAAAAAACGTGTCCACTCACTAATAAGCTGTTGTATGAACTGAAACGTAACGTAATCCTTTATTAAAAAATGCCACGTTAACAGTCATCAGTACATTTGTTTATTGTATGATATTCATAGTTATAGTTCAGTACTTACGAAATAAGTAAGAACCTTCTTTATCATAAATCAATTTCCAGTACTCTTTTTTGTAGATCTCCAAGAAATTACTGTATGCACTACGACACGTATTTATTTATTTTAGGATAACATTTTATTATGCGACATTAACAATCACAGGCCTGTTATTGAATCGTATAACTTTTTTTAAATAAAATCAGTTTGTATTGACTTTAGAATTACATTTTTCTTCATGATCTGACAATCACATTCATAGATCTGTAACTTTGAAACAAATAAAAATGGATATACAAATTTTGCGTTTTTGTTACTTGAAATGAAGTGTACTTTACACTACTAAAATTTGAACATAATGATACGGGACACTTGTATATATATATATATATATATATATATATATATATATATATATATATATATATATGTATATATATATACTTCAATACTTCAAAATGTATATATTTAAAACAATCTTACATGTTTCGGCATATGATACCTTTTTCAAAGAATTAAAAATATAAATGATAGCATATTAATTAAATTGTTTTAAATATATACATTTTGAAGTAAAACCAGACCTTAAATCGCCAATTAATTCAATCTACCATAACATACAAAGGTCACGGAATAATTATCTATATATATATATGTATATATATATATTGAAAAAGAGGCAAGCTCTTCCGATATAAAGAAACGCCACCACGTTCAAGCGACAAAATGAAAAAATGCTGATGAGCTAAGAAATAATAAAATATAATAATTTTAATTGAATTGTACTGGAGTTGTACTTTGAGTTGGGCGCCTTTATTTTAAACTGGTAAAGTTAGATCATCAGCCACTCTCATGTAGTATCTCAGGTTACGACTAGATGTCGGTAGAACATGAATAATATTTTACATAAATTTGACTCTATCTCGGATCATCGTCGATCGGTTTACCCCTATATGAATGATGGAAAATTGCTTAATAAAATTGCAAACTTATCTCTAGCTACGCAATGATAAATAAAAGAGCTTCTTTAAAATAATAAGTATAAATATTTATAGAATGCAAGTTATCTGTAAACAGTGAACAAATAACGTGACTAACGGCTAAACAAGGAATTAATATAATGTGCACGTGTGAAATTATGGTTATGTATCAATTGCTATGCTATCGTAAAGTATATTATAAAATAAATAAATAAACAAACAGATTGATGGTAAGTACTACAATTCTTAATGAATAGTTTTTTTTCACAAATTTGAGTAAGATAGAAATATGTTTTAAAGTAAAATCAAGGAGTAATGAATTTAATAAAATTTTGTTTTGTTAATAAATAGTTCTTAATAAGACTTTTTCGAAATGAATTGAATTAAATAAACCTGTGTCTTGCAGGGAGCGTGCAGGTATGAAGGATGGTATCAGCTGTTCAGGATTTTCGGTTGTACGGGACCAAATTAAAAGGTGTTCTCGGTTCTACGATGCAGGTATGGACGTGTGTTCGAAGGTGTAGGAATCGACCGCAGCCGGTGGCCAAAAGATGTGTTGGACGATTACTTGCCGGTATCAGTTATTAATGTCGCCAAAAGTACTTCTAAAGTTGCGCCAATGTTAATTACTTCTTTTCTAGGTAGTTTTATTATTGTAGCACAAGTATTTTAGGAGTTATTAAATTTTAAATACGGAGTATCACTTTTTTTATGGCAATCGTTGTAAAATTTTCTACTGATGCTCGCTACAAATGATTTCTTTCCAAAGCCTTATAAGAAATTAAGAAAATTGCCTTGATTTTTACTTTTATTACTATTAATAATAATTTAAATGTAAATGAAATGTTAATTTGAACAGGAAAACAAAATTAAAATAATAATTAACAAATAGTTACAACTGGCTTTTCAATGTTAGGTTATGAGTAAAATTTAGAACTAAAATAACCTGTTCGCGGGTTTTTGTAATAATTCAATAAGTGGGCGTGTTCAATTAGTATCGATATAAAATTTGAATTTAAATAAATTGGCTATCTCGTTAATTTCGCGTAGATGACTTTAATTATGAAAATGACAATTAAAAATATGAAAAGTAAATTTTGAAATAAATATAAATTAATTCGATACTAATTTTACAAATTATGTCCGCCAAATGCATTCTATTGAGTGTAATTCCTGTATTAATTACTGCTTTTCCATTTGCAGATGGAATTTGCTGGAATAACTGTGCTATTTGCCTCATAACAATATATATATATATACTGACTGTCCCGTAAAAATCGCCAACATTCATAATTCCGTTATTTATTTATTTGTCCGGTTTTATTTAAACAAAAAGTAAATTTAATAGCATCAAAAACACTATAAGATAGCAGTGTTTTATTTGTTTTCAATTGTTTTCATTAATGTCAAACGACAGTCAAGTTTTTTATTTTAAATGGCAACATATATATTTTTGGCTATATTCGGATTGGATTTTTTTTTCTGAATTCAACGATGTATAACATGTTTATTTTTGATAAACGTTTATTGCAAAAAAAAAACTTTATAAATTTCATCTTTGTCTTCCATTATTTATAAATATTCGAATGTGTCATGAAACATTGGAAATGTAAGTATTATAAATATTATTATAAGAAACAAAACACTTTACAATAAATGTTGAAATTGCCCGCCACCTTGTTCAACACATATCGCACATCTCCTAATTACTCCAAAGGTCGCATTTAAAAGACAAGCGGCAGGTACTTCTTGACAAGTGTTAATAATTCTTTGTCTTACAATGTCAACATTTTCTGGAGTTGTTAAATAAACTCGATCTTGTAGATAAG